>CAXAJV010000007.1:318985-372985 GCA_963969225.1 Xylocopa violacea | reverse complement strand
AACCTAATGCAGGCTATCATCTCGGATGCAGTATTTTACAACATTCCTGGCGTATCGGCCCATACTTCGCGGTGGGAACATTATATACGTCTATAACGTAACATAACCTAACCTAACCCATCTAGCTCCTCGCTGGTAATGTTTTACAGAATCCCGGTCGTGTCGTACCGTACGTCTCGGTTGGGATATTATATACGTCTATAGCGTTATATATCCTAACCTAAGGCAGGCTATCATCTCGGATGCAGTATTTTACGCCATTCCTGGCGTATCGGCCCCTACTTCGCGGGGGGAACATTATACACATCTATAACGTATCACAACCTAACCTTACCCATCTAGCCCCTCGCTGGTAATGTTTTACAGAATCCCGTTCCTGTCGTCCCGTACGTCCCGGTTGAGACATTATATACGTCTACAACGTTATATATCCTAACCTAAGGCAGGCTATCATCTCGGATGCAGTATTTCACAACATTCCTGGCATATCGGCTCCTACTTCTCGGTGGGAACATTATATACGTCTATAACGTATCACAGCCTAACCTAACCCATCTAGCCCCTCGCTGGTAATGTTTTGCAGAATCCCGTTCCTGTCGTCCCGTACATCTCTGTTGGGATATTATATACGTCTACAACGTTATATATCCTAGGTTAAGGCAGGCTAACAATTCGGATGTAGTATTTTACAACATTCCTGGCATATCGGCACCTACTTCTCGGTGGGAACATTATATACGTCTATAACGTAACATAACCTAACCTAACCCATCTAGCCCCTCGCTGGTAATGTGTTACAGGATCCAGTTCGTGTCGTCCCGTACGTCTCGGCTGGGATATTATATACGTCTACAGCGTTATATATCCTAACATAAGGCAGGCTAACATCTCGGATGCAGTATTTTACAACATTCCTGGCGTATCGTCCCATACTTCGCGGTGGGAACATTATATACGTCTATAACGTAACATAACCTAGCCTAACCCTTCTAGCCCCTCGCTGGTAATGTTTTTCAGAATCCCGTTCGTGTCGTCCCGTACATCTCGGTTCGGATATTATATACGTCTATAGCCTTATATATCCTAACCTAAGGCAGGCTATCATCTCCGATGCAGTATTTTGCGCCATTCCTGGCGTATCGGCCCCTACTTCTCGGTGGGAACATTATACACGTCTATAATGTATCACAACCTAACCTAACCCATCTAGCCCCTCGCTGGTAATGTTTTATAGAATCCCGTTCCTGTCGTCCCGTACGTCCCGGTTGGGACATTATATACGTCTACAACGTTATATATCCTAACCTAAGGCAGGCTAACACCTCGGATGCAGTATTTTACGCAATTCCTGGCGTATAGGCCCCTACTTTTCGGTGGGAACATTAAACAGGGCTATAACGTAACATAACCTAACCTAACCCATCTAGCCCCTCGCTGGTAATGTTTTACAGAATCCCGTTCGTGTCGTCCCGTACGTCTCGGTTGGGATATTATATACGTCTATAGCGTTATATATCCTCACCTAAGGCAAGCGATCATCTCGGATGCAGTATTTTACAACATTCCTGGCGCATCGGCATCTACTTCTCGGTGGGAACATTATATTCGTCTATAACGTAATATACCCTAACCTAACCAATCTAGCCCCTCGCTGGTAATGTTTTACAGAATCCCGTTCGTGTCGTCCCGTACATCTCGGTTCGGATATTATATACGTCTATAGCCTTATATATCCTAACCTAAGGCAGGCTATCATCTCGGATGCCGTATTTTGCGCCATTCCTGGCGTATCGGCCCCTACTTCTCGGTGGGAACATTATACACGTCTATAATGTATCACAACCTAACCTAACCCATCTAGCCCCTCGCTGGTAATGTTTTGCAGAATCCCGTTCCTGTCGTCCCGTACGTCCCGGTTGGGACATTATATACGTCTACAACGTTATATATCCTAACCTAAGGCAGGCTATCATCTCGGATGCAGTATTTCACAACATTCCTGGCATATCGGCTCCTACTTCTCGGTGGGAACATTATATACGTCTATAACGTATCACAGCCTAACCTAACCCATCTAGCCCCTCGCTGGTAATGTTTTGCAGAATCCCGTTCCTGTCGTCCCGTACATCTCTGTTGGGATATTATATACGTCTACAACGTTATATATACTAGGTTAAGGCAGGCTAACAATTCGGATGTAGTATTTTACAACATTCCTGGCATATCGGCCCCTACTTCTCGGTGGGAACATTATATACGTCTATAACGTAACATAACCTAACCTAACCCATCTAGCCCCTCGCTGGTAATGTGTTACAGGATCCAGTTCGTGTCGTCCCGTACGTCTCGGCTGGGATATTATATACGTCTACAGCGTTATATATCCTAACCTAAGGCAGGCTAACTTCTCGGATGCGGTATTTCACAACATTCCTGGCATATCGGCTCCTACTTCTCGGTGGGAACATTATATACGTCCATAACGTATCACAACCTAACCTAACCCATCTAGCCCCTCGCTGGTAATGTTTTGCAGAATCCCGTTCCTGTCGTCCCGTACATCACGGTTGGGATATTATATACGTCTACAGCGATATATATCCTAACGTAAGGCAGGCTAACATCTCGGTTGCTGTATTTTACAACATTCCTGGCGTATCGGCCCATACTTCGCGGTGGGAACATTATATACGTCTATAACGTAACATAACCTAACCTAACCCATCTAGCCCCTCGCTGGTAATGTTCTACAGAATCCCGTTCCTGTCGTCCCGTACATCTCGGTTGGGATATTATATACGTCTACTGCGATATATATCCTAACGTAAGGCAGGTTAACATCTCGGTTGCAGTATTTTACGTAATTCCTGGCGGGTCCGCCCCTACTTCTCGGTGGGAACATTATACACGTCTATAACGTAACATAAACTAGCCTAACCCATCTAGCACCTCGCTGGTAATATTTTACAGAATCCAGTTCGTGTCGTCCCGTACGTCTCGGTTGGGATATTATATAAGTCTATTGCGTTATATATCCTAACCTAATGCAGGCTATCATCTCGGATGCAGTATTTTACAACATTCCTGGCGTATCGGCCCATACTTCGCGGTGGGAACATTATATACGTCTATAACGTAACATAACCTAACCTAACCCATCTAGCTCCTCGCTGGTAATGTTTTACAGAATCCCGGTCGTGTCGTACCGTACGTCTCGGTTGGGATATTATATACGTCTATAGCGTTATATATCCTAACCTAAGGCAGGCTATCATCTCGGATGCAGTATTTTACGCCATTCCTGGCGTATCGGCCCCTACTTCGCGGGGGGAACATTATACACATCTATAACGTATCACAACCTAACCTTACCCATCTAGCCCCTCGCTGGTAATGTTTTACAGAATCCCGTTCCTGTCGTCCCGTACGTCCCGGTTGAGACATTATATACGTCTACAACGTTATATATCCTAACCTAAGGCAGGCTATCATCTCGGATGCAGTATTTCACAACATTCCTGGCATATCGGCTCCTACTTCTCGGTGGGAACATTATATACGTCTATAACGTATCACAGCCTAACCTAACCCATCTAGCCCCTCGCTGGTAATGTTTTGCAGAATCCCGTTCCTGTCGTCCCGTACATCTCTGTTGGGATATTATATACGTCTACAACGTTATATATCCTAGGTTAAGGCAGGCTAACAATTCGGATGTAGTATTTTACAACATTCCTGGCATATCGGCACCTACTTCTCGGTGGGAACATTATATACGTCTATAACGTAACATAACCTAACCTAACCCATCTAGCCCCTCGCTGGTAATGTGTTACAGGATCCAGTTCGTGTCGTCCCGTACGTCTCGGCTGGGATATTATATACGTCTACAGCGTTATATATCCTAACATAAGGCAGGCTAACATCTCGGATGCAGTATTTTACAACATTCCTGGCGTATCGTCCCATACTTCGCGGTGGGAACATTATATACGTCTATAACGTAACATAACCTAGCCTAACCCTTCTAGCCCCTCGCTGGTAATGTTTTTCAGAATCCCGTTCGTGTCGTCCCGTACATCTCGGTTCGGATATTATATACGTCTATAGCCTTATATATCCTAACCTAAGGCAGGCTATCATCTCCGATGCAGTATTTTGCGCCATTCCTGGCGTATCGGCCCCTACTTCTCGGTGGGAACATTATACACGTCTATAATGTATCACAACCTAACCTAACCCATCTAGCCCCTCGCTGGTAATGTTTTATAGAATCCCGTTCCTGTCGTCCCGTACGTCCCGGTTGGGACATTATATACGTCTACAACGTTATATATCCTAACCTAAGGCAGGCTAACACCTCGGATGCAGTATTTTACGCAATTCCTGGCGTATAGGCCCCTACTTTTCGGTGGGAACATTAAACAGGGCTATAACGTAACATAACCTAACCTAACCCATCTAGCCCCTCGCTGGTAATGTTTTACAGAATCCCGTTCGTGTCGTCCCGTACGTCTCGGTTGGGATATTATATACGTCTATAGCGTTATATATCCTCACCTAAGGCAAGCGATCATCTCGGATGCAGTATTTTACAACATTCCTGGCGCATCGGCATCTACTTCTCGGTGGGAACATTATATTCGTCTATAACGTAATATACCCTAACCTAACCAATCTAGCCCCTCGCTGGTAATGTTTTACAGAATCCCGTTCGTGTCGTCCCGTACATCTCGGTTCGGATATTATATACGTCTATAGCCTTATATATCCTAACCTAAGGCAGGCTATCATCTCGGATGCCGTATTTTGCGCCATTCCTGGCGTATCGGCCCCTACTTCTCGGTGGGAACATTATACACGTCTATAATGTATCACAACCTAACCTAACC
Source organism: Xylocopa violacea (assembly GCA_963969225.1). Lineage (NCBI taxonomy): Eukaryota > Metazoa > Arthropoda > Insecta > Hymenoptera > Apidae > Xylocopa > Xylocopa violacea. Next base: position 368,093 of record CAXAJV010000007.1, on the reverse strand, counting down.
CATCTAGCCCCTCGCTGGTAATGTTTTATAGAATCCCGTTCCTGTCGTCCCGTACGTCCCGGTTGGGACATTATATACGTCTACAACGTTATATATCCTAACCTAAGGCAGGCTAACATCTCGGATGCAGTATTTTACGCAGTTCCTGGCATATAGGCCCCTACTTTTCGGTGGGAACATTAAACAGGGCTATAACGTAACATAACCTAACCTAACCCATCTAGCCCCTCGCTGGTAATGTTTTACAGAATCCCGTTCGTGTCGTCCCGTACGTCTCGGTTGGGATATTATATACGTCTATAGCGTTATATATCCTCACCTAAGGCAAGCGATCATCTCGGATGCAGTATTTTACAACATTCCTGGCGCATCGGCATCTACTTCTCTGTGGGAACATTATATTCGTCTATAACGTAATATACCCTAACCTAACCAATCTAGCCCCTCGCTGGTAATGTTTTACAGAATCCCGTTCGTGTCGTCCCGTACGTCTCGGTTGGGATATTATATACGTCTACAGCGTTATATATCCTAACCTAAGGCAGGCTAACTTCTCGGATGCAGTATTTCACAACATTCCTGGCATATCGGCTCCTACTTCTCGGTGGGAACATTATATACGTCTATAACGTATCACAACCTAACCTAACCCATCTAGCCCCTCGCTGGTAATGTTTTACAGAATCCCGTTCGTGTCGTCCCGTACGTCCCGGTTGGGACATTATATACGTCTACAACGTTATATATCCTAACCTAAGGCAGGCTATCATCTCGGATGCAGTATTTCACAACATTCCTGGCATATCGGCTCCTACTTCTCGGTGGGAACATTATATACGTCTATAACGTATCACAGCCTAACCTAACCCATCTAGCCCCTCGCTGGTAATGTTTTGCAGAATCCCGTTCCTGTCGCCCCGTACATCTCTGTTGGGATATTATATACGTCTACAACGTTATATATCCTAGGTTAAGGCAGGCTAACAATTCGGATGTAGTATTTTACAACATTCCTGGCATATCGGCCCCTACTTCTCGGTGGGAACATTATATACGTCTATAACGTAACATAACCTAACCTAACCCATCTAGCCCCTCGCTGGTAATGTGTTACAGGATCCAGTTCGTGTCGTCCCGTACGTCTCGGCTGGGATATTATATACGTCTACAGCGTTATATATCCTAACCTAAGGCAGGCTAACATCTCGGATGCAGTATTTTACAACATTCCTGGCGTATCGTCCCATACTTCGCGGTGGGAACATTATATACGTCTATAACGTAACATAACCTAGCCTAACCCTTCTAGCCCCTCGCTGGTAATGTTTTTCAGAATCCCGTTCGTGTCGTCCCGTACATCTCGGTTCGGATATTATATACGTCTATAGCCTTATATATCCTAACCTAAGGCAGGCTATCATCTCCGATGCAGTATTTTGCGCCATTCCTGGCGTATCGGCCCCTACTTCTCGGTGGGAACATTATACACGTCTATAATGTATCACAACCTAACCTAACCCATCTAGCCCCTCGCTGGTAATGTTTTACAGAATCCCGTTCGTGTCGTCCCGTACGTCTCGGTTGGGATATTATATACGTCTATAGCGTTATATATCCTCACCTAAGGCAAGCGATCATCTCGGATGCAGTATTTTACAACATTCCTGGCGCATCGGCATCTACTTCTCGGTGGGAACATTATATTCGTCTATAACGTAATATACCCTAACCTAACCAATCTAGCCCCTCGCTGGTAATGTTTTATAGAATCCCGTTCCTGTCGTCCCGTACATCTCGGTTCGGATATTATATACGTCTATAGCCTTATATATCCTAACCTAAGGCAGGCTATCATCTCCGATGCAGTATTTTGCGCCATTCCTGGCGTATCGGCCCCTACTTCTCGGTGGGAACATTATACACGTCTATAATGTATCACAACCTAACCTAACCCATCTAGCCCCTCGCTGGTAATGTTTTACAGAATCCCGTTCGTGTCGTCCCGTACGTCTCGGTTGGGATATTATATACGTCTATAGCGTTATATATCCTCACCTAAGGCAAGCGATCATCTCGGATGCAGTATTTTACAACATTCCTGGCGCATCGGCATCTACTTCTCGGTGGGAACATTATATTCGTCTATAACGTAATATACCCTAACCTAACCAATCTAGCCCCTCGCTGGTAATGTTTTATAGAATCCCGTTCCTGTCGTCCCGTACGTCCCGGTTGGGACATTATATACGTCTACAACGTTATATATCCTAACCTAAGGCAGGCTAACATCTCGGATGCAGTATTTTACGCAGTTCCTGGCATATAGGCCCCTACTTTTCGGTGGGAACATTAAACAGGGCTATAACGTAACATAACCTAACCTAACCCATCTAGCCCCTCGCTGGTAATGTTTTACAGAATCCCGTTCGTGTCGTCCCGTACGTCTCGGTTGGGATATTATATACGTCTATAGCGTTATATATCCTCACCTAAGGCAAGCGATCATCTCGGATGCAGTATTTTACAACATTCCTGGCGCATCGGCATCTACTTCTCGGTGGGAACATTATATTCGTCTATAACGTAATATACCCTAACCTAACCAATCTAGCCCTTCGCTGGTAATGTTTTACAGAATCCCGTTCGTGTCGTCCCGTACGTCTCGGTTGGGATATTATATACGTCTACAGCGTTATATATCCTAACCTAAGGCAGGCTAACTTCTCGGATGCAGTATTTCACAACATTCCTGGCATATCGGCTCCTACTTCTCGGTGGGAACATTATATACGTCTATAACGTATCACAACCTAACCTAACCCATCTAGCCCCTCGCTGGTAATGTTTTGCAGAATCCCGTTCCTGTCGTCCCGTACATCACGGTTGGGATATTATATACGTCTACAGCGATATATATCCTAACGTAAGGCAGGCTAACATCTCGGTTGCTGTATTTTACAACATTCCTGGCGTATCGGCCCATACTTCGCGGTGGGAACATTATATACGTCTATAACGTAACATAACCTAACCTAACCCATCTAGCCCCTCGCTGGTAATGTTTTGCAGAATCCCGTTCCTGTCGTCCCGTACATCTCGGTTGGGATATTATATACGTCTACTGCGATATATATCCTAACGTAAGGCAGGTTAACATCTCGGTTGCAGTATTTTACGCAATTCCTGGCGGGTCCGCCCCTACTTCTCGGTGGGAACATTATACACGTCTATAACGTAACATAAACTAGCCTAACCCATCTAGCACCTCGCTGGTAATATTTTACAGAATCCAGTTCGTGTCGTCCCGTACGTCTCGGTTGGGACATTATATAAGTCTATTGCGTTATATATCCTAACGTAATGCAGGCTATCATCTCGGATGCAGTATTTTACAACATTCCTGGCGTATCGGCCCCTACTTCTCGGTGGGAACATTATATACGTCTATAACGTATCACAACCTAACCTAACCCATCTAGCCCCTCGCTGGTAATGTTTTACAGAATCCCGTTCCTGTCGGCCCGTACATCTCTGTTGGGATATTATATACGTCTACAACGTTATATATCCTAGCCTAAGGCAGGCTAACATCTCGGATGCAGTATTTTACAACATTCCTGGCGTATCGGCCCATACTTCGCGGTGGGAACATTATATACGTCTATAACGTATCACAACCTAACCTAACCCATCTAGCCCCTCGCTGGTAATGTTTTACAGAATCCCGTTCCTGTCGTCCCGTACGTCACGTTTGGGACATTATATACGTCTACAGCGTTATATATCATAACCTAAGGCAGGCTAACTTCTCGGTTGCAGTATTTCACAACATTCCTGGCGTATCGGCCCATACTTCGCGGTGGGAACCTTATATACGTCTATAACGTAACATAACCTAGCCTAACCCTTCTAGCCCCTCGCTGGTAATGTTTTTCAGAATCCCGTTCGTGTCGTTCCGTACATCTCGGTTCGATATTATATACGTCTATAGCGTTATATATCCTAACCTAAGGCAGGCTATCATCTCGCATGCAGTATTTTACGCCATTCCTGGCGTATCGGCCCCTACTTCGCGGGGGGGACATTATACACATCTATAACGTATCACAACCTAACCTAACCCATCTAGCCCCTCGCTGGTAATGTTTTACAGAATCCCGTTCCTGTCGTCCCGTACGTCCCGGTTGGGACATTATATACGTCTACAACGTTATATATCCTAACCTAAGGCAGGCTATCATCTCGGATGCAGTATTTCACAACATTCCTGGCATATCGGCTCCTACTTCTCGGTGGGAACATTATATACGTCTATAACGTATCACAGCCTAACCTAACCCATCTAGCCCCTCGCTGGTAATGTTTTGCAGAATCCCGTTCCTGTCGTCCCGTACATCTCTGTTGGGATATTATATACGTCTACAACGTTATATATCCTAGGTTAAGGCAGGCTAACAATTCGGATGTAGTATTTTACAACATTCCTGGCATATCGGCCCCTACTTCTCGGTGGGAACATTATATACGCCTATAACGTAACATAACCTAACCTAACCCATCTAGCCCCTCGCTGGTAATGTTTTACAGAATCCCGTTCCTGTCGTCCCGTACATCTCGGTTGGGATATTATATACGTCTACTGCGATATATATCCTAACGTAAGGCAGGCTATCATCTCGGATGCAGTATTTTACGCCATTCCTGGCGTATCGGCCCCTACTTCTCGGGGGGAACATTATACACATCTATAACGTATCACAACCTAACCTAACCCATCTAGCCCCTCGCTGGTAATGTTTTACAGAATCCCGTTCCTGTCGTCCCGTACGTCCCGGTTGGGACATTATATACGTCTACAACGTTATATATCCTAACCTAAGGCAGGCTATCATCTCGGATGCAGTATTTCACAACATTCCTGGCATATCGGCTCCTACTTCTCGGTGGGAACATTATATACGTCTATAACGTATCACAGCCTAACCTAACCCATCTAGCCCCTCGCTGGTAATGTTTTGCAGAATCCCGTTCCTGTCGTCCCGTACATCTCTGTTGGGATACTATATACGTCTACAACGTTATATATCCTAGGTTAAGGCAGGCTAACAATTCGGATGTAGTATTTTACAACATTCCTGGCATATCGGCCCCTACTTCTCGGTGGGAACATTATATATGTCTATAACGTAACATAACCTAACCTAACCCATCTAGCCCCTCGCTGGTAATGTGTTACAGGATCCAGTTCGTGTCGTCCCGTACGTCTCGACTGGGATATTATATACGTCTACAGCGTTATATATCCTAACCTAAGGCAGGCTAACGTCTCGGATGCAGTATTTTACAACATTCCTGGCGTATCGTCCCATACTTCGCGGTGGGAACATTATATACATCTATAACGTAACATAACCTAACCTAACCCTTCTAGCCCCTCGCTGGTAATGTTTTTCAGAATCCCGTTCGTGTCGTCCCGTACATCTCGGTTCGGATATTATATACGTCTATAGCCTTATATATCCTAACCTAAGGCAGGCTATCATCTCGGATGCAGTATTTTGCGCCATTCCTGGCGTATCGGCCCCTACTTCTCGGTGGGAACATTATACACGTCTATAATGTATCACAACCTAACCTAACCCATCTAGCCCCTCGCTGGTAATGTTTTATAGAATCCCGTTCCTGTCGTCCCGTACGTCCCGGTTGGGACATTATATACGTCTACAACGTTATATATCCTAACCTAAGGCAATCTAACATCTCGGATGCAGTATTTTACGCAATTCCTGGCGTATAGGCCCCTACTTTTCGGTGGGAACATTAAACAGGGCTATAACGTAACATAACCTAACCTAACCCATCTAGCCCCTCGCTGGTAATGTTTTACAGAATCCCGTTCGTGTCGTCCCGTACGTCTCGGTTGGGATATTATATACGTCTATAGCGATATATATCCTCACCTAAGGCAAGCGATCATCTCGGATGCAGTATTTTACAACATTCCTGGCGCATCGGCATCTACTTCTCGGTGGGAACATTATATTCGTCTATAACGTAATATACCCTAACCTAACCAATCTAGCCCCTCGCTGGTAATGTTTTACAGAATCCCGTTCCTGTCGTCCCGTACATCTCGGTTGGGATATTATATACGTCTACTGCGATATATATCCTAACGTAAGGCAGGTTAACATCTCGGTTGCAGTATTTTACGCAATTCCTGGCGGGTCCGCCCCTACTTCTCGGTGGGAACATTATACACGTCTATAACGTAACATAAACTAGCCTAACCCATCTAGCCCATCGCTGGTAATATTTTACAGAATCCAGTTCGTGTCGTCCCGTACGTCTCGGTTGGGACATTATATAAGTCTATTGCGTTATATATCCTAACGGAATGCAGGCTATCATCTCGGATGCAGTATTTTACAACATTCCTGGCGTATCGGCCCCTACTTCTCGGTGGGAACATTATATACGTCTATAACGTATCACAACCTAACCTAACCCATCTAGCCCCTCGCTGGTAATGTTTTACAGAATCCCGTTCCTGTCGTCCCGTACATCTCTGTTGGGATATTATATACGTCTACAACGTTATATATCCTAGCCTAAGGCAGGCTAACATCTCGGATGCAGTATTTTACAACATTCCTGGCGTATCGGCCCATACTTCGCGGTGGGAACATTATATACGTCTATAACGTATCACAACCTAACCTAACCCATCTAGCCCCTCGCTGGTAATGTTTTACAGAATCCCGTTCCTGTCGTCCCGTACGTCACGTTTGGGACATTATATACGTCTACAGCGTTATATATCATAACCTAAGGCAGGCTAACTTCTCGGTTGCAGTATTTCACAACATTCCTGGCGTATCGGCCCATACTTCGCGGTGGGAACCTTATATACGTCTATAACGTAACATAACCTAGCCTAACCCTTCTAGCCCCTCGCTGGTAATGTTTTTCAGAATCCCGTTCGTGTCGTTCCGTACATCTCGGTTCGATATTATATACGTCTATAGCGTCATATATCCTAACCTAAGGCAGGCTATCATTTCGGATATAGTATTTTACAACATTCCTGGCATATCGGCCCCTACTTCTCGGTGGGAACATTATATACTTCTATAACGTATCACAACCTAACCTAACCCATCTAGCCGCTCGCTGGTAATGTCTTACAGAATCCCTTTCGTGTCGTCCCGTACATCTCGGTTGGGATATTATATACGTCTACAGCGTTATATATCCTAACCTAAGGCAGGCTAACATCTCGGATGCAGTATTTTACAACATTCCTGGCGCATCGGCATCTACTTCTCGGTGGGAACATTATATTCGTCTATAACGTAATATACCCTAACCTAACCAATCTAGCCCCTCGCTGGTAATGTTTTACAGAATCCCGTTCGCGTCGTCCCGTACGTCTCGGTTGGAATATTATATACGTCTACAGCGTTATATATCCTAACCTAAGGCAGGCTAACTTCTCGGATGCAGTATTTCACAACATTCCTGGCATATCGGCTCCTACTTCTCGGTGGGAACATTATATACGTCTATAACGTATCACAAACTAACCTAACCCATCTAGCCCCTCGCTGGTAATGTTTTGCAGAATCCCGTTCCTGTCGTCCCGTACATCACGGTTGGGATATTATATACGTCTACAGCGATATATATCCTAACGTAAGGCAGGCTAACATCTCGGTTGCTGTATTTTACAACATTCCTGGCGTATCGGCCCATACTTCGCGGTGGGAACATTATATACGTCTATAACGTAACATAACCTAACCTAACCCATCTAGCCCCTCGCTGGTAATGTTGTACAGAATCCCGTTCCTGTCGTCCCGTACATCTCGGTTGGGATATTATATACGTCTACTGCGATATATATCCTAACGTAAGGCAGGTTAACATCTCGGTTGCAGTATTTTACGCAATTCCTGGCGGGTCCGCCCCTACTTCTCGGTGGGAACATTATACACGTCTATAACGTAACATAAACTAGCCTAACCCATCTAGCCCCTCGTTGTTATATTTTACAGAATCCAGTTCGTGTCGTCCCGTACGTCTCGGTTGGGATATTATATAAGTCTATTGCGTTATATATCCTAACCTAATACAGGCTATCATCTCGGATGCAGTATTTTACAACATTCCTGGCGTATCGGCCCATACTTCGCGGTGGGAACATTATATACGTCTATAACGTAACATAACCTAACCTAACCCATCTAGCTCCTCGCTGGTAATGTTTTACAGAATCCCGGTCGTGCCGTACCGTACGTCTCGGTTGGGATATTATATACGTCTATAGCGTTATATATCCTAACCTAAGGCAGGCTATCATCTCGGATGCAGTATTTTACGCCATTCCTGGCATATCGGCCCCTACTTCTCGGTGGGAACATTATATACGTCTATAACGTATCACAACCTAACCTAACCTATCTAGCCCCTCGCTGGTAATGTTTTACAGAATCCCGTTCCTGTCGTCCCGTACATCTCTGTTGGGATATTATATACGGCTACAGCGATACATATCCTAACGTAAGGCAGGCTAACATCTCGGTTGCAGTATTTTACAACATTCCTGGCGAATCGGCCCATACTTCGCGGTGGGAACATTATATACGTCTATAACGTATCACAACCTAACCTAACCCATCTAGCCCCTCGCTGGTAATGTTTTACAGAATCCCGTTCCTGTCGTCCCGTACATCTCTGTTGGGATATTATATACGTCTGCAACGTTATATATCCTAGCCTAAGGCAGGCTAACATCTCGGATGCAGTATTTTACAACATTCCTGGCGTATCGGCCCATACTTCGCGGTGGGAACATTATATACGTCTATAACGTATCACAACCTAACCTAACCCATCTAGCTCCTCGCTGGTAATGTTTTACAGAATCCCGTTCCTGTCGTCCCGTACGTCACGTTTGGGACATTATATACGTCTACAGCGTTATATATCCTAACCTAAGGCAGGCTAACATCTCGGTTGCAGTATTTTACAACACTCCTGGCGTATCGGCCCATACTTCGCGGTGGGAACATTATATACGTCTATAACGTAACATAACCTAACCTAACCCATCTAGCCCCTCGCTGGTAATGTTTTTCAGAATCCCGTTCGTGTCGTCCCGTACATCTCGGTTGGGATATTATATACGTCTATAGCGTTATATATCCTAACCTAAGGCAGGCTATCATCTCGGATGCAGTATTTTACGCCATTCCTGGCGTATCGGCCCCTACTTCTCGGGGGGGAACATTATACACATCTATAACGTATCACAACCTAACCTAACCCATCTAGCCCCTCGCTGGTAATGTTTTACAGTATCCCGTTCCTGTCGTCCCGTACGTCCCGGTGGGGACATTATATACGTCTACAACGTTATATATCCTAACGTAAGGCAGGCTATCATCTCAGATGCAGTATTTTACGCCATTCCTGGCGTATCGGCCCCTACTTCTCGGTGGGAACATTATACACATCTATAACGTAACATAACCTAACCTAACCCATCTAGCCCCTTGCTGGTAATGTTTTACAGAATCCCGTTCCTGTCGTCCCGTACGTCCCGGTTGCGACATTATTTACGGCTACAGCGTTATATATCCTAACCTAAGGCAGGCTAACTTCTCGGATGCAGTATTTCACAACATTCCTGGCATATCGGCTCCTACTTCTCGGTGGGAACATTATATACATCTATAACGTATCACAACCTAACCTAACCCATCTAGCCCCTCGCTGGTAATGTTTTGCAAAATCCCGTTCCTGTCGTCCCGCACATCACGGTTGGGATATTATATACGACTACAGCGATATATATCCTAACGTAAGGCAGGCTAACATCTCGGTTGCAGTATTTTACAACATTCCTGGCGTATCGTCCCATACTTCGCGGTGGGGACATTATATACGTCTATAACGTAACATAACCTAACCTAACCCTTCTAGCCCCTCGCTGGTAATGTTTTTCAGAATCCCGTTCGTGTCGTCCCGTACATCTCGGTTCGGATATTATATACGTCTATAGCGTTATATATCCTAACCTAAGGCAGGCTATCATCTCGGATGCAGTATTTTGCGCCATTCCTGGCGTATCGGCCCCTACTTCTCGGTGGGAACATTATACACGTCTATAATGTATCGCAACCTAACCTAACCCATCTAGCCCCTCGCTGGTAATGTTTTATAGAATCCCGTTCCTGTCGTCCCGTACGTCCCGGTTGAGACATTATATACGTCTACAACGTTATATATCCTAACGTAAGGCAGGCTAACATCTCGGTTGCAGTATTTTACAACATTCCTGGCGTATCGGCCCATACTTCGCGGTGGGAACATTATATACGTCTATAACGTAACATAACCTAACCTAACCCATCTAGCCCCTCGCTGGTAATGTTTTACAGAATCCCGTTCCTGTCGTCCCGTACATCTCGGTTGGGATATTATATACGTCTACTGCGATATATATCCTAACGTAAGGCAGGTTAACATCTCGGTTGCAGTATTTTACGCAATTCCTGGCGGGTCCGCCCCTACTTCTCGGTGGGAACATTATACACGTCTATAACGTAACATAAACTAGCCTAACCCATCTAGCCCCTCGCTGGTAATATTTTACAGAATCCAGTTCGTGTCGTCCCGTACGTCCCGGCTGGGATATTATATAAGTCTATAGCGTTATATATTCTAACCTAATGCAGGCTATCATCTCGGATGCAGTATTTTACAACATTCCTGGCGTATCGGCCCATACTTCGCGGTGGGAACATTATATACGTCTATAACGTAACATAACCTAACCTAACCCATCTAGCTCCTCGCTGGTAATGTTTTACAGAATCCCGGTCGTGCCGTACCGTACGTCTCGGTTGGGATATTATATACGTCTATAGCGTTATATATCCTAACCTAAGGCAGGCTATCATCTCGGATGCAGTATTTTACGCCATTCCTGGCGTATCGGCCCCTACTTCTCGGGGGGAACATTATACACATCTATAACGTATCACAACCTAACCTAACCCATCTAGCCCCTCGCTGGTAATGTTTTACAGAATCCCGTTCCTGTCGTCCCGTACGTCCCGGTTGGGACATTATATACGTCTACAACGTTATATATCCTAACCTAAGGCAGGCTATCATCTCGGATACAGTATTTTACGCCATTCCTGGCGTATCGGCCCCTACTTCTCGGTGGGAACATTATACACATCTATAACGTATCACAACCTAACCTAACCCATCTAGCCCCTCGCTGGTAATGTTTTGCAAAATCCCGTTCCTCTCGTCCCGTACATCACGGTTGGGATATTATATACGTCTACAGCGATATATATCCTAACGTAAGGCAGGCTAACATCTCGGTTGCAGTATTTTACAACATTCCTGGCGTATCGTCCCATACTTCGCGGTGGGAACATTATATACGTCTATAACGTAACATAACCTAACCTAACCCTTCTAGCCCCTCGCGGGTAATGTTTTTCAGAATCCCGTTCGTGTCGTCCCGTACATCTCGGTTCGGATATTATATACGTCTATAGCGTTATATATCCTAACCTAAGGCAGGCTATCATCTCGGATGCAGTATTTTGCGCCATTCCTGGCGTATCGGCACCTACTTCTCGGTGGGAACATTATACACGTCTATAATGTATCGCAACCTAACCTAACCCATCTAGCCCCTCGCTGGTAATGTTTTATAGAATCCCGTTCCTGTCGTCCCGTACGTCCCGGTTGAGACATTATATACGTCTACAACGTTATATATCCTAACGTAAGGCAGGCTAACATCTCGGTTGCAGTATTTTACAACATTCCTGGCGTATCGGCCCATACTTCGCGGTGGGAACATTATATACGTCTATAACGTATCACAACCTAACCTAACCCATCTAGCCCCTCGTTGGTAATGTTTTACAGAATCCCGTTCCTGTCGTCCCGTACATCTCTGTTGGGATATTATATACGTCTACAACGTTATATATCCTAGCCTAAGGCAGGCTAACATCTCGGATGCAGTATTTTACAACATTCCTGGCGTATCGGCCCATACTTCGCGGTGGGAACATTATATACGTCTATAACGTATCACAACCTAACCTAACCCATCTAGCCCCTCGCTGGTAATGTTTTACAGAATCCCGTTCCTGTCGTCCCGTACGTCACGTTTGGGACATTATATACGTCTACAGCGTTATATATCCTAACCTAAGGCAGGCTAACCTCTCGGATGCAGTATTTTACAACATTCCTGGCGCATCGGCATCTACTTCTCGGTGGGAACATTATATTCGTCTATAACGTAATATACCCTAACCTAACCAATCTAGCCCCTCGCTGGTAATGTTTTACAGAATCCCGTTCGCGTCGTCCCGTACGTCTCGGTTGGGATATTATATACGTCTACAGCGTTATATATCCTAACCTAAGGCAGGCTAACTTCTCGGATGCAGTATTTCACAACATTCCTGGCATATCGGCTCCTACTTCTCGGTGGGAACATTATATACGTCTATAACGTATCACAACCTAACCTAACCCATCTAGCCCCTCGCTGGTAATGTTCTGCAGAATCCCGTTCCTGTCGTCCCGTACATCACGGTTGGGATATTATATACGTCTACAGCGATATATATCCTAACGTAAGGCAGGCTAACATCTCGGTTGCTGTATTTTACAACATTCCTGGCGTATCGGCCCATACTTCGCGGTGGGAACATTATATACGTCTATAACGTAACATAACCTACCCTAATCCATCTAGCTCCTCGCTGGCAATGTTTTACAGAATCCCGGTCGTGCCGTACCGTACGTCTCGGTTGGGATATTATATACGTCTATAGCGTTATATATCCTAACCTAAGGCAGGCTATCATCTCGGATGCAGTATTTTACGCCATTCCTGGCGTATCGGACCCTACTTCTCGGTGGGAACATTATACACATCTATAACGTATCACAACCTAACCTAACCCATCTAGCCCCTCGCTGGTAATGTTTTGCAAAATCCCGTTCCTGTCGTCCCGTACATCACGGTTGGGATATTATATACGTCTACAGCGATACATATTCTAACGTAAGGCAGGCTAACATCTCGGTTGCAGTATTTTACAACATTCCTGGCGTATCGTCCCATACTTCGCGGTGGGAACATTATATACGTCTATAACGTATCACAACCTAACCTAACCCATCTAGCCCCTCGCTGGTAATGTTTTGCAGAATCCCTTTCCTGTCGTCCCGTACGTCCCGGTTGGGACATTATATACGTCTACAACGTTATATATCCTAACCTAAGGCAGGCTATCATCTCGGATGCAGTATTTTACAACATTCCTGGCGTATCGTCCCATACTTCGCGGTGGGAACATTATATACGTCTATAACGTAACATAACCTAACCTAACTCTTCTAGCCCCTCGCTGGTAATGTTTTTCAGAATCCCGTTCGTGTCGTCCCGTACATCTCGGTTGGGATATTATATACGTCTATAGCGTTATATATCCTAACCTAAGGCAGGCTATCATCTCGGATGCAGTATTTTACGCCATTCCTGGCGTATCGGCCCCTACTTCTCGGGGGGGAACATTATACACATCTATAACGTATCACAACCTAACCTAACCCATCTAGCCCCTCGCTGGTAATGTTTTACAGTATCCCGTTCCTGTCGTCCCGTACGTCCCGGTGGGGACATTATATACGTCTACAACGTTATATATCCTAACCTAAGGCAGGCTATCATCTCAGATGCAGTATTTTACGCCATTCCTGGCGTATCGGCCCCTACTTCTCGGTGGGAACATTATACACATCTATAACGTAACATAACCTAACCTAACCCATCTAGCCCCTTGCTGGTAATGTTTTACAGAATCCCTTTCCTGTCGTCCCGTACGTCCCGGTTGCGACATTATTTACGGCTACAGCGTTATATATCCTAACCTAAGGCAGGCTAACTTCTCGGATGCAGTATTTCACAACATTCCTGGCATATCGGCTCCTACTTCTCGGTGGGAACATTATATACGTCTATAACGTATCACAACCTAACCTAACCCATCTAGCCCCTCGCTGGTAATGTTTTGCAAAATCCCTTTCCTGTCGTCCCGTACATCACGGTTGGGATATTATATACGTCTACAGCGATATATATCCTAACGTAAGGCAGGCTAACATCTCGGTTGCAGTATTTTACAACATTCCTGGCGTATCGTCCCATACTTCGCGGTGGGGACATTATATACGTCTATAACGTAACATAACCTAACCTAACCCTTCTAGCCCCTCGCTGGTAATGTTTTTCAGAATCCCGTTCGTGTCGTCCCGTACATCTCGGTTCGGATATTATATACGTCTATAGCGTTATATATCCTAACCTAAGGCAGGCTATCATCTCGGATGCAGTATTTTGCGCCATTCCTGGCGAATCGGCCCCTACTTCTCGGTGGGAACATTATACACGTCTATAATGTATCGCAACCTAACCTAACCCATCTAGCCCCTCGCTGGTAATGTTTTATAGAATCCCGTTCCTGTCGTCCCGTACGTCCCGGTTGAGACATTATATACGTCTACAACGTTATATATCCTAACGTAAGGCAGGCTATCATCTCGGTTGCAGTATTTTACAACATTCCTGGCGTATCGGCCCATACTTCGCGGTGGGAACATTATATACGTCTATAACGTAACATAACCTAACCTAACCCTTCTAGCCCCTCGCTGGTAATGTTTTTCAGAATCCCGTTCGTGTCGTCCCGTACATCTCGGTTCGGATATTATATACGTCTATAGCGTTATATATCCTAACCTAAGGCAGGCTATCATCTCGGATGCAGTATTTTGCGCCATTCCTGGCGAATCGGCCCCTACTTCTCGGTGGGAACATTATACACGTCTATAATGTATCGCAACCTAACCTAACCCATCTAGCCCCTCGCTGGTAATGTTTTATAGAATCCCGTTCCTGTCGTCCCGTACGTCCCGGTTGAGACATTATATACGTCTACAACGTTATATATCCTAACGTAAGGCAGGCTATCATCTCGGTTGCAGTATTTTACAACATTCCTGGCGTATCGGCCCATACTTCGCGGTGGGAACATTATATACGTCTATAACGTAACATAACCTAACCTAACCCATCTAGCCCCTCGCTGGTAATGTTTTACAGAATCCCGTTCCTGTCGTCCCGTACATCTCGGTTGGGATATTATATACGTCTACTGCGATATATATCCTAACGTAAGGCAGGTTAACATCTCGGTTGCAGTATTTTACGCAATTCCTGGCGGTCCGCCCCTACTTCTCGGTGGGAACATTATACACGTCTATAACGTAACATAAACTAGCCTAACCCATCTAGCCCCTCGCTGGTAATATTTTACAGAATCCAGTTCGTGTCGTCCCGTACGTCCCGGTTGGGATATTATATAAGTCTATAGCGTTATATATTCTAACCTAATGCAGGCTATCATCTCGGTTGCAGTATTTTACAACATTCCTGGCGTATCGGCCCATACTTCGCGGTGGGAACATTATATACGTCTATAACGTAACATAACCTAACCTAACCCATCTAGCCCCTCGCTGGGAATGTTTTACAGAATCCCGTTCCTGTCGTCCCGTACATCTCGGTTGGGATATTATATACGTCTACTGCGATATATATCCTAACGTAAGGCAGGTTAACATCTCGGTTGCAGTATTTTACGCAATTCCTGGCGGGTCCGCCCCTACTTCTCGGTGGGAACATTATACACGTCTATAACGTAACATAAACTAGCCTAACCCATCTAGCCCCTCGCTGGTAATATTTTACAGAATCCAGTTCGTGTCGTCCCGTACGTCCCGGCTGGGATATTATATAAGTCTATAGCGTTATATATTCTAACCTAATGCAGGCTATCATCTCGGATGCAGTATTTTACAACATTCCTGGCGTATCGGCCCATACTTCGCGGTGGGAACATTATATACGTCTATAACGTAACATAACCTAACCTAACCCATCTAGCTCCTCGCTGGTAATGTTTTACAGAATCCCGGTCGTGCCGTACCGTACGTCTCGGTTGGGATATTATATACGTCTATAGCGTTATATATCCTAACCTAAGGCAGGCTATCATCTCGGATGCAGTATTTTACGCCATTTCTGGCGTATCGGCCCCTACTTCTCGGGGGGAACATTATACACATCTATAACGTATCACAACCTAACCTAACCCATCTAGCCCCTCGCTGGTAATGTTTTACAGTATCCCGTTCCTGTCGTCCCGTACGTCCCGGTGGGGACATTATATACGTCTACAACGTTATATATCCTAACCTAAGGCAGGCTATCATCTCAGATGCAGTATTTTACGCCATTCCTGGCGTATCGGCCCCTACTTCTCGGTGGGAACATTATACACATCTATAACGTAACATAACCTAACCTAACCCATCTAGCCCCTTGCTGGTAATGTTTTACAGAATCCCGTTCCTGTCGTCCCGTACGTCCCGGTTGCGACATTATTTACGGCTACAGCGTTATATATCCTAACCTAAGGCAGGCTAACTTCTCGGATGCAGTATTTCACAACATTCCTGGCATATCGGCTCCTACTTCTCGGTGGGAACATTATATACGTCTATAACGTATCACAACCTAACCTAACCCATCTAGCCCCTCGCTGGTAATGTTTTGCAAAATCCCGTTCCTCTCGTCCCGTACATCACGGTTGGGATATTATATACGTCTACAGCGATATATATCCTAACGTAAGGCAGGCTAACATCTCGGTTGCAGTATTTTACAACATTCCTGGCGTATCGTCCCATACTTCGCGGTGGGAACATTATATACGTCTATAACGTAACATAACCTAACCTAACCCTTCTAGCCCCTCGCTGGTAATGTTTTTCAGAATCCCGTTCGTGTCGTCCCGTACATCTCGGTTCGGATATTATATACGTCTATAGCGTTATATATCCTAACCTAAGGCAGGCTATCATCTCGGATGCAGTATTTTGCGCCATTCCTGGCGTATCGGCCCCTACTTCTCGGTGGGAACATTATACACGTCTATAATGTATCGCAACCTAACCTAACCCATCTAGCCCCTCGCTGGTAATGTTTTATAGAATCCCGTTCCTGTCGTCCCGTACGTCCCGGTTGAGACATTATATACGTCTACAACGTTATATATCCTAACGTAAGGCAGGCTAACATCTCGGTTGCAGTATTTTACAACATTCCTGGCGTATCGGCCCATACTTCGCGGTGGGAACATTATATACGTCTATAACGTATCACAACCTAACCTAACCCATCTAGCCCCTCGCTGGTAATGTTTTACAGAATCCCGTTCCTGTCGTCCCGTACATCTCTGTTGGGATATTATATACGTCTACAACGTTATATATCCTAGCCTAAGGCAGGCTAACATCTCGGATGCAGTATTTTACAACATTCCTGGCGTATCGGCCCATACTTCGCGGTGGGAACATTATATACGTCTATAACGTATCACAACCTAACCTAACCCATCTAGCCCCTCGCTGGTAATGTTTTACAGAATCCCGTTCCTGTCGTCCCGTACGTCACGTTTGGGACATTATATACGTCTACAGCGTTATATATCCTAACCTAAGGCAGGCTAACATCTCGGATGCAGTATTTTACAACATTCCTGGCGCATCGGCATCTACTTCTCGGTGGGAACATTATATTCGTCTATAACGTAATATACCCTAACCTAACCAATCTAGCCCCTCGCTGGTAATGTTTTACAGAATCCCGTTCGCGTCGTCCCGTACGTCTCGGTTGGGATATTATATACGTCTACGGCGTTATATATCCTAACCTAAGGCAGGCTAACTTCTCGGATGCAGTATTTCACAACATTCCTGGCATATCGGCTCCTACTTCTCGGTGGGAACATTATATACGTCTATAACGTATCACAACCTAACCTAACCCATCTAGCCCCTCGCTGGTAATGTTTTGCAGAATCCCGTTCCTGTCGTCCCGTACATCACGGTTGGGATATTATATACGTCTACAGCGATATATATCCTAACGTAAGGCAGGCTAACATCTCGGTTGCTGTATTTTACAACATTCCTGGCGTATCGGCCCATACTTCGCGGTGGGAACATTATATACGTCTATAACGTAACATAACCTAACCTAACCCAACTAGCTCCTCGCTGGTAATGTTTTACAGAATCCCGATCGTGCCGTACCGTACATCTCGGTTGGGATATTATATACGTCTATAGCGTTATATATCCTAACCTAAGGCAGGCTATCATCTCGGATGCAGTATTTTACGCCATTCCTGGCGTATCGGCCCCTACTTCTCGGGGGGGAACATTATACACATCTATAACGTATCACAACCTAACCTAACCCATCTAGCCCCTCGCTGGTAATGTTTTACAGTATCCCGTTCCTGTCGTCCCGTACGTCCCGGTGGGGACATTATATACGTCTACAACGTTATATATCCTAACCTAAGGCAGGCTATCATCTCAGATGCAGTATTTTACGCCATTCCTGGCGTATCGGCCCCTACTTCTCGGTGGGAACATTATACACATCTATAACGTAACATAACCTAACCTAACCCATCTAGCCCCTTGCTGGTAATGTTTTACAGAATCCCGTTCCTGTCGTCCCGTACGTCCCGGTTGCGACATTATTTACGGCTACAGCGTTATATATCCTAACCTAAGGCAGGCTAACTTCTCGGATGCAGTATTTCACAACATTCCTGGCATATCGGCTCCTACTTCTCGGTGGGAACATTATATACGTCTATAACGTATCACAACCTAACCTAACCCATCGAGCCCCTCGCTGGTAATATTTTGCAAAATCCCGTTCCTGTCGTCCCGTACATCACGGTTGGGATATTATATACGTCTACAGCGATATATATGCTAACGTAAGGCAGGCTAACATCTCGGTTGCAGTATTTTACAACATTCCTGGCGTATCGTCCCATACTTCGCGGTGGGAACATTATATACGTCTATAACGTAACATAACCTAACCTAACCCATCTAGCCCCTTGCTGGTAATGTTTTACAGAATCCCGTTCCTGTCGTCCCGTACGTCCCGGTTGCGACATTATTTACGTCTACAGCGTTATATATCCTAACCTAAGGCAGGCTAACTTCTCGGATGCAGTATTTCACAACATTCCTGGCATATCGGCTCCTACTTCTCGGTGGGAACATTATATACTTCTATAACGTATCACAACCTAACCTAACCCATCTAGCCCCTCGCTGGTTATGTTTTGCAGAATCCCGTTCCTGTCGTCCCGTGCGTCCCGGTTGGGACATTATATACGTCTACAGCGATATATATCCTAACGTAAGGCAGGCTAACATCTCGGTTGCAGTATTTTACAACATTCCTGGCGTATCGTCCCATACTTCGCGGTGGGGACATTATATACGTCTATAACGTAACATAACCTAACCTAACCCTTCTAGCCCCTCGCTGGTAATGTTTTTCAGAATCCCGTTCGTGTCGTCCCGTACATCTCGGTTCGGATATTATATACGTCTATAGCGTTATATATCCTATCCTAAGGCAGGCTATCATCTCGGATGCAGTATTTTGCGCCATTCCTGGCGTATCGGCCCCTACTTCTCGGTGGGAACATTATACACGTCTATAATGTATCGCAACCTAACCTAACCCATCTAGCCCCTCGCTGGTAATGTTTTATAGAATCCCGTTCCGGTCGTCCCGTACGTCCCGGTTGAGACATTATATACGTCTACAACGTTATATATCCTAACGTAAGGCAGGCTAACATCTCGGTTGCAGTATTTTACAACATTCCTGGCGTATCGGCCCATACTTCGCGGTGGGAACATTATATACGTCTATAACGTAACATAACCTAACCTAACCCATCTAGCCCCTCGCTGGTAATGTTTTACAGAATCCCGTTCCTGTCGTCCCGTACATCTCGGTTGGGATATTATATACGTCTACTGCGATATATATCCTAACGTAAGGCAGGTTAACATCTCGGTTGCAGTATTTTACGCAATTCCTGGCGGGTCCGCCCCTACTCCTCGGTGGGAACATTATACACGTCTATAACGTAACATAAACTAGCCTAACCCATCTTGCCCCTCGCTGGTAATATTTTACAGAATCCAGTTCGTGTCGTCCCGTACGTCCCGGTTGGGATATTATATAAGTCTATAGCGTTATATATTCTAACCTAATGCAGGCTATCATCTCGGATGCAGTATTTTACAACATTCCTGGCGTATCGGCCCATACTTCGCGGTGGGAACATTATATACGTCTATAACGTAACATAACCTAACCTAACCCATCTAGCTCCTCGCTGGTAATGTTTTACAGAATCCCGGTCGTGCCGTACCGTACGTCTCGGTTGGGATATTATATACGTCTATAGCGTTGTATATCCTAACCTAAGGCAGGCTATCATCTCGGATGCAGTATTATACGCCATTCCTGGCGTATCGGCCCCTACTTCTCGGGGGGAACATTATACACATCTATAACGTATCACAACCTAACCTAACCCATCTAGCCCCTCGCTGGTAATGTTTTACAGAATCCCGTTCCTGTCGTCCCGTACGTCCCGGTTGGGACATTATATACGTCTACAACGTTATATATCCTAACCTAAGGCAGGCTATCATCTCGGATGCAGTATTTTACGCCATTCCTGGCGTATCGGCCCCTACTTCTCGGTGGGAACATTATACACATCTATAACGTATCACAACCTAACCTAACCCATCTAGCCCCTCGCTGGTAATGTTTTGCAAAATCCCGTTCCTGTCGTCCCGTACATCACGGTTGGGATATTATATACGTCTACAGCGATACATATTCTAACGTAAGGCAGGCTAACATCTCGGTTGCAGTATTTTACGCCATTCCTGGCGTATCGGCCCCTACTTCTCGGGGGGGAACATTATACACATCTATAACGTATCACAACCTAACCTAACCCATCTAGCCCCTCGCTGGTAATGTTTTACAGTATCCCGTTCCTGTCGTCCCGTACGTCCCGGTGGGGACATTATATACGTCTACAACGTTATATATCCTAACCTAAGGCAGGCTATCATCTCAGATGCAGTATTTTACGCCATTCCTGGCGTATCGGCCCCTACTTCTCGGTGGGAACATTATACACATCTATAACGTAACATAACCTAACCTAACCCATCTAGCCCCTTGCTGGTAATGTTTTACAGAATCCCGTTCCTGTCGTCCCGTACGTCCCGGTTGCGACATTATTTACGGCTACAACGTTATATATCCTAACCTAAGGCAGGCTAACTTCTCGGATGCAGTATTTCACAACATTCCTGGCATATCGGCTCCTACTTCTCGGTGGGAACATTATATACTTCTATAACGTATCACAACCTAACCTAACCCATCTAGCCCCTCGCTGGTTATGTTTTGCAGAATCCCGTTCCTGTCGTCCCGTGCGTCCCGGTTGGGACATTATATACGTCTACAGCGATATATATCCTAACGTAAGGCAGGCTAACATCTCGGTTGCAGTATTTTACAACATTCCTGGCGTATCGTCCCATACTTCGCGGTGGGAACATTATATACGTCTATAACGTAACATAACCTAACCTAACCCTTCTAGCCCCTCGCTGGTAATGTTTTTCAGAATCCCGTTCGTGTCGTCCCGTACATCTCGGTTCGGATATTATATACGTCTATAGCGTTATATATCCTAACCTAAGGCAGGCTATCATCTCGGATGCAGTATTTTACGCCATTCCTGGCGTATCGGCCCCTACTTCCCGGGGGGAACATTATACACATCTATAACGTATCACAACCTAACCTAACCCATCTAGCCCCTCGCTGGTAATGTTTTACAGAATCCCGTTCCTGTCGTCCCGTACGTCCCGGTTGGGATATTATATACGTCTACAACGTTATATATCCTAACCTAAGGCAGGCTATCATCTCGGATGCAGTATTTTACGCCATTCCTGGCGTATCGGCCCCTACTTCTCGGTGGGAACATTATACACATCTATAACGTATCACAACCTAACCTAACCCATCTAGCCCCTCGCTGGTAATGTTTTGCAAAATCCCGTTCCTGTCGTCCCGTACATCACGGTTGGGATATTATATACGTCTACAGCGATACATATTCTAACGTAAGGCAGGCTAACATCTCGGTTGCAGTATTTTACAACATTCCTGGCGTATCGTCCCATACTTCGCGGTGGGAACATTATATACGTCTATAACGTAACATAACCTAACCTAACCCTTCTATCCCCTCGCTGGTAATGTTTTTCAGAATCCCGTTCGTGTCGTCCCGTACGTCTCGGTTGGGATATTATATACGTCTACAGCGTTATATATCCTAACCTAAGGCAGGCTAACTTCTCGGATGCAGTATTTCACAACATTCCTGACATATCGGCTCCTACTTCTCGGTGGGAACATTATATACGTCTATAACGTATCACAACCTAACCTAACCCATCTAGCCCCTCGCTGGTAATGTTTTGCAGAATCCCGTTCCTGTCGTCCCGTACGTCCCGGTTGGGACATTATATACGTCTACAACGTTATATATCCTAACCTAAGGCAGGCTACCATCTCGGATGCAGTATTTTACAACATTCCTGGCGTATCGTCCCATACTTCGCGGTGGGAACATTATATACGTCTATAACGTAACATAACCTAACCTAACCCTTCTAGCCCCTCGCTGGTAATGTTTTTCAGAATCTCGTTCGTGTCGTCCCGTACATCTCGGTTGGGATATTATATACGTCTATAGCGTTATATATCCTAACCTAAGGCAGGCTATCATCTCGGATGCAGTATTTTTCGCCATTCCTGGCGTATCGGCCCCTACTTCTCGGGGGGAACATTATACACATCTATAACGTATCACAACCTAACCTAACCCATCTAGCCCCTCTCTGGTAATGTTTTACAGAATCCCGTTCCTGTCGTCCCGTACGTCCCGGTGCGGACATTATATACGTCTACAACGTTATATATCCTAACCTAAGGCAGGCTATCATCTCAGATGCAGTATTTTACGCCATTCCTGGCGTATCGGCCCCTACTTCTCGGTGGGAACATTATACACGTCTATAATGTATCGCAAACTAACCTAACCCATCTAGCCCCTCGCTGGTAATGTTTTATAGAATCCCGTTCCTGTCGTCCCGTACGTCCCGGCTGGGACATTATATACGTCTACAACGTTATATATCCTAACGTAAGGCAGGCTACCATCTCGGTTGCAGTATTTTACAACATTCCTGGCGTATCGGCCCATACTTCGCGGTGGGAACATTATATACGTCTATAACGTAACATAACCTAACCTAACCCATCTAGCCCCTCGCTGGTAATGTTTTTGCAGAATCCCGTTCCTGTCGTCCCGTACATCTCGGTTGGGATATTATATACGTCTACTGCGATATATATCCTAACGTAAGGCAGGGTAACATCTCGGTTGCAGTATTTTACGCAATTCCTGGCGGGTCCGCCCCTACTTCTCGGTGGGAACATTATACACGTCTATAACGTAACATAAACTAGCCTAACCCATCTAGCCCCTCGCTGGTAATATTTTACAAAATCCAGTTCGTGTCGTCCCGTACGTCCCGGTTGGGATACTATATAAGTCTATAGCGTTATACATCCTAACCTAATGCAGGCTATCATCTCGGATGCAGTATTTTACAACATTCCTGGCGTATCGGCCCATACTTCTCGGTGGGAACATTATATACGTCTATAACGTATCACAACCTAACCTAACCCATCTAGCCCCTCGCTGGTAATGTTTTGCAGAATCCCGTTCCTGTCGTCCCGTACGTCCCGGTTGGGATATTATATACGTCTACAACGTTATATATCCTAACCTAAGGCAGGCTAACTTCTCGGATGCAGTATTTTACGCCATTCCTGGCGTATCGACCCCTACTTCTCGGTGGGAACATTATACACATCTATAACGTAACATAACCTAACCTAACCCATCTAGCCCCTTGCTGGTAATGTTTTACAGAATCCCGTTCCCGTCGTCCCGTACGTCCCGGTTGCGACATTATTTACGTCTACAGCGTTATATATCCTAACCTAAGGCAGGCTAACTTCTCGGATGCAGTATTTCACAACATTTCTGGCGTATCGGCCCCTACTTCTCGGGGGGAACATTATACACATCTATAACGTATCACAACCTAACCTAACCCATCTAGCCCCTCGCTGGTAATGTTTTACAGAATCCCGTTCCTGTCGTCCCGTACATCACGGTTGGGATATTATATACGTCTACAGCGATATATATCCTAACGTAAGGCAGGCTAACATCTCGGTTGCAGTATTTTACAACATTCCTGGCGTATCGTCCCATACTTCGCGGTGGGAACATTATATACGTCTATAACGTAACATAACCTAACCTAACCCTTCTAGCCCCTCGCTGGTAATGTTTTTCAGAATCCCGTTCGTGTCGTCCCGTACATCTCGGTTCGGATATTATGTACGTCTATAGCGTTATATATCCTAACCTAAGGCAGGCTATCATCTCGGATGCAGTATTTTACGCAATTCCTGGCGTATAGGCCCCTACTTCTCGGTGGGAACATTATACAGGCCTATAACGTAACATAACCTAACCTAACCCATCTAGCCCCTCGCTGGTAATGTTTTACAGAATCCCGTTCGTGTCGTCCCGTACGTCTCGGTTAGGGTATTATATACGTCTATAGCGTTATATATCCTAACTTAAGGCAGGCTATCATCTCGGATGCAGTATTTTACGCCATTCCTGGCGTATCGGCCCATACTTCGCGGTGGGAACATTATATACGTCTATAACGTAACATAACCTAACCTAACCCATCTAGCCCCTCGCTGGTAATGTTTTACAGAATCACGTTCGTGCCTTCCCGTACGTGTCGGTTGGGATATTATATACGTCTACAGCGTTATATATCCTAACCTAAGGCAGGCTAACTTCTCGGATGCAGTATTTCACATCATTCCTGGCATATCGGCTCCTGCTTCTCGGTGGGAACATTATATACGTCTATAACGTATCACAACCTAACCTAACCCATCTAGCCCCTCGCTGGTAATGTTTTGCAGAATCCCGTTCCTGTCGTCCCGTACGTCCCGGTTGGGACATTATATACGTCTACAACGTTATATATCCTAACCTAAGGCAGGCTATCATCTCGGATGCAGTATTTTACAACATGACTGGCGTATCGGCCCCTACTTCTCGGTGGGAACATTATTCACATCTATAACGTAACATAACCTAACCTAACCCATCTAGCCCCTTGCTGGTAATGTTTTACAGAATCCCGTCTCTGTCGTCCCGTACGTCCCGGTTGCGACATTATTTACGTCTACAGCGTTATATATCCTAACCTAAGGCAGGCTAACTTCTCGGATGCAGTATTTCACAACATTCCTGGCATATCGGCTCCTACTTCTCGGTGGGAACATTATATACGTCTATAACGTATCACAACCTAACCTAACCCATCTAGCCCCTCGCTGGTAATGTTTTGCAAAATCCCGTTCCTGTCGTCCCGTACATCACGGTTTGGGATATTATATACGTCTACAGCGATATATATCCTAACGTAAGGCAGGCTAACATCTCGGTTGCAGTATTTTACAACATTCCTGGCGTATCGTCCCATACTTCGCGGTGGGAACATTATATACGTCTATAACGTAACATAACCTAACCTAACCCTTCTAGCCCCTCGCTGGTAATGTTTTTCAGATTCCCGTTCGTGTCGTCCCGTACATCTCGGTTCGGATATTATGTACGTCTATAGCGTTATATATCCTAACGCAAGGCAGGCTAACATCTCGGTTGCAGTATTTTACAACATTCCTGGCGTATCGTCCCATACTTCGCGGTGGGAACATTATATACGTCTATAACGTAACATAACCTAACCTAACCCTTCTAGCCCCTCGCTGGTAATGTTTTTCAGAATCCCGTTCGTGTCGTCCCGTACATCTCGGTTCGGATATTATATACGTCTATAGCGTTATATATCCTAACCTAAGGCAGGCTATCATCTCGGATGCAGTATTTTGCGCCATTCCTGGCGTATCGGCCCCTACTTCTCGGTGGGAACATTATACACGTCTATAATGTATCACAACCTAACCTAACCCATCTAGCCCCTCGCTGGTAATGTTTTATAGAATCCAGTTCCTGTCGTCCCGTACGTCTCGGTTGGGACATTATATACATCTACAAAGTTATATATCTTAACCTAAGGCAGGCTAACATCTCGGATGCAGTATTTTACGCAAATCCTGGCGCATAGGCCCCTACTTCTCGGTGGGAACATTATACAGGCCTATAACGTAACATAACCTAACCTAACCCATCTAGCCCCTCGCTGGTAATGTTTTACAGAATCCCGTTCGTGTCGTCCCGTACGTCTCGGTTGGGATATTATATACGCCTATAGCGTTATATATCCTAACCTAAGGCAAGCGATCATCTCGGATGCAGTGTTTTACAACATTCCTGGCGCATCGGCATCTACTTCTCGGTGGGAACATTATATTCGTCTATAACGTAATATACCCTAACCTAACCCATCTAGCCCCTCGCTGGTAATGTTTTACAGAATCCCGTTCGTGTCGTCCCGTACATCTCGGTTCGGATATTGTATACGTCTATAGCGTTATATATCCTAACCTAAGGCAGGCTATCATCTCGGATGCAGTATTTTGCGCCATTCCTGGCGTATCGGCCCCTACTTCTCGGTGGGAACATTATACACGTCTATAATGTATCACAACCTAACCTAACCCATCTAGCTCCTCGCTGGTAATGTTTTATAGAGTCCCGTTCCTGTCGTCCCGTACGTCTCGGTTGGGATATTATATACGTCTACTGCGATATATATCCTAACGTAAGGCAGGTTAACATCTCGGTTGCAGTATTTTACGCAATTCCTGGCGGGTCCGCCCCTACTTCTCGGTGGGAACATTATACACGTCTATAACGTAACATAAACTAACCTAGCCCATCTAGCCCCTCGCTGGTAATATTATACGGAATCCAGTTCGTGTCGTCCCGTACGTCTCGGTTAGGATATTATATAAGTCTATAGCGTTATATATCCTAACCTAATGCAGGCTATCATCTCGGATGCAGTACTTTACGCCATTCCTGGCGTATCGGCCCCTACTTCTCGGTGGGAACATTATACACATCTGTAACGTATCACAACCTAACCTAACCCATCTAGCCCCTCGCTGGTAATGTTTTGCAAAATCCCGTTCCTGTCGTCCCGTACATCACGGTTGGGATATTATATACGTCTACAGCGATACATATTCTAACGTAAGGCAGGCTAACATCTCGGTTGCAGTCTTTTACAACATTCCTGGCGTATCGTCCCATACTTCTCGGTGGGAACATTATATACGTCTATAACGTATCACAACCTAACCTAACCCATCTAGCCCCTCGCTGGTAATGTTTTGCAGAATCCCGTTCCTGTCGTCCCGTACGTCCCGGTTGGGACATTATATACGTCCACAACGCTATATATCCTAACCTAAGGCAGGCTATCATCTCGGATGCAGTATTTTACAACATTCCTGGCGTATCGTCCCATACTTCTCGGTGGGAACATTATATACGTCTATAACGTAACATAACCTAACCTAACCCTTCTAGCCCCTCGCTGGTAATGTTTTTCAGAATCCCGTTCGTGTCTTCCCGTACATCTCGGTTGGGATATTATATACGTCTATAGCGTTATATATCATAACCTAAGGCAGGCTATCATCTCGGATGCAGTATTTCACAACATTCCTGGCATATCGGCTCCTACTTCTCGGTGGGAACATTATATACGTCTATAACGTATCACAACTTAACCTAACCCATCTAGCCCCTCGCTGGTAATGTTTTGCAAAATCCCGTTCCTGTCGTCCCGTACATCACGGTTGGGATATTATATACGTCTACAGCGATATATATCCTAACGTAAGGCAGGCTAACATCTCGGTTGCAGTATTTTACAACATTCCTGGCGTATCGTCCCATACTTCGCGGTGGGAACATTATATACGTCTATAACGTAACATAACCTAACCTAACCCTTCTAGCCCCTCGCTGGTAATGTTTTTCAGAATCCC
Organism: Xylocopa violacea; assembly: GCA_963969225.1. NCBI lineage: Eukaryota > Metazoa > Arthropoda > Insecta > Hymenoptera > Apidae > Xylocopa > Xylocopa violacea. The sequence goes on along the minus strand of CAXAJV010000007.1, from coordinate 339,844 downwards.
GTTCGTGTCGTCCCGTACATCTCGGTTCGGATATTATATACGTCTATAGCGTTATATATCCTAACCTAAGGCAGGCTATCATCTCGGATGCAGTATTTTGCGCCATTCCTGGCGTATCGGCCCCTACTTCTCGGTGGGAACATTATACAAGTCTATAATGTATCACAACCTAACCTAACCCATCTAGCCCCTCGCTGGTAATGTTTTATAGAATCCCGTTCCTGTCGTCCCGTACGTCCCGGTTGGGACATTATATACGTCTACAACGTTATATATCCTAACCTAAGGCAGGCTAACTTCTCGGATGCAGTATTTCACAACATTCCTGGCATATCGGCTCCTACTTCTCGGTGGGAACATTATATACGTCTATAACGTATCACAACCTAACCTAACCCATCTAGCCCCTCGCTGGTAATGTTTTGCAAAATCCCGTTCCTGTCGTCCCGTACATCACGGTTGGGATATTATATACGTCTACAGCGATATATATCCTAACGCAAGGCAGGCTAACATCTCGGTTGCAGTATTTTACAACATTCCTGGCGTATCGTCCCATACTTCGCGGTGGGAACATTATATACGTCTATAACGTAACATAACCTAACCTAACCCTTCTAGCCCCTCGCTGGTAATGTTTTTCAGAATCCCGTTCGTGTCGTCCCGTACATCTCGGTTCGGATATTATATACGTCTATAGCGTTATATATCCTAACCTAAGGCAGGCTATCATCTCGGATGCAGTATTTTGCGCCATTCCTGGCGTATCGGCCCCTACTTCTCGGTGGGAACATTATACACGTCTATAATGTATCACAACCTAACCTAACCCATCTAGCCCCTCGCTGGTAATGTTTTATAGAATCCAGTTCCTGTCGTCCCGTACGTCCCGGTTGGGACATTATATACATCTACAACGTTATATATCTTAACCTAAGGCAGGCTAACATCTCGGATGCAGTATTTTACGCAATTCCTGGCGCATAGGCCCCTACTTCTCGGTGGGAACATTATACAGGCCTATAACGTAACATAACCTAACCTAACCCATCTAGCCCCTCGCTGGTAATGTTTTACAGAATCCCGTTCGTGTCGTCCCGTACGTCTCGGTTGGGATATTATATACGCCTATAGCGTTATATATCCTAACCTAAGGCAAGCGATCATCTCGGATGCAGTATTTTACAACATTCCTGGCGCATCGGCATCTACTTCTCGGTGGGAACATTATATTCGTCTATAACGTAATATACCCTAACCTAACCCATCTAGCCCCTCGCTGGTAATGTTTTACAGAATCCCGTTCCTGTCGTCCCGTACGTCCCGGTTGGGACAATATATACGTCTACAGCGTTATATATCCTAACCTAAGGCAGGCTAACTTCTCGGATGCAGTATTTCACAACATTCCTGGCATATCCGCTCCTACTTCTCGGTGGGAACATTACATACGTCTATAACGTATCACAATCTAACCTAACCGATCTAGTCCCTCGCTGGTAATGTTTTACAGTATCCCGTTCCTGTCGTCCCGTACGTCCCGGTTGGGACATTATATACGTCTACAACGTTATATATCCTAACCTAAGGCAGGCTACCATCTCGGTTGCAGTATTTTACAACATTCCTGGCGTATCGGCCCATACTTCGCGGTGGGAACATTATATACGTCTATAACGTAACATAACCTAACCTAACCCATCTAGCCCCTCGCTGGTAATGTTTTTGCAGAATCCCGTTCCTGTCGTCCCGTACATCTCGGTTGGGATATTATATACGTCTACTGCGATATATATCCTAACGTAAGGCAGGGTAACATCTCGGTTGCAGTATTTTACGCAATTCCTGGCGGGTCCGCCCCTACTTCTCGGTGGGAACATTATACACGTCTATAACGTAACATAAACTAGCCTAACCCATCTAGCCCCTCGCTGGTAATATTTTACAAAATCCAGTTCGTGTCGTCCCGTACGTCCCGGTTGGGATACTATATAAGTCTATAGCGTTATACATCCTAACCTAATGCAGGCTATCATCTCGGATGCAGTATTTTACAACATTCCTGGCGTATCGGCCCATACTTCTCGGTGGGAACATTATATACGTCTATAACGTATCACAACCTAACCTAACCCATCTAGCCCCTCGCTGGTAATGTTTTGCAGAATCCCGTTCCTGTCGTCCCGTACGTCCCGGTTGGGATATTATATACGTCTACAACGTTATATATCCTAACCTAAGGCAGGCTAACTTCTCGGATGCAGTATTTTACGCCATTCCTGGCGTATCGACCCCTACTTCTCGGTGGGAACATTATACACATCTATAACGTAACATAACCTAACCTAACCCATCTAGCCCCTTGCTGGTAATGTTTTACAGAATCCCGTTCCCGTCGTCCCGTACGTCCCGGTTGCGACATTATTTACGTCTACAGCGTTATATATCCTAACCTAAGGCAGGCTAACTTCTCGGATGCAGTATTTCACAACATTTCTGGCGTATCGGCCCCTACTTCTCGGGGGGAACATTATACACATCTATAACGTATCACAACCTAACCTAACCCATCTAGCCCCTCGCTGGTAATGTTTTACAGAATCCCGTTCCTGTCGTCCCGTACATCACGGTTGGGATATTATATACGTCTACAGCGATATATATCCTAACGTAAGGCAGGCTAACATCTCGGTTGCAGTATTTTACAACATTCCTGGCGTATCGTCCCATACTTCGCGGTGGGAACATTATATACGTCTATAACGTAACATAACCTAACCTAACCCTTCTAGCCCCTCGCTGGTAATGTTTTTCAGAATCCCGTTCGTGTCGTCCCGTACATCTCGGTTCGGATATTATGTACGTCTATAGCGTTATATATCCTAACCTAAGGCAGGCTATCATCTCGGATGCAGTATTTTACGCAATTCCTGGCGTATAGGCCCCTACTTCTCGGTGGGAACATTATACAGGCCTATAACGTAACATAACCTAACCTAACCCATCTAGCCCCTCGCTGGTAATGTTTTACAGAATCCCGTTCGTGTCGTCCCGTACGTCTCGGTTAGGGTATTATATACGTCTATAGCGTTATATATCCTAACTTAAGGCAGGCTATCATCTCGGATGCAGTATTTTACGCCATTCCTGGCGTATCGGCCCATACTTCGCGGTGGGAACATTATATACGTCTATAACGTAACATAACCTAACCTAACCCATCTAGCCCCTCGCTGGTAATGTTTTACAGAATCACGTTCGTGCCTTCCCGTACGTGTCGGTTGGGATATTATATACGTCTACAGCGTTATATATCCTAACCTAAGGCAGGCTAACTTCTCGGATGCAGTATTTCACATCATTCCTGGCATATCGGCTCCTGCTTCTCGGTGGGAACATTATATACGTCTATAACGTATCACAACCTAACCTAACCCATCTAGCCCCTCGCTGGTAATGTTTTGCAGAATCCCGTTCCTGTCGTCCCGTACGTCCCGGTTGGGACATTATATACGTCTACAACGTTATATATCCTAACCTAAGGCAGGCTATCATCTCGGATGCAGTATTTTACAACATGACTGGCGTATCGGCCCCTACTTCTCGGTGGGAACATTATTCACATCTATAACGTAACATAACCTAACCTAACCCATCTAGCCCCTTGCTGGTAATGTTTTACAGAATCCCGTCTCTGTCGTCCCGTACGTCCCGGTTGCGACATTATTTACGTCTACAGCGTTATATATCCTAACCTAAGGCAGGCTAACTTCTCGGATGCAGTATTTCACAACATTCCTGGCATATCGGCTCCTACTTCTCGGTGGGAACATTATATACGTCTATAACGTATCACAACCTAACCTAACCCATCTAGCCCCTCGCTGGTAATGTTTTGCAAAATCCCGTTCCTGTCGTCCCGTACATCACGGTTGGGATATTATATACGTCTACAGCGATATATATCCTAACGTAAGGCAGGCTAACATCTCGGTTGCAGTATTTTACAACATTCCTGGCGTATCGTCCCATACTTCGCGGTGGGAACATTATATACGTCTATAACGTAACATAACCTAACCTAACCCTTCTAGCCCCTCGCTGGTAATGTTTTTCAGATTCCCGTTCGTGTCGTCCCGTACATCTCGGTTCGGATATTATGTACGTCTATAGCGTTATATATCCTAACGCAAGGCAGGCTAACATCTCGGTTGCAGTATTTTACAACATTCCTGGCGTATCGTCCCATACTTCGCGGTGGGAACATTATATACGTCTATAACGTAACATAACCTAACCTAACCCTTCTAGCCCCTCGCTGGTAATGTTTTTCAGAATCCCGTTCGTGTCGTCCCGTACATCTCGGTTCGGATATTATATACGTCTATAGCGTTATATATCCTAACCTAAGGCAGGCTATCATCTCGGATGCAGTATTTTGCGCCATTCCTGGCGTATCGGCCCCTACTTCTCGGTGGGAACATTATACACGTCTATAATGTATCACAACCTAACCTAACCCATCTAGCCCCTCGCTGGTAATGTTTTATAGAATCCAGTTCCTGTCGTCCCGTACGTCTCGGTTGGGACATTATATACATCTACAAAGTTATATATCTTAACCTAAGGCAGGCTAACATCTCGGATGCAGTATTTTACGCAAATCCTGGCGCATAGGCCCCTACTTCTCGGTGGGAACATTATACAGGCCTATAACGTAACATAACCTAACCTAACCCATCTAGCCCCTCGCTGGTAATGTTTTACAGAATCCCGTTCGTGTCGTCCCGTACGTCTCGGTTGGGATATTATATACGCCTATAGCGTTATATATCCTAACCTAAGGCAAGCGATCATCTCGGATGCAGTGTTTTACAACATTCCTGGCGCATCGGCATCTACTTCTCGGTGGGAACATTATATTCGTCTATAACGTAATATACCCTAACCTAACCCATCTAGCCCCTCGCTGGTAATGTTTTACAGAATCCCGTTCGTGTCGTCCCGTACATCTCGGTTCGGATATTGTATACGTCTATAGCGTTATATATCCTAACCTAAGGCAGGCTATCATCTCGGATGCAGTATTTTGCGCCATTCCTGGCGTATCGGCCCCTACTTCTCGGTGGGAACATTATACACGTCTATAATGTATCACAACCTAACCTAACCCATCTAGCTCCTCGCTGGTAATGTTTTATAGAGTCCCGTTCCTGTCGTCCCGTACGTCTCGGTTGGGATATTATATACGTCTACTGCGATATATATCCTAACGTAAGGCAGGTTAACATCTCGGTTGCAGTATTTTACGCAATTCCTGGCGGGTCCGCCCCTACTTCTCGGTGGGAACATTATACACGTCTATAACGTAACATAAACTAACCTAGCCCATCTAGCCCCTCGCTGGTAATATTATACGGAATCCAGTTCGTGTCGTCCCGTACGTCTCGGTTAGGATATTATATAAGTCTATAGCGTTATATATCCTAACCTAATGCAGGCTATCATCTCGGATGCAGTACTTTACGCCATTCCTGGCGTATCGTCCCATACTTCTCGGTGGGAACATTATATACGTCTATAACGTATCACAACCTAACCTAACCCATCTAGCCCCTCGCTGGTAATGTTTTGCAGAATCCCGTTCCTGTCGTCCCGTACGTCCCGGTTGGGACATTATATACGTCCACAACGCTATATATCCTAACCTAAGGCAGGCTATCATCTCGGATGCAGTATTTTACAACATTCCTGGCGTATCGTCCCATACTTCTCGGTGGGAACATTATATACGTCTATAACGTAACATAACCTAACCTAACCCTTCTAGCCCCTCGCTGGTAATGTTTTTCAGAATCCCGTTCGTGTCTTCCCGTACATCTCGGTTGGGATATTATATACGTCTATAGCGTTATATATCATAACCTAAGGCAGGCTATCATCTCGGATGCAGTATTTCACAACATTCCTGGCATATCGGCTCCTACTTCTCGGTGGGAACATTATATACGTCTATAACGTATCACAACTTAACCTAACCCATCTAGCCCCTCGCTGGTAATGTTTTGCAAAATCCCGTTCCTGTCGTCCCGTACATCACGGTTGGGATATTATATACGTCTACAGCGATATATATCCTAACGTAAGGCAGGCTAACATCTCGGTTGCAGTATTTTACAACATTCCTGGCGTATCGTCCCATACTTCGCGGTGGGAACATTATATACGTCTATAACGTAACATAACCTAACCTAACCCTTCTAGCCCCTCGCTGGTAATGTTTTTCAGAATCCCGTTCGTGTCGTCCCGTACATCTCGGTTCGGATATTATATACGTCTATAGCGTTATATATCCTAACCTAAGGCAGGCTATCATCTCGGATGCAGTATTTTGCGCCATTCCTGGCGTATCGGCCCCTACTTCTCGGTGGGAACATTATACAAGTCTATAATGTATCACAACCTAACCTAACCCATCTAGCCCCTCGCTGGTAATGTTTTATAGAATCCCGTTCCTGTCGTCCCGTACGTCCCGGTTGGGACATTATATACGTCTACAACGTTATATATCCTAACCTAAGGCAGGCTAACTTCTCGGATGCAGTATTTCACAACATTCCTGGCATATCGGCTCCTACTTCTCGGTGGGAACATTATATACGTCTATAACGTATCACAACCTAACCTAACCCATCTAGCCCCTCGCTGGTAATGTTTTGCAAAATCCCGTTCCTGTCGTCCCGTACATCACGGTTGGGATATTATATACGTCTACAGCGATATATATCCTAACGCAAGGCAGGCTAACATCTCGGTTGCAGTATTTTACAACATTCCTGGCGTATCGTCCCATACTTCGCGGTGGGAACATTATATACGTCTATAACGTAACATAACCTAACCTAACCCTTCTAGCCCCTCGCTGGTAATGTTTTTCAGAATCCCGTTCGTGTCGTCCCGTACATCTCGGTTCGGATATTATATACGTCTATAGCGTTATATATCCTAACCTAAGGCAGGCTATCATCTCGGATGCAGTATTTTGCGCCATTCCTGGCGTATCGGCCCCTACTTCTCGGTGGGAACATTATACACGTCTATAATGTATCACAACCTAACCTAACCCATCTAGCCCCTCGCTGGTAATGTTTTATAGAATCCAGTTCCTGTCGTCCCGTACGTCCCGGTTGGGACATTATATACATCTACAACGTTATATATCTTAACCTAAGGCAGGCTAACATCTCGGATGCAGTATTTTACGCAATTCCTGGCGCATAGGCCCCTACTTCTCGGTGGGAACATTATACAGGCCTATAACGTAACATAACCTAACCTAACCCATCTAGCCCCTCGCTGGTAATGTTTTACAGAATCCCGTTCGTGTCGTCCCGTACGTCTCGGTTGGGATATTATATACGCCTATAGCGTTATATATCCTAACCTAAGGCAAGCGATCATCTCGGATGCAGTATTTTACAACATTCCTGGCGCATCGGCATCTACTTCTCGGTGGGAACATTATATTCGTCTATAACGTAATATACCCTAACCTAACCCATCTAGCCCCTCGCTGGTAATGTTTTACAGAATCCCGTTCCTGTCGTCCCGTACGTCCCGGTTGGGACAATATATACGTCTACAGCGTTATATATCCTAACCTAAGGCAGGCTAACTTCTCGGATGCAGTATTTCACAACATTCCTGGCATATCCGCTCCTACTTCTCGGTGGGAACATTACATACGTCTATAACGTATCACAATCTAACCTAACCGATCTAGTCCCTCGCTGGTAATGTTTTACAGTATCCCGTTCCTGTCGTCCCGTACGTCCCGGTTGGGACATTATATACGTCTACAACGTTATATATCCTAACCTAAGGCAGGCTACCATCTCGGTTGCAGTATTTTACAACATTCCTGGCGTATCGGCCCATACTTCGCGGTGGGAACATTATATACGTCTATAACGTAACATAACCTAACCTAACCCATCTAGCCCCTCGCTGGTAATGTTTTTGCAGAATCCCGTTCCTGTCGTCCCGTACATCTCGGTTGGGATATTATATACGTCTACTGCGATATATATCCTAACGTAAGGCAGTGTAACATCTCGGTTGCAGTATTTTACGCAATTCCTGGCGGGTCCGCCCCTACTTCTCGGTGGGAACATTATACACGTCTATAACGTAACATAAACTAGCCTAACCCATCTAGCCCCTCGCTGGTAATATTTTACAAAATCCAGTTCGTGTCGTCCCGTACGTCCCGGTTGGGATACTATATAAGTCTATAGCGTTATACATCCTAACCTAATGCAGGCTATCATCTCGGATGCAGTATTTTACAACATTCCTGGCGTATCGGCCCATACTTCTCGGTGGGAACATTATATACGTCTATAACGTATCACAACCTAACCTAACCCATCTAGCCCCTCGCTGGTAATGTTTTGCAGAATCCCGTTCCTGTCGTCCCGTACGTCCCGGTTGGGATATTATATACGTCTACAACGTTATATATCCTAACCTAAGGCAGGCTAACTTCTCGGATGCAGTATTTTACGCCATTCCTGGCGTATCGACCCCTACTTCTCGGTGGGAACATTATACACATCTATAACGTAACATAACCTAACCTAACCCATCTAGCCCCTTGCTGGTAATGTTTTACAGAATCCCGTTCCCGTCGTCCCGTACGTCCCGGTTGCGACATTATTTACGTCTACAGCGTTATATATCCTAACCTAAGGCAGGCTAACTTCTCGGATGCAGTATTTCACAACATTTCTGGCGTATCGGCCCCTACTTCTCGGGGGGAACATTATACACATCTATAACGTATCACAACCTAACCTAACCCATCTAGCCCCTCGCTGGTAATGTTTTACAGAATCCCGTTCCTGTCGTCCCGTACATCACGGTTGGGATATTATATACGTCTACAGCGATATATATCCTAACGTAAGGCAGGCTAACATCTCGGTTGCAGTATTTTACAACATTCCTGGCGTATCGTCCCATACTTCGCGGTGGGAACATTATATACGTCTATAACGTAACATAACCTAACCTAACCCTTCTAGCCCCTCGCTGGTAATGTTTTTCAGAATCCCGTTCGTGTCGTCCCGTACATCTCGGTTCGGATATTATGTACGTCTATAGCGTTATATATCCTAACCTAAGGCAGGCTATCATCTCGGATGCAGTATTTTACGCAATTCCTGGCGTATAGGCCCCTACTTCTCGGTGGGAACATTATACAGGCCTATAACGTAACATAACCTAACCTAACCCATCTAGCCCCTCGCTGGTAATGTTTTACAGAATCCCGTTCGTGTCGTCCCGTACGTCTCGGTTAGGGTATTATATACGTCTATAGCGTTATATATCCTAACTTAAGGCAGGCTATCATCTCGGATGCAGTATTTTACGCCATTCCTGGCGTATCGGCCCATACTTCGCGGTGGGAACATTATATACGTCTATAACGTAACATAACCTAACCTAACCCATCTAGCCCCTCGCTGGTAATGTTTTACAGAATCACGTTCGTGCCTTCCCGTACGTGTCGGTTGGGATATTATATACGTCTACAGCGTTATATATCCTAACCTAAGGCAGGCTAACTTCTCGGATGCAGTATTTCACATCATTCCTGGCATATCGGCTCCTGCTTCTCGGTGGGAACATTATATACGTCTATAACGTATCACAACCTAACCTAACCCATCTAGCCCCTCGCTGGTAATGTTTTGCAGAATCCCGTTCCTGTCGTCCCGTACGTCCCGGTTGGGACATTATATACGTCTACAACGTTATATATCCTAACCTAAGGCAGGCTATCATCTCGGATGCAGTATTTTACAACATGACTGGCGTATCGGCCCCTACTTCTCGGTGGGAACATTATTCACATCTATAACGTAACATAACCTAACCTAACCCATCTAGCCCCTTGCTGGTAATGTTTTACAGAATCCCGTCTCTGTCGTCCCGTACGTCCCGGTTGCGACATTATTTACGTCTACAGCGTTATATATCCTAACCTAAGGCAGGCTAACTTCTCGGATGCAGTATTTCACAACATTCCTGGCATATCGGCTCCTACTTCTCGGTGGGAACATTATATACGTCTATAACGTATCACAACCTAACCTAACCCATCTAGCCCCTCGCTGGTAATGTTTTGCAAAATCCCGTTCCTGTCGTCCCGTACATCACGGTTGGGATATTATATACGTCTACAGCGATATATATCCTAACGTAAGGCAGGCTAACATCTCGGTTGCAGTATTTTACAACATTCCTGGCGTATCGTCCCATACTTCGCGGTGGGAACATTATATACGTCTATAACGTAACATAACCTAACCTAACCCTTCTAGCCCCTCGCTGGTAATGTTTTTCAGATTCCCGTTCGTGTCGTCCCGTACATCTCGGTTCGGATATTATGTACGTCTATAGCGTTATATATCCTAACGCAAGGCAGGCTAACATCTCGGTTGCAGTATTTTACAACATTCCTGGCGTATCGTCCCATACTTCGCGGTGGGAACATTATATACGTCTATAACGTAACATAACCTAACCTAACCCTTCTAGCCCCTCGCTGGTAATGTTTTTCAGAATCCCGTTCGTGTCGTCCCGTACATCTCGGTTCGGATATTATATACGTCTATAGCGTTATATATCCTAACCTAAGGCAGGCTATCATCTCGGATGCAGTATTTTGCGCCATTCCTGGCGTATCGGCCCCTACTTCTCGGTGGGAACATTATACACGTCTATAATGTATCACAACCTAACCTAACCCATCTAGCCCCTCGCTGGTAATGTTTTATAGAATCCAGTTCCTGTCGTCCCGTACGTCTCGGTTGGGACATTATATACATCTACAAAGTTATATATCTTAACCTAAGGCAGGCTAACATCTCGGATGCAGTATTTTACGCAAATCCTGGCGCATAGGCCCCTACTTCTCGGTGGGAACATTATACAGGCCTATAACGTAACATAACCTAACCTAACCCATCTAGCCCCTCGCTGGTAATGTTTTACAGAATCCCGTTCGTGTCGTCCCGTACGTCTCGGTTGGGATATTATATACGCCTATAGCGTTATATATCCTAACCTAAGGCAAGCGATCATCTCGGATGCAGTGTTTTACAACATTCCTGGCGCATCGGCATCTACTTCTCGGTGGGAACATTATATTCGTCTATAACGTAATATACCCTAACCTAACCCATCTAGCCCCTCGCTGGTAATGTTTTACAGAATCCCGTTCGTGTCGTCCCGTACATCTCGGTTCGGATATTGTATACGTCTATAGCGTTATATATCCTAACCTAAGGCAGGCTATCATCTCGGATGCAGTATTTTGCGCCATTCCTGGCGTATCGGCCCCTACTTCTCGGTGGGAACATTATACACGTCTATAATGTATCACAACCTAACCTAACCCATCTAGCTCCTCGCTGGTAATGTTTTATAGAGTCCCGTTCCTGTCGTCCCGTACGTCTCGGTTGGGATATTATATACGTCTACTGCGATATATATCCTAACGTAAGGCAGGTTAACATCTCGGTTGCAGTATTTTACGCAATTCCTGGCGGGTCCGCCCCTACTTCTCGGTGGGAACATTATACACGTCTATAACGTAACATAAACTAACCTAGCCCATCTAGCCCCTCGCTGGTAATATTATACGGAATCCAGTTCGTGTCGTCCCGTACGTCTCGGTTAGGATATTATATAAGTCTATAGCGTTATATATCCTAACCTAATGCAGGCTATCATCTCGGATGCAGTACTTTACGCCATTCCTGGCGTATCGGCCCCTACTTCTCGGTGGGAACATTATACACATCTGTAACGTATCACAACCTAACCTAACCCATCTAGCCCCTCGCTGGTAATGTTTTGCAAAATCCCGTTCCTGTCGTCCCGTACATCACGGTTGGGATATTATATACGTCTACAGCGATACATATTCTAACGTAAGGCAGGCTAACATCTCGGTTGCAGTCTTTTACAACATTCCTGGCGTATCGTCCCATACTTCTCGGTGGGAACATTATATACGTCTATAACGTATCACAACCTAACCTAACCCATCTAGCCCCTCGCTGGTAATGTTTTGCAGAATCCCGTTCCTGTCGTCCCGTACGTCCCGGTTGGGACATTATATACGTCCACAACGCTATATATCCTAACCTAAGGCAGGCTATCATCTCGGATGCAGTATTTTACAACATTCCTGGCGTATCGTCCCATACTTCTCGGTGGGAACATTATATACGTCTATAACGTAACATAACCTAACCTAACCCTTCTAGCCCCTCGCTGGTAATGTTTTTCAGAATCCCGTTCGTGTCTTCCCGTACATCTCGGTTGGGATATTATATACGTCTATAGCGTTATATATCATAACCTAAGGCAGGCTATCATCTCGGATGCAGTATTTCACAACATTCCTGGCATATCGGCTCCTACTTCTCGGTGGGAACATTATATACGTCTATAACGTATCACAACTTAACCTAACCCATCTAGCCCCTCGCTGGTAATGTTTTGCAAAATCCCGTTCCTGTCGTCCCGTACATCACGGTTGGGATATTATATACGTCTACAGCGATATATATCCTAACGTAAGGCAGGCTAACATCTCGGTTGCAGTATTTTACAACATTCCTGGCGTATCGTCCCATACTTCGCGGTGGGAACATTATATACGTCTATAACGTAACATAACCTAACCTAACCCTTCTAGCCCCTCGCTGGTAATGTTTTTCAGAATCCCGTTCGTGTCGTCCCGTACATCTCGGTTCGGATATTATATACGTCTATAGCGTTATATATCCTAACCTAAGGCAGGCTATCATCTCGGATGCAGTATTTTGCGCCATTCCTGGCGTATCGGCCCCTACTTCTCGGTGGGAACATTATACAAGTCTATAATGTATCACAACCTAACCTAACCCATCTAGCCCCTCGCTGGTAATGTTTTATAGAATCCCGTTCCTGTCGTCCCGTACGTCCCGGTTGGGACATTATATACGTCTACAACGTTATATATCCTAACCTAAGGCAGGCTAACTTCTCGGATGCAGTATTTCACAACATTCCTGGCATATCGGCTCCTACTTCTCGGTGGGAACATTATATACGTCTATAACGTATCACAACCTAACCTAACCCATCTAGCCCCTCGCTGGTAATGTTTTGCAAAATCCCGTTCCTGTCGTCCCGTACATCACGGTTGGGATATTATATACGTCTACAGCGATATATATCCTAACGCAAGGCAGGCTAACATCTCGGTTGCAGTATTTTACAACATTCCTGGCGTATCGTCCCATACTTCGCGGTGGGAACATTATATACGTCTATAACGTAACATAACCTAACCTAACCCTTCTAGCCCCTCGCTGGTAATGTTTTTCAGAATCCCGTTCGTGTCGTCCCGTACATCTCGGTTCGGATATTATATACGTCTATAGCGTTATATATCCTAACCTAAGGCAGGCTATCATCTCGGATGCAGTATTTTGCGCCATTCCTGGCGTATCGGCCCCTACTTCTCGGTGGGAACATTATACACGTCTATAATGTATCACAACCTAACCTAACCCATCTAGCCCCTCGCTGGTAATGTTTTATAGAATCCAGTTCCTGTCGTCCCGTACGTCCCGGTTGGGACATTATATACATCTACAACGTTATATATCTTAACCTAAGGCAGGCTAACATCTCGGATGCAGTATTTTACGCAATTCCTGGCGCATAGGCCCCTACTTCTCGGTGGGAACATTATACAGGCCTATAACGTAACATAACCTAACCTAACCCATCTAGCCCCTCGCTGGTAATGTTTTACAGAATCCCGTTCGTGTCGTCCCGTACGTCTCGGTTGGGATATTATATACGCCTATAGCGTTATATATCCTAACCTAAGGCAAGCGATCATCTCGGATGCAGTATTTTACAACATTCCTGGCGCATCGGCATCTACTTCTCGGTGGGAACATTATATTCGTCTATAACGTAATATACCCTAACCTAACCCATCTAGCCCCTCGCTGGTAATGTTTTACAGAATCCCGTTCCTGTCGTCCCGTACGTCCCGGTTGGGACAATATATACGTCTACAGCGTTATATATCCTAACCTAAGGCAGGCTAACTTCTCGGATGCAGTATTTCACAACATTCCTGGCATATCCGCTCCTACTTCTCGGTGGGAACATTACATACGTCTATAACGTATCACAATCTAACCTAACCGATCTAGTCCCTCGCTGGTAATGTTTTACAGTATCCCGTTCCTGTCGTCCCGTACGTCCCGGTTGGGACATTATATACGTCTACAACGTTATATATCCTAACCTAAGGCAGGCTATCATCTCGGATGCAGTATTTTACAACATTACTGGCATATCGGCCCCTACTTCTCGGTGGGAACATTATGTACGTCTATAACGTATCACAACCTAACCTAACCCATCTAGCCCCTCGCTGGTAATGTTTTACAGAATCCCGTCCGTGTCGTCCCGTACGTTTCGGTTGGGATATTATATACGTCTATAGCGTTATATATCCTAACCTAAGGCAGGCTAACTTCTCGGATGCAGTATTTCACAACATTCCTGGCATATCGGCTCCTACTTCTCGGTGGGAACATTATATACGTCTATAACATATCACAACCTAACCTAACCCATCTAGCCCCTCGCTGGTAATGTTTTGCAGAATCCCGTTCCTGTCGTCCCGTACATCACGGTTGCGATATTATATACGTCTACAGCGATATATATCCTATCGTAAGGCAGGCTAACATCTCGGTTGCAGTATTTTACAACATTCCTGGCGTATCGGCCCATACTTCGCGGTGGGAACATTATATACGTCTATAACGTAACATAACCTAACCTAACCCATCTAGCCCCTCGCTGGTAATGTTTTATAGAGTCCCGTTCCTGTCGTCCCGTACGTCTCGGTTGGGATATTATATACGTCTACTGCGATATATATCCTAACGTAAGGCAGGTTAACATCTCGGTTGCAGTATTTTACGCAATTCCTGGCGGGTCCGCCCCTACTTCTCGGTGGGAACATTATACACGTCTATAACGTAACATAAACTAACCTAGCCCTTCTAGCCCCTCGCTGGTAATATTATACGGAATCCAGTTCGTGTCGTCCCGTACGTCTCGGTTAGGATATTATATAAGTCTATAGCGTTATATATCCTAACCTAATGCAGGCTATCATCTCGGATGCAGTACTTTACGCCATTCCTGGCGTATCGGCCCCTACTTCTCGGTGGGAACATTATACACATCTGTAACGTATCACAACCTAACCTAACCCATCTAGCCCCTCGCTGGTAATGTTTTACAGAATCCCGTTCCTGTCGTCCCGTACGTCCCGGTTGGGACATTATATACGTCTACAGCGATACATATTCTAACGTAAGGCAGGCTAACATCTCGGTTGCAGTATTTTACAACATTCCTGGCGTATCGTCCCATACTTCTCGGTGGGAACATTATATACGTCTATAACGTATCACAACCTAACCTAACCCATCTAACCCCTCGCTGGTAATGTTTTGCAGAATCCCGTTCCTGTCGTCCCGTACGTCCCGGTTGGGACATTATATACGTCTACAACGTTATATATCCTAACCTAAGGCAGGCTATCATCTCGGATGCAGTATTTTACAACATTCCTGGCGTATCGTCCCATACTTCGCGGTGGGCACATTATATACGTCTATAACGTAACATAACCTAACCTAACCCTTCTAGCCCCTCGCTGGTAATGTTTTTCAGAATCCCGTTCGTGTCGTCCCGTACATTCGGTTGGGATATTATATACGTCTATAGCGTTATATATCCTAACCTAAGGCAGGCTATCATCTCGGATGCAGTATTTTACGCCATTCCTGGCGTATCGGCCCCTACTTCTCGGGGGGAACATTATACACATCTATAACGTATCACAACCTAACCTAACCCATCTAGCCCCTCGCTGGTAATGTTTTACAGAATCCCGTTCCTGTCGTCCCGTACGTCCCGGTTGGGACAATATATACGTCTACAGCGTTATATATCCTAACCTAAGGCAGGCTAACTTCTCGGATGCAGTATTTCACAACATTCCTGGCATATCCGCTCCTACTTCTCGGTGGGAACATTACATACGTCTATAACGTATCACAATCTAACCTAACCCATCTAGTCCCTCGCTGGTAATGTTTTACAGTATCCCGTTCCTGTCGTCCCGTACGTCCCGGTTGGGACATTATATACGTCTACAACGTTATATATCCTAACCTAAGGCAGGCTATCATCTCGGATGCAGTATTTTACAACATTACTGGCATATCGGCCCCTACTTCTCGGTGGGAACATTATGTACGTCTATAACGTATCACAACCTAACCTAACCCATCTAGCCCCTCGCTGGTAATGTTTTACAGAATCCCGTCCGTGTCGTCCCGTACGTTTCGGTTGGGATATTATATACGTCTATAGCGTTATATATCCTAACCTAAGGCAATCGATCATCTCGGATGTAGTATTTTACGCCATTCCTGACGTATCGGTCTCTACTTCTCGGTGGGAACATTATACACGTCTATAACGTATCACAACCTAACCTAACCCATCTAGCCCCTTGCTGGTAATGTTTTACAGAATCCCGTTCCTGTCGTCCCGTACGTCCCGGTTGGGACAATATATACGTCTACAGCGTTATATATCCTAACCTAAGGCAGGCTAACTTCTCGGATGCAGTATTTCACAACATTCCTGGCATATCCGCTCCTACTTCTCGGTGGGAACATTACATACGTCTATAACGTATCACAATCTAACCTAACCCATCTAGTCCCTCGCTGGTAATGTTTTACAGTATCCCGTTCCTGTCGTCCCGTACGTCCCGGTTGGGACATTATATACGTCTACAACGTTATATATCCTAACCTAAGGCAGGCTATCATCTCGGATGCCGTATTTTACGCCATTCCTGGCGTATCGGCCCCTACTTCTCGGTGGGAACATTATACACGTCTATAACGTAACATAAACTAACCTATCCCATCTAGCCCCTCGCTGGTAATATTTTACAGAATCCAGTTCGTGTCGTCCCGTACGTCTCGGTTGGGATATTATATACGTCTACAACGTTATATATCCTAACCTAAGGCAGGCTATCATCTCGGATGCAGTATTTTACAACATTCCTGGCGTATCGTCCCATACTTCGCGGTGGGCACATTATATACGTCTATAACGTAACATAACCTAACCTAACCCTTCTAGCCCCTCGCTGGTAATGTTTTTCAGAATCCCGTTCGTGTCGTCCCGTACATCTCGGTTGGGATATTATATACGTCTATAGCGTTATATATCCTAACCTAAGGCAGGCTATCATCTCGGATGCAGTATTTTACGCCATTCCTGGCGTATCGGCCCCTACTTCTCGGGGGGAACATTATACACATCTATAACGTATCACAACCTAACCTAACCCATCTAGCCCCTCGCTGGTAATGTTTTACAGAATCCCGTTCCTGTCGTCCCGTACGTCCCGGTTGGGACATTATATACGTCTACAACGTTATATATCCTAACCTAAGGCAGGCTAACATCTCGGATGCAGTATTTTACGCAATTCCTGGCGTATAGGCCCCTACTTCTCGGTGGGAACATTATACAGGCCTATAACGTAACATAACCTAACCTATCCCATCTAGCCCCTCGCTGGTAATGTTTTTCAGAATCCCGTTCGTGTCGTCCCGTACATCTCGGTTCGGATATTATATACGTCTATAGCGTTATATATCCTAACCTAAGGCAGGCTATCATCTCGGATGCAGTATTTTGCGCCATTCCTGGCGTATCGGCCCCTACTTCTCGGTGGGAACATTATACAAGTCTATAATGTATCACAACCTAACCTAACCCATCTAGCCCCTCGCTGGTAATGTTTTTCAGAATCCCGTTCGTGTCGTCCCGTACGTCTCGGTTCGGATATTGTATACGTCTATAGCGTTATATATCCTAACTTAAGGCAGGCTATCATCTCGGATGCAGTATTTTGCGCCATTCCTGGCGTATCGGCCCCTACTTCTCGGTGGGAACATTATACACGTCTATAACGTAACATAAACTAACCTAGCCCATCTAGCCCCTCGCTGGTAATATTATACGGAATCCAGTTCGTGTCGTCCCGTACGTCTCGGTTAGGATATTATATAAGTCTATAGCGTTATATATCCTAACCTAATGCAGGCTATCATCTCGGATGCAGTATTTTACAACATTACTGGCATATCGGCCCCTACTTCTCGGTGGGAACATTATGTACGTCTATAACGTATCACAACCTAACCTAACCCATCTAGCCCCTCGCTGGTAATGTTTTACAGAATCCCGTCCGTGTCGTCCCGTACGTTTCGGTTGGGATATTATATACGTCTATAGCGTTATATATCCTAACCTAAGGCAATCGATCATCTCGGATGTAGTATTTTACGCCATTCCTGACGTATCGGTCTCTACTTCTCGGTGGGAACATTATACACGTCTATAACGTATCACAACCTAACCTAACCCATCTAGCCCCTTGCTGGTAATGTTTTACAGAATCCCGTTCCTGTCGTCCCGTACGTCCCGGTTGGGACAATATATACGTCTACAGCGTTATATATCCTAACCTAAGGCAGGCTAACTTCTCGGATGCAGTATTTCACAACATTCCTGGCATATCCGCTCCTACTTCTCGGTGGGAACATTACATACGTCTATAACGTATCACAATCTAACCTAACCCATCTAGTCCCTCGCTGGTAATGTTTTACAGTATCCCGTTCCTGTCGTCCCGTACGTCCCGGTTGGGACATTATATACGTCTACAACGTTATATATCCTAACCTAAGGCAGGCTATCATCTCGGATGCCGTATTTTACGCCATTCCTGGCGTATCGGCCCCTACTTCTCGGTGGGAACATTATACACGTCTATAACGTAACATAAACTAACCTATCCCATCTAGCCCCTCGCTGGTAATATTTTACAGAATCCAGTTCGTGTCGTCCCGTACGTCTCGGTTGGGATATTATATACGTCTACAGCGTTATATATCCTAACCTAAGGCAGGCTAACATCTCGGATGCAGTATTTTACAACATTCCTGGCGTATCGGCCCCTACTTCTCGGTGGCAACATTATATACGTCTATAACGTAACATAACATAACCTAACCCATCTAGCCCCTCGCTGGTAATATTTTACAGAATCCCATTCGTGTCGTCCCGTGCGTCTCGATTTGGATATTATATAAGTCTATAGCGTTATATATCCTAACGTAAGGCAGGCTATCATCTCGGATGCAGTATTTTACGACATTCCTGGCGCATCGGCATCTACTTTACGGTGGGAACATTATATTCGTCTATAACGTAATATATCCTAACCTAACCCATCTAGCCCCTCGCTGGTAATGTTTTACAGAATCCCGTTCCTGTCGTCCCGTACATCTCGGTTGGGATATTATATACGTCTATAGCGTTATATATCCTAACCTATGGCAAGCGATCATCTCGGTTGCAGTATTTTACGCAATTCCTGGCGGGTCCGCCCCTACTTCTCGGTCGGAACATTATACACGTCTATAACGTAACATAAACTAGCCTAACCCATCTAGCCCCTCGCTGGTAATATTTTACAGAATCCAGTTCGTGTCGTCCCGTACGTCTCGGGTGGGATATTATATACGTCTATAGCGTTATATATCCTAACCTAATGCAGGCTATCATCTCGGATGCAGTATTTTACAACATTCCTGGCATATCGGCCCCTACTTCTCGGTGGGAACATTATATACGTCTATAACGTATCACAACCTAACCTAACCCATCTAGCCCCTCGCTGGTAATGTTTTACAGAATCCCGTTCGTGTCGTCCCGTACGTTTCGGTTGGGATATTATATACGTCTATAGCGTTATATATCCTAACCTAAGGCAATCGATCATCTCGGATGCAGTATTTTACAACATTCCTGGCGTATCGGCCCATACTTCGCGTTGGGAACATTATATACGTCTATAACGTAACATAACCTAACCTAACCCATCTAGCTCCTCGCTGGTAATGTTTTACAGAATCCCGGTCGTGTCGTACCGTACGTCTCGGTTGGGATATTATATACGTCTACTGCGATACATATTCTAACGTAAGGCAGGCTAACATCTCGGTTGCAGTATTCTACAACATTCCTGGCGTATCGTCCCATACTTCGCGGTGGGAACATTATATACGACTATAACGTAACATAACCTAACCTAACCCTTCTATCCCCTCGCTGGTAATGTTTTTCAGAATCCCGTTCGTGTCGTCCCGTACGTCTCGGTTGGGATATTATATACGTCTACAGCGTTATATATCCTAACCTAAGGCAGGCTAACTTCTCGGATGGAGTATTTCACAACATTCCTGACATATCGGCTCCTACTTCGCGGTGGGAACATTATATACGTCTATAACGTAACATAACCTAACCTAACCCTTCTAGCCCCTCGCTGGTAATGTTTTTCAGAATCTCGTTCGTGTCGTCCCTTACATCTCGGTTGGGATATTATATACGTCTATAGCGTTATATATCCTAACGTAAGGCAGGCTATCTTCTCGGTTGCAGTATTTTACGCCATTCCTGGCGTATCGGCCCCTACTTCTCGGGGGGAACATTATACACATCTATAACGTATCACAACCTAACCTAACCCATCTAGCCCCTCGCTGGTAATGTTTTATAGAATCCCGTTCCTGTCGTCCCGTACGTCCCGGC
>CAXAJV010000007.1:0-318785 GCA_963969225.1 Xylocopa violacea | reverse complement strand
TGGGACATTATATACGTCTACAACGTTATATATCCTAACGTAAGGCAGGCTAACATCTCGGTTGCAGTATTTTACAACATTCCTGGCGTATCGGCCCATACTTCGCGGTGGGAACATTATATACGTCTATAACGTAACATAACCTAACCTAACCCATCTAGCTCCTCGCTGGTAATGTTTTGCAGAATCCCGTTCCTGTCGTCCCGTACATCTCGGTTGGGATATTATATACGTCTACTGCGATATATATCCTAACGTAAGGCAGGGTAACATCTCGGTTGCAGTATTTTACGCAATTCCTGGCGGGTCCGCCCCTACTTCTCGGTGGGAACATTATACACGTCTATAACGTAACATAAACTAGCCTAACCCATCTAGCCCCTCGCTGGTAATATTTTACAGAATCCAGTTCGTGTCGTCCCGTACGTCCCGGTTGGGATACTATATAAGTCTATAGCGTTATATATCCTAACCTAATGCAGGCTATCATCTCGGATGCAGTATTTTACAACATTCCTGGCGTATCGGCCCCTACTTCTCGGTGGGAACATTATATACGTCTATAACGTATCACAACCTAACCTAACCCATCTAGCCCCTCGCTGGTAATGTTTTGCAAAATCCCGTTCCTGTCGTCCCGTACATCTCGGTTGGGATATTATATACGTCTACAGCGATATATATCCTAACGTAAGGCAGGCTAACATCTCGGTTGCAGTATTTTACAACATTCCTGGCGTATCGTCCCATACTTCGCGGTGGGAACATTATATACGTCTATAACGTAACATAACCTAACCTAACCCATCTAGCCCCTCGCTGGTAATGTTTTTCAGAATCCCGTTCCTGTCGTCCCGTACATCTCGGTTCGGATATTATGTACGTCTATAGCGTTATATATCCTAACCTAAGGCAGGCTAACTTTTCGGATGCAGTATTTCACAACATTCCTGGCATATCGGCTCCTACTTCTCGGTGGGAACATTATATACGTCTATAACGTATCACAACCTAACCTAACCCATCTAGCCCCTCGCTGGTAATGTTTTGCAAAATCCCGTTCCTGTCGTCCCGTACATCACGGTTGGGATATTATATACGTCTACAGCGATATATATCCTAACGTAAGGCAGGCTAACATCTCGGTTGCAGTATTTTACAACATTCCTGGCGTATCGTCCCATACTTCGCGGTGGGAACATTATATACGTCTATAACGTAACATAACCTAACCTAACCCTTCTAGCCCCTCGCTGGTAATGTTTTTCAGAATCCCGTTCGTGTCGTCCCGTACATCTCGGTTCGGATATTATGTACGTCTATAGCGTTATATATCCTAACCTAAGGCAGGCTATCATCTCGGATGCAGTATTTTACGCAATTCCTGGCGTATAGGCCCCTACTTCTCGGTGGGAACATTATACAGGCCTATAACGTAACATAACCTAACCTAACCCATCTAGCCCCTCGCTGGTAATGTTTTACAGAATCCCGTTCGTGTCGTCCCGTACGTCTCGGTTAGGGTATTATATACGTCTATAGCGTTATATATCCTAACTTAAGGCAGGCTATCATCTCGGATGCAGTATTTTACGCCATTCCTGGCGTATCGGCCCATACTTCGCGGTGGGAACATTATATACGTCTATAACGTAACATAACCTAACCTAACCCATCTAGCCCCTCGCTGGTAATGTTTTACAGAATCACGTTCGTGCCTTCCCGTACGTGTCGGTTGGGATATTATATACGTCTACAGCGTTATATATCCTAACCTAAGGCAGGCTAACTTCTCGGATGCAGTATTTCACAACATTCCTGGCATATCGGCTCCTGCTTCTCGGTGGGAACATTATATACGTCTATAACGTATCACAACCTAACCTAGCCCATCTAGCCCCTCGCTGGTAATGTTTTGCAGAATCCCGTTCCTGTCGTCCCGTACGTCCCGGTTGGGACATTATATACGTCTACAACGTTATATATCCTAACCTAAGGCAGGCTATCATCTCGGATGCAGTATTTTACAACATGACTGGCGTATCGGCCCCTACTTCTCGGTGGGAACATTATTCACATCTATAACGTAACATAACCTAACCTAACCCATCTAGCCCCTTGCTGGTAATGTTTTACAGAATCCCGTCTCTGTCGTCCCGTACGTCCCGGTTGCGACATTATTTACGTCTACAGCGTTATATATCCTAACCTAAGGCAGGCTAACTTCTCGGATGCAGTATTTCACAACATTCCTGGCATATCGGCTCCTACTTCTCGGTGGGAACATTATATACGTCTATAACGTATCACAACCTAACCTAACCCATCTAGCCCCTCGCTGGTAATGTTTTGCAAAATCCCGTTCCTGTCGTCCCGTACATCACGGTTGGGATATTATATACGTCTACAGCGATATATATCCTAACGTAAGGCAGGCTAACATCTCGGTTGCAGTATTTTACAACATTCCTGGCGTATCGTCCCATACTTCGCGGTGGGAACATTATATACGTCTATAACGTAACATAACCTAACCTAACCCTTCTAGCCCCTCGCTGGTAATGTTTTTCAGATTCCCGTTCGTGTCGTCCCGTACATCTCGGTTCGGATATTATGTACGTCTATAGCGTTATATATCCTAACGCAAGGCAGGCTAACATCTCGGTTGCAGTATTTTACAACATTCCTGGCGTATCGTCCCATACTTCGCGGTGGGAACATTATATACGTCTATAACGTAACATAACCTAACCTAACCCTTCTAGCCCCTCGCTGGTAATGTTTTTCAGAATCCAGTTCCTGTCGTCCCGTACGTCTCGGTTGGGACATTATATACATCTACAACGTTATATATCTTAACCTAAGGCAGGCTAACATCTCGGATGCAGTATTTTACGCAAATCCTGGCGCATAGGCCCCTACTTCTCGGTGGGAACATTATACAGGCCTATAACGTAACATAACCTAACCTAACCCATCTAGCCCCTCGCTGGTAATGTTTTACAGAATCCCGTTCGTGTCGTCCCGTACGTCTCGGTTGGGATATTATATACGCCTATAGCGTTATATATCCTAACCTAAGGCAAGCGATCATCTCGGATGCAGTATTTTACAACATTCCTGGCGCATCGGCATCTACTTCTCGGTGGGAACATTATATTCGTCTATAACGTAATATACCCTAACCTAACCCATCTAGCCCCTCGCTGGTAATGTTTTACAGAATCCCGTTCGTGTCGTCCCGTACATCTCGGTTCGGATATTGTATACGTCTATAGCGTTATATATCCTAACCTAAGGCAGGCTATCATCTCGGATGCAGTATTTTGCGCCATTCCTGGCGTATCGGCCCCTACTTCTCGGTGGGAACATTATACACGTCTATAATGTATCACAACCTAACCTAACCCATCTAGCTCCTCGCTGGTAATGTTTTATAGAGTCCCGTTCCTGTCGTCCCGTACGTCTCGGTTGGGATATTATATACGTCTACTGCGATATATATCCTAACGTAAGGCAGGTTAACATCTCGGTTGCAGTATTTTACGCAATTCCTGGCGGGTCCGCCCCTACTTCTCGGTGGGAACATTATACACGTCTATAACGTAACATAAACTAACCTAGCCCATCTAGCCCCTCGCTGGTAATATTATACGGAATCCAGTTCGTGTCGTCCCGTACGTCTCGGTTAGGATATTATATAAGTCTATAGCGTTATATATCCTAACCTAATGCAGGCTATCATCTCGGATGCAGTACTTTACGCCATTCCTGGCGTATCGGCCCCTACTTCTCGGTGGGAACATTATACACATCTGTAACGTATCACAACCTAACCTAACCCATCTAGCCCCTCGCTGGTAATGTTTTGCAAAATCCCGTTCCTGTCGTCCCGTACATCACGGTTGGGATATTATATACGTCTACAGCGATACATATTCTAACGTAAGGCAGGCTAACATCTCGGTTGCAGTCTTTTACAACATTCCTGGCGTATCGTCCCATACTTCTCGGTGGGAACATTATATACGTCTATAACGTATCACAACCTAACCTAACCCATCTAGCCCCTCGCTGGTAATGTTTTGCAGAATCCCGTTCCTGTCGTCCCGTACGTCCCGGTTGGGACATTATATACGTCCACAACGCTATATATCCTAACCTAAGGCAGGCTATCATCTCGGATGCAGTATTTTACAACATTCCTGGCGTATCGTCCCATACTTCTCGGTGGGAACATTATATACGTCTATAACGTAACATAACCTAACCTAACCCTTCTAGCCCCTCGCTGGTAATGTTTTTCAGAATCCCGTTCGTGTCGTCCCGTACATCTCGGTTGGGATATTATATACGTCTATAGCGTTATATATCCTAACCTAAGGCAGGCTATCATCTCGGATGCAGTATTTTACGCCATTCCTGGCGTATCGGCCCCTACTTCTCGGGGGGAACATTATACACATCTATAACGTATCACAACCTAACCTAACCCATCTAGCCCCTCGCTGGTAATGTTTTACAGAATCCCGTTCCTGTCGTCCCGTACGTCCCGGTTGGGACATTATATACGTCTACAGCGATACATATTCTAACGTAAGGCAGGCTAACATCTCGGTTGCAGTATTTTACAACATTCCTGGCGTATCGTCCCATACTTCTCGGTGGGAACATTATATACGTCTATAACGTATCACAACCTAACCTAACCCATCTAGCCCCTCGCTGGTAATGTTTTGCAGAATCCCGTTCCTGTCGTCCCGTACGTCCCGGTTGGGACATTATATACGTCTACAACGTTATATATCCTAACCTAAGGCAGGCTATCATCTCGGATGCAGTATTTTACAACATTCCTGGCGTATCGTCCCATACTTCGCGGTGGGAACATTATATACGTCTATAACGTAACATAACCTAACCTAACCCTTCTAGCCCCTCGCTGGTAACGTTTTTCAGAATCCCGTTCGTGTCGTCCCGTACATCTCGGTTGGGATATTATATACGTCTATAGCGTTATATATCCTAACCTAAGGCAGGCTATCATCTCGGATGCAGTATTTTACGCCATTCCTGGCGTATCGGCCCCTACTTCTCGGGGGGAACATTATACACATCTATAACGTATCACAACCTAACCTAACCCATCTAGCCCCTCGCTGGTAATGTTTTACAGAATCCCGTTCCTGTCGTCCCGTACGTCCCGGTTGGGACATTATATACGTCTACAACGTTATATATCCTAACCTAAGGCAGGCTAACATCTCGGATGCAGTATTTTACGCAATTCCTGGCGTATAGGCCCCTACTTCTCGGTGGGGACATTATACAGGCCTATAACGTATCACAACCTAACCTAACCCATCTAGCCCCTCGCTGGTAATGTTTTGCAAAATCCCGTTCCTGTCGTCCCGTACATCTCGGTTGGGATATTATATACGTCTACAGCGATATATATCCTAACGTAAGGCAGGCTAACATCTCGGTTGCAGTATTTTACAACATTCCTGGCGTATCGTCCCATACTTCGCGGTGGGAACATTATATACGTCTATAACGTAACATAACCTAACCTAACCCATCTAGCCCCTCGCTGGTAATGTTTTTCAGAATCCCGTTCCTGTCGTCCCGTACATCTCGGTTCGGATATTATGTACGTCTATAGCGTTATATATCCTAACCTAAGGCAGGCTAACTTTTCGGATGCAGTATTTCACAACATTCCTGGCATATCGGCTCCTACTTCTCGGTGGGAACATTATATACGTCTATAACGTATCACAACCTAACCTAACCCATCTAGCCCCTCGCTGGTAATGTTTTGCAAAATCCCGTTCCTGTCGTCCCGTACATCACGGTTGGGATATTATATACGTCTACAGCGATATATATCCTAACGTAAGGCAGGCTAACATCTCGGTTGCAGTATTTTACAACATTCCTGGCGTATCGTCCCATACTTCGCGGTGGGAACATTATATACGTCTATAACGTAACATAACCTAACCTAACCCTTCTAGCCCCTCGCTGGTAATGTTTTTCAGAATCCCGTTCGTGTCGTCCCGTACATCTCGGTTCGGATATTATGTACGTCTATAGCGTTATATATCCTAACCTAAGGCAGGCTATCATCTCGGATGCAGTATTTTACGCAATTCCTGGCGTATAGGCCCCTACTTCTCGGTGGGAACATTATACAGGCCTATAACGTAACATAACCTAACCTAACCCATCTAGCCCCTCGCTGGTAATGTTTTACAGAATCCCGTTCGTGTCGTCCCGTACGTCTCGGTTAGGGTATTATATACGTCTATAGCGTTATATATCCTAACTTAAGGCAGGCTATCATCTCGGATGCAGTATTTTACGCCATTCCTGGCGTATCGGCCCATACTTCGCGGTGGGAACATTATATACGTCTATAACGTAACATAACCTAACCTAACCCATCTAGCCCCTCGCTGGTAATGTTTTACAGAATCACGTTCGTGCCTTCCCGTACGTGTCGGTTGGGATATTATATACGTCTACAGCGTTATATATCCTAACCTAAGGCAGGCTAACTTCTCGGATGCAGTATTTCACAACATTCCTGGCATATCGGCTCCTGCTTCTCGGTGGGAACATTATATACGTCTATAACGTATCACAACCTAACCTAGCCCATCTAGCCCCTCGCTGGTAATGTTTTGCAGAATCCCGTTCCTGTCGTCCCGTACGTCCCGGTTGGGACATTATATACGTCTACAACGTTATATATCCTAACCTAAGGCAGGCTATCATCTCGGATGCAGTATTTTACAACATGACTGGCGTATCGGCCCCTACTTCTCGGTGGGAACATTATTCACATCTATAACGTAACATAACCTAACCTAACCCATCTAGCCCCTTGCTGGTAATGTTTTACAGAATCCCGTCTCTGTCGTCCCGTACGTCCCGGTTGCGACATTATTTACGTCTACAGCGTTATATATCCTAACCTAAGGCAGGCTAACTTCTCGGATGCAGTATTTCACAACATTCCTGGCATATCGGCTCCTACTTCTCGGTGGGAACATTATATACGTCTATAACGTATCACAACCTAACCTAACCCATCTAGCCCCTCGCTGGTAATGTTTTGCAAAATCCCGTTCCTGTCGTCCCGTACATCACGGTTGGGATATTATATACGTCTACAGCGATATATATCCTAACGTAAGGCAGGCTAACATCTCGGTTGCAGTATTTTACAACATTCCTGGCGTATCGTCCCATACTTCGCGGTGGGAACATTATATACGTCTATAACGTAACATAACCTAACCTAACCCTTCTAGCCCCTCGCTGGTAATGTTTTTCAGATTCCCGTTCGTGTCGTCCCGTACATCTCGGTTCGGATATTATGTACGTCTATAGCGTTATATATCCTAACGCAAGGCAGGCTAACATCTCGGTTGCAGTATTTTACAACATTCCTGGCGTATCGTCCCATACTTCGCGGTGGGAACATTATATACGTCTATAACGTAACATAACCTAACCTAACCCTTCTAGCCCCTCGCTGGTAATGTTTTTCAGAATCCCGTTCGTGTCGTCCCGTACATCTCGGTTCGGATATTATATACGTCTATAGCGTTATATATCCTAACCTAAGGCAGGCTATCATCTCGGATGCAGTATTTTGCGCCATTCCTGGCGTATCGGACCCTACTTCTCGGTGGGAACATTATACACGTCTATAATGTATCACAACCTAACCTAACCCATCTAGCCCCTCGCTGGTAATGTTTTATAGAATCCAGTTCCTGTCGTCCCGTACGTCTCGGTTGGGACATTATATACATCTACAACGTTATATATCTTAACCTAAGGCAGGCTAACATCTCGGATGCAGTATTTTACGCAAATCCTGGCGCATAGGCCCCTACTTCTCGGTGGGAACATTATACAGGCCTATAACGTAACATAACCTAACCTAACCCATCTAGCCCCTCGCTGGTAATGTTTTACAGAATCCCGGTCGTGTCGTCCCGTACGTCTCGGTTGGGATATTATATACGCCTATAGCGTTATATATCCTAACCTAAGGCAAGCGATCATCTCGGATGCAGTATTTTACAACATTCCTGGCGCATCGGCATCTACTTCTCGGTGGGAACATTATATTCGTCTATAACGTAATATACCCTAACCTAACCCATCTAGCCCCTCGCTGGTAATGTTTTACAGAATCCCGTTCGTGTCGTCCCGTACATCTCGGTTCGGATATTGTATACGTCTATAGCGTTATATATCCTAACCTAAGGCAGGCTATCATCTCGGTTGCAGTATTTTACGCAATTCCTGGCGGGTCCGCCCCTACTTCTCGGTGGGAACATTATACACGTCTATAACGTAACATAAACTAACCTAGCCCATCTAGCCCCTCGCTGGTAATATTATACGGAATCCAGTTCGTGTCGTCCCGTACGTCTCGGTTAGGATATTATATAAGTCTATAGCGTTATATATCCTAACCTAATGCAGGCTATCATCTCGGATGCAGTACTTTACGCCATTCCTGGCGTATCGGCCCCTACTTCTCGGTGGGAACATTATACACATCTGTAACGTATCACAACCTAACCTAACCCATCTAGCCCCTCGCTGGTAATGTTTTGCAAAATCCCGTTCCTGTCGTCCCGTACATCACGGTTGGGATATTATATACGTCTACAGCGATACATATTCTAACGTAAGGCAGGCTAACATCTCGGTTGCAGTCTTTTACAACATTCCTGGCGTATCGTCCCATACTTCTCGGTGGGAACATTATATACGTCTATAACGTATCACAACCTAACCTAACCCATCTAGCCCCTCGCTGGTAATGTTTTGCAGAATCCCGTTCCTGTCGTCCCGTACGTCCCGGTTGGGACATTATATACGTCCACAACGCTATATATCCTAACCTAAGGCAGGCTATCATCTCGGATGCAGTATTTTACAACATTCCTGGCGTATCGTCCCATACTTCTCGGTGGGAACATTATATACGTCTATAACGTAACATAACCTAACCTAACCCTTCTAGCCCCTCGCTGGTAATGTTTTTCAGAATCCCGTTCGTGTCGTCCCGTACATCTCGGTTGGGATATTATATACGTCTATAGCGTTATATATCCTAACCTAAGGCAGGCTATCATCTCGGATGCAGTATTTTACGCCATTCCTGGCGTATCGGCCCCTACTTCTCGGGGGGAACATTATACACATCTATAACGTATCACAACCTAACCTAACCCATCTAGCCCCTCGCTGGTAATGTTTTACAGAATCCCGTTCCTGTCGTCCCGTACGTCCCGGTTGGGACATTATATACGTCTACAGCGATACATATTCTAACGTAAGGCAGGCTAACATCTCGGTTGCAGTATTTTACAACATTCCTGGCGTATCGTCCCATACTTCTCGGTGGGAACATTATATACGTCTATAACGTATCACAACCTAACCTAACCCATCTAGCCCCTCGCTGGTAATGTTTTGCAGAATCCCGTTCCTGTCGTCCCGTACGTCCCGGTTGGGACATTATATACGTCTACAACGTTATATATCCTAACCTAAGGCAGGCTATCATCTCGGATGCAGTATTTTACAACATTCCTGGCGTATCGTCCCATACTTCGCGGTGGGAACATTATATACGTCTATAACGTAACATAACCTAACCTAACCCTTCTAGCCCCTCGCTGGTAACGTTTTTCAGAATCCCGTTCGTGTCGTCCCGTACATCTCGGTTGGGATATTATATACGTCTATAGCGTTATATATCCTAACCTAAGGCAGGCTATCATCTCGGATGCAGTATTTTACGCCATTCCTGGCGTATCGGCCCCTACTTCTCGGGGGGAACATTATACACATCTATAACGTATCACAACCTAACCTAACCCATCTAGCCCCTCGCTGGTAATGTTTTACAGAATCCCGTTCCTGTCGTCCCGTACGTCCCGGTTGGGACATTATATACGTCTACAACGTTATATATCCTAACCTAAGGCAGGCTAACATCTCGGATGCAGTATTTTACGCAATTCCTGGCGTATAGGCCCCTACTTCTCGGTGGGGACACTATACAGGCCTATAACGTAACATAACCTAACCTATCCCATCTAGCCCCTCGCTGGTAATGTTTTTCAGAATCCCGTTCGTGTCGTCCCGTACATCTCGGTTCGGATATTATATACGTCTATAGCGTTATATATCCTAACCTAAGGCAGGCTATCATCTCGGATGCAGTATTTTGCGCCATTCCTGGCGTATCGGCCCCTACTTCTCGGTGGGAACATTATACAAGTCTATAATGTATCACAACCTAACCTAACCCATCTAGCCCCTCGCTGGTAATGTTTTTCAGAATCCCGTTCGTGTCGTCCCGTACGTCTCGGTTCGGATATTGTATACGTCTATAGCGTTATATATCCTAACTTAAGGCAGGCTATCATCTCGGATGCAGTATTTTGCGCCATTCCTGGCGTATCGGCCCCTACTTCTCGGTGGGAACATTATACACGTCTATAACGTAACATAAACTAACCTAGCCCATCTAGCCCCTCGCTGGTAATATTATACGGAATCCAGTTCGTGTCGTCCCGTACGTCTCGGTTAGGATATTATATAAGTCTATAGCGTTATATATCCTAACCTAATGCAGGCTATCATCTCGGATGCAGTATTTTACAACATTCCTGGCGTATCGTCCCATACTTCTCGGTGGGAACATTATATACGTCTATAACGTAACATAACCTAACCTAACCCTTCTAGCCCCTCGCTGGTAATGTTTTTCAGAATCCCGTTCGTGTCGTCCCGTACATCTCGGTTCGGATATTATATACGTCTATAGCGTTATATATCCTAACCTAAGGCAGGCTATCATCTCGGATGCAGTATTTTGCGCCATTCCTGGCGTATCGGCCCCTACTTCTCGGTGGGAACATTATACAAGTCTATAATGTATCACAACCTAACCTAACCCATCTAGCCCCTCGCTGGTAATGTTTTATAGAATCCCGTTCCTGTCGTCCCGTATGTCCCGGTTGGGACATTATATACGTCTACAACATTATATATCCTAACCTAAGGCAGGCTAACTTCTCGGATGCAGTATTTCACAACATTCCTGGCATATCGGCTCCTACTTCTCGGTGGGAACATTATATACGTCTATAACGTATCACAACCTAACCTAACCCATCTAGCCCCTCGCTGGTAATGTTTTGCAAAATCCCGTTCCTGTCGTCCCGTACATCACGGTTGGGATATTATATACGTCTACAGCGATACATATTCTAACGTAAGGCAGGCTAACATCTCGGTTGCAGTATTTTACAACATTCCTGGCGTATCGTCCCATACTTCTCGGTGGGAACATTATATACGTCTATAACGTATCACAACCTAACCTAACCCATCTAGCCCCTCGCTGGTAATGTTTTACAGAATTCCGTTCCTGTCGTCCCGTACGTCCCGGTTTGGACATTATATACGTCTACAACGTTATATATCCTAACCTAAGGCAGGCTATCATCTCGGATGCAGTATTTTACGCCATTCCTGGCGTATCGGCCCCTACTTCTCGGTGGGAACATTATACACATCTATAACGTATCACAACCTAACCTAACCCATCTAGCCCCTCGCTGGTAATGTTTTGCAAAATCCCGTTCCTGTCGTCCCGTACATCACGGTTGGGATATTATATACGTCTATAGCGTTATATATCCTAACCTAATGCAGGCTATCATCTCGGATGCAGTATTTTACAACATTCCTGGCATATCGGCCCCTACTTCTCGGTGGGAACATTATGTACGTCTATAACGTATCACAACCTAACCTAACCCATCTAGCCCCTTGCTGGTAATGTTTTACAGAATCCCGTTCCTGTCGTCCCGTACGTCCCGGTTGGGACAATATATACGTCTACAGCGTTATATATCCTAACCTAAGGCAGGCTAACTTCTCGGATGCAGTATTTCACAACATTCCTGGCATATCCGCACCTACTTCTCGGTGGGAACATTACATACGTCTATAACGTATCACAATCTAACCTAACCCATCTAGTCCCTCGCTGGTAATGTTTTACAGTATCCCGTTCCTGTCGTCCCGTACGTCCCGGTTGGGACATTATATATGTCTACAACGTTATATATCCTAACCTAAGGCAGGCTATCATCTCGGATGCCGTATTTTACGCCATTCCTGGCGTATCGGCCCCTACTTCTCGGTGGGAACATTATACACGTCTATAACGTAACATAACATAACCTAACCCATCTAGCCCCTCGCTGGTAATATTTTACAGAATCCCATTCGTGTCGTCCCGTACGTCTCGATTTGGATATTATATAAGTCTATAGCGTTATATATCCTAACGTAAGGCAGGCTATCATCTCGGATGCAGTATTTTACGACATTCCTGGCGCATCGGCATCTACTTTACGGTGGGAACATTATATTCGTCTATAACGTAATATATCCTAACCTAACCCATCTAGCCCCTCGCTGGTAATGTTTTACAGAATCCCGTTCCTGTCGTCCCGTACATCTCGGTTGGGATATTATATACGTCTACTGCGATATATATCCTAACGTAAGGCAGGTTAACATCTCGGTTGCAGTATTTTACGCAATTCCTGGCGGGTCCGCCCCTACTTCTCGGTGGGAACATTATACACGTCTATAACGTAACATAAACTAACCTAACCCATCTAGCCCCTCGCTGGTAATGTTTTACAGAATCCCGTTCCTGTCGTCCCGTACATCTCGGTTGGGATATTATATACGTCTACTGCGATACATATCCTAACGTAAGGCAGGTTAACATCTCGGTTGCAGTATTTTACGCAATTCCTGGCGGGTCCGCCCCTACTTCTCGGTCGGAACATTATACACGTCTATAACGTAACATAAACTAGCCTAACCCATCTAGCCCCTCGCTGGTAATATTTTACAGAATCCAGTTCGTGTCGTCCCGTACGTCTCGGTTGGGATATTATATACGTCTATAGCGTTATATATCCTAAAGTAAGGCAGGCTATCATCTCGGATGCAGTATTTTACGACATTCCTGGCGTATCGGCCCCTACTTCTCGGGGGGAACATTATACACATCTATAACGTATCACAACCTAACCTAACCCATCTAGCCCCTCGCTGGTAATGTTTTACAGAATCCCGTTCCTGTCGTCCCGTACGTCCCGGTTGGGACATTATATACGTCTACAACGTTATATATCCTAACCTAAGGCAGGCTATCATCTCGGATGCAGTATTTTACGCCATTCCTGACGTATCCGTCTCTACTTCTCGGTGGGAACATTATACACGTCTATAACGTATCACAACCTAAGCTAACCCATCTAGCCCCTTGCTGGTAATGTTTTACAGAATCCCGTTCCTGTCGTCCCGTACGTCCCGGTTGGGACATTATATACGTCTACAGCGTTATATATCCTAACCTAAGGCAGGCTAACTTCTCGGATGCAGTATTTCACAACATTCCTGGCATATCCGCTCCTACTTCTCGGTGGGAACATTACATACGTCTATAACGTATCACAACCTAACCTAACCCATCTAGTCCCTCGCTGGTAATGTTTTACAGTATCCCGTTCCTGTCGTACCGTACGTCCCGGTTGGGACATTATATACGTCTACAACGTTATATATCCTAACCTAAGGCAGGCTATCATCTCGGATGCCGTATTTTACGCCATTCCTGGCGTATCGGCCCCTACTTCTCGGTGGGAACATTATACACGTCTATAACGTAACATAAACTAACCTATCCCATCTAGCCCCTCGCTGGTAATATTTTACAGAATCCAGTTCGTGTCGTCCCGTACGTCTCGGTTGGGATATTATATACGTCTATAGCGTTATATATCCTAACCTAATGCAGGCTATCATCTCGGATGCAGTATTTTACAACATTCCTGGCGTATCGGCCCATACTTCGCGGTGGGAACATTATATACGTCTATAACATAACATAACCTAACCTAACCCATCTAGCTCCTCGCTGGTAATGTTTTACAGAATCCCGGTCGTGTCGTACCGTACGTCTCGGTTGGGATATTATATACGTCTATAGCGTTATATATCCTAACCTAAGGCAGGCTATCATCTCGGATGCAGTATTTTACGCCATTCCTGGCGTATCGGCCCCTACTTCTCGGGGGGAACATTATACACATCTATAACGTATCACAACCTAACCTAACCCTTCTAGCCCCTCGCTGGTAATGTTTTTCAGAATCCCGTTCGTGTCGTCCCGTACATCTCGGTTGGGATATTATATACGTCTATAGCGTTATATATCCTAACCTAAGGCAGGCTATCATCTCGGATACAGAATTTTACGCCATTCCTGACGTATCGGCCCCTACTTCTCGGGGGGAACATTATACACACCTATAACGTATCACAACCTAACCTAACCCATCTAGCCCCTCGCTGGTAATATTTTACAGAATCCCGTTCGTGTCGTCCCGTACGTCCCGGTTGTGACAATATATACGTCTACAGCGTTATATATCCTAACCTAAGGCAGGCTATCATCTCGGATGCCGTATTTTACGCCATTCCTGGCGGGTCCGCCCCTACTTCTCGGTGGGAACATTATACACGTCTATAACGTAACATAAACTAACCTAACCCATCTAGCCCCTCGCTGGTAATGTTTTACAGAATCCCGTTCCTGTCGTCCCGTACATCTCGGTTGGGATATTATATACGTCTACTGCGATACATATCCTAACGTAAGGCAGGTTAACATCTCGGTTGCAGTATTTTACGCAATTCCTGGCGGGTCCGCCCCTACTTCTCGGTCGGAACATTATACACGTCTATAACGTAACATAAACTAGCCTAACCCATCTAGCCCCTCGCTGGTAATATTTTACAGAATCCAGTTCGTGTCGTCCCGTACGTCTCGGTTGGGATATTATATACGTCTATAGCCTTATATATCCTAACCTAAGGCAGGCTATCATCTCGGATGCAGTATTTTACGCCATTCCTGGAGTATCGGCCCCTACTTCTCGGGGGGAACATTATACACATCTATAACGTATCACAACCTAACCTAACCCATCTAGCCCCTCGCTGGTAATGTTTTACAGAATCCCGTTCCTGTCGTCCCGTACATCTCGGTTGGGATATTATATACGTCTACTGCGATACAAATCCTAACGTAAGGCAGGTTAACATCTCGGATGCCGTATTTTACGCCATTCCTGGCGGGTCCGCCCCTACTTCTCGGTCGGAACATTATACACGTCTATAACGTAACATAAACTAGCCTAACCCATCTAGCCCCTCGCTGGTAATGTTTTACAGAATCCCGTTCCTGTCGTCCCGTACATCTCGGTTGGGATATTATATACGTCTACTGCGATACATATCCTAACGTAAGGCAGGTTAACATCTCGGTTGCAGTATTTTACGCAATTCCTGGCGGGTCCGCCCCTACTTCTCGGTCGGAACATTATACACGTCTATAACGTAACATAAACTAGCCTAACCCATCTAGCCCCTCGCTGGTAATATTTTACAGAATCCAGTTCGTGTCGTCCCGTACGTCTCGGTTGGGATATTATATACGTCTATAGCGTTATATATCCTAACCTAAGGCAGGCTATCATCTCGGATGCAGTATTTTACGCCATTCCTGGCGTATCGGCCCCTACTTCTCGGGGGGAACATTATACACACCTATAACGTATCACAACCTAACCTAACCCATCTAGCCCCTCGCTGGTAATATTTTACAGAATCCCGTTCGTGTCGTCCCGTACATCTCGGTTGGGATATTATGTATGTCTATAGCGTTATATATCCTAACCTAAAGCAGGCTATCATCTCGGATGCAGTATTTTACGCCATTCCTGGCGTATCGCCCCCTACTTCTCGGGGGGAACATTATACACACCTATAACGTATCACAACCTAACCTAACCCATCTAGCCCCTCGCTGGTAATATTTTACAGAATCCCGTTCGTGTCGTCCCGTACATCTCGGTTGGAATATTATATACGTCTACTGCGATATATATCCTAACGTAAGGCAGGTTAGCATCTCGGTTGCAGTATTTTACGCAATTCCTGGCGGGTCCGCCCCTACTTCGCGGTGGGAACATTATATACGTCTATAACGTAACATAACCTAACCTAACCCTTCTAGCCCCTCGCTGGTAATGTTTTTCAGAATCATGTTCGTGTCGTCCCGTACATCTCGGTTCGGATATTATATACGTCTATAGCGTTATATATCCTAACCTAAGGCAGGCTATCATCTCGGATGCAGTATTTTACGCCATTCCTGGCGTATCGGGCCCCTACTTCTCGGTGGGAACATTATACACGTCCATAATGTATCACAACCTAACCTAACCCATCTAGCCCCTCGCTGGTAATGTTTTACAGAATCCCGTTCCTGTCGTCCCGTACGTCCCGGTTGGGACATTATATACGTCTACAACGTTATATATCCTAACCTAAGGCAGGCTATCATCTCGGATGCAGTATTTTACAACATTCCTGGCGTATCGTCCCATACTTCGCGGTGGGAACATTATATACGTCTATAACGTAACATAACCTAACCTAACCCTTCTAGCCCCTCGCTGGTAACGTTTTTCAGAATCCCGTTCGTGTCGTCCCGTACATCTCGGTTGGGATATTATATACGTCTATAGCGTTATATATCCTAACCTAAGGCAGGCTATCATCTCGGATGCAGTATTTTACGCCATTCCTGGCGTATCGGCCCCTACTTCTCGGGGGGAACATTATACACATCTATAACGTATCACAACCTAACCTAACCCATCTAGCCCCTCGCTGGTAATGTTTTACAGAATCCCGTTCCTGTCGTCCCGTACGTCCCGGTTGGGACATTATATACGTCTACAACGTTATATATCCTAACCTAAGGCAGGCTAACATCTCGGATGCAGTATTTTACGCAATTCCTGGCGTATAGGCCCCTACTTCTCGGTGGGGACATTATACAGGCCTATAACGTAACATAACCTAACCTATCCCATCTAGCCCCTCGCTGGTAATGTTTTTCAGAATCCCGTTCGTGTCGTCCCGTACATCTCGGTTCGGATATTATATACGTCTATAGCGTTATATATCCTAACCTAAGGCAGGCTATCATCTCGGATGCAGTATTTTGCGCCATTCCTGGCGTATCGGCCCCTACTTCTCGGTGGGAACATTATACAAGTCTATAATGTATCACAACCTAACCTAACCCATCTAGCCCCTCGCTGGTAATGTTTTTCAGAATCCCGTTCGTGTCGTCCCGTACGTCTCGGTTCGGATATTGTATACGTCTATAGCGTTATATATCCTAACTTAAGGCAGGCTATCATCTCGGATGCAGTATTTTGCGCCATTCCTGGCGTATCGGCCCCTACTTCTCGGTGGGAACATTATACACGTCTATAACGTAACATAAACTAACCTAGCCCATCTAGCCCCTCGCTGGTAATATTATACGGAATCCAGTTCGTGTCGTCCCGTACGTCTCGGTTAGGATATTATATAAGTCTATAGCGTTATATATCCTAACCTAATGCAGGCTATCATCTCGGATGCAGTATTTTACAACATTACTGGCATATCGGCCCCTACTTCTCGGTGGGAACATTATGTACGTCTATAACGTATCACAACCTAACCTAACCCATCTAGCCCCTCGCTGGTAATGTTTTACAGAATCCCGTCCGTGTCGTCCCGTACGTTTCGGTTGGGATATTATATACGTCTATAGCGTTATATATCCTAACCTAAGGCAATCGATCATCTCGGATGTAGTATTTTACGCCATTCCTGACGTATCGGTCTCTACTTCTCGGTGGGAACATTATACACGTCTATAACGTATCACAACCTAACCTAACCCATCTAGCCCCTTGCTGGTAATGTTTTACAGAATCCCGTTCCTGTCGTCCCGTACGTCCCGGTTGGGACAATATATACGTCTACAGCGTTATATATCCTAACCTAAGGCAGGCTAACTTCTCGGATGCAGTATTTCACAACATTCCTGGCATATCCGCTCCTACTTCTCGGTGGGAACATTACATACGTCTATAACGTATCACAATCTAACCTAACCCATCTAGTCCCTCGCTGGTAATGTTTTACAGTATCCCGTTCCTGTCGTCCCGTACGTCCCGGTTGGGACATTATATACGTCTACAACGTTATATATCCTAACCTAAGGCAGGCTATCATCTCGGATGCCGTATTTTACGCCATTCCTGGCGTATCGGCCCCTACTTCTCGGTGGGAACATTATACACGTCTATAACGTAACATAAACTAACCTATCCCATCTAGCCCCTCGCTGGTAATATTTTACAGAATCCAGTTCGTGTCGTCCCGTACGTCTCGGTTGGGATATTATATACGTCTACAGCGTTATATATCCTAACCTAAGGCAGGCTAACATCTCGGATGCAGTATTTTACAACATTCCTGGCGTATCGGCCCCTACTTCTCGGTGGCAACATTATATACGTCTATAACGTAACATAACATAACCTAACCCATCTAGCCCCTCGCTGATAATATTTTACAGAATCCCATTCGTGTCGTCCCGTACGTCTCGATTTGGATA
Source organism: Xylocopa violacea (assembly GCA_963969225.1). Taxonomy (NCBI): domain Eukaryota; kingdom Metazoa; phylum Arthropoda; class Insecta; order Hymenoptera; family Apidae; genus Xylocopa; species Xylocopa violacea. The sequence continues at coordinate 300,115 of CAXAJV010000007.1, read as the reverse complement.
TTATATAAGTCTAAAGCGTTATATATCCTAACGTAAGGCAGGCTATCATCTCGGATGCAGCATTTTACGACATTCCTGGCGCATCGGCATCTACTTTACGGTGGGAACATTATATTCGTCTATAACGTAATATATCCTAACCTAACCCATCTAGCCCCTCGCTGGTAATGTTTTACAGAATCCCGTTCCTGTCGTCCCGTACATCTCGGTTGGGATATTATATACGTCTACTGCGATATATATCCTAACGTAAGGCAGGTTAACATCTCGGTTGCAGTATTTTACGCAATTCCTGGCGGGTCCGCCCCTACTTCTCGGTGGGAACATTATACACGTCTATAACGTAACATAAACTAACCTAACCCATCTAGCCCCTCGCTGGTAATGTTTTACAGAATCCCGTTCCTGTCGTCCCGTACATCTCGGTTGGGATATTATATACGTCTACTGCGATACATATCCTAACGTAAGGCAGGTTAACATCTCGGTTGCAGTATTTTACGCAATTCCTGGCGGGTCCGCCCCTACTTCTCGGTCGGAACATTATACACGTCTATAACGTAACATAAACTAGCCTAACCCATCTAGCCCCTCGCTGGTAATATTTTACAGAATCCAGTTCGTGTCGTCCCGTACGTCTCGGGTGGGATATTATATACGTCTATAGCGTTATATATCCTAACCTAATGCAGGCTATCATCTCGGATGCAGTATTTTACAACATTCCTGGCATATCGGCCCCTACTTCTCGGTGGGAACATTATATACGTCTATAACGTATCACAACCTAACCTAACCCATCTAGCCCCTCGCTGGTAATGTTTTACAGAATCCCGTTCGTGTCGTCCCGTACGTTTCGGTTGGGATATTATATACGTCTATAGCGTTATATATCCTAACCTAAGGCAATCGATCATCTCGGATGCAGTATTTTACAACATTCCTGGCGTATCGGCCCATACTTCGCGTTGGGAACATTATATACGTCTATAACGTAACATAACCTAACCTAACCCATCTAGCTCCTCGCTGGTAATGTTTTACAGAATCCCGGTCGTGTCGTACCGTACGTCTCGGTTGGGATATTATATACGTCTACTGCGATACATATCCTAACGTAAGGCAGGCTATCATCTCGGATGCAGTATTTTGCGCCGTTCCTGGCGTATCGGCCCCTACTTCTCGGTGGGAACATTATACACGTCTATAACGTAACATAAACTAACCTAGCCCATCTAGCCCCTCGCTGGTAATGTTTTTCAGAATCCCGTTCGTGTCGTCCCGTACGTCTCGGTTCGGATATTGTATACGTCTATAGCGTTATATATCCTAACTTAAGGCAGGCTATCATCTCGGATGCAGTATTTTGCGCCATTCCTGGCGTATCGGCCCCTACTTCTCGGTGGGAACATTATACACGTCTATAACGTAACATAAACTAACCTAGCCCATCTAGCCCCTCGCTGGTAATATTATACGGAATCCAGTTCGTGTCGTCCCGTACGTCTCGGTTAGGATATTATATAAGTCTATAGCGTTATATATCCTAACCTAATGCAGGCTATCATCTCGGATGCAGTATTTTACAACATTACTGGCATATCGGCCCCTACTTCTCGGTGGGAACATTATGTACGTCTATAACGTATCACAACCTAACCTAACCCATCTAGCCCCTCGCTGGTAATGTTTTACAGAATCCCGTCCGTGTCGTCCCGTACGTTTCGGTTGGGATATTATATACGTCTATAGCGTTATATATCCTAACCTAAGGCAATCGATCATCTCGGATGTAGTATTTTACGCCATTCCTGACGTATCGGTCTCTACTTCTCGGTGGGAACATTATACACGTCTATAACGTATCACAACCTAACCTAACCCATCTAGCCCCTTGCTGGTAATGTTTTACAGAATCCCGTTCCTGTCGTCCCGTACGTCCCGGTTGAGACAATATATACGTCTACAGCGTTATATATCCTAACCTAAGGCAGGCTAACTTCTCGGATGCAGTATTTCACAACATTCCTGGCATATCCGCTCCTACTTCTCGGTGGGAACATTACATACGTCTATAACGTATCACAATCTAACCTAACCCATCTAGTCCCTCGCTGGTAATGTTTTACAGTATCCCGTTCCTGTCGTCCCGTACGTCCCGGTTGGGACATTATATACGTCTACAACGTTATATATCCTAACCTAAGGCAGGCTATCATCTCGGATGCCGTATTTTACGCCATTCCTGGCGTATCGGCCCCTACTTCTCGGTGGGAACATTATACACGTCTATAACGTAACATAAACTAACCTATCCCATCTAGCCCCTCGCTGGTAATATTTTACAGAATCCAGTTCGTGTCGTCCCGTACGTCTCGGTTGGGATATTATATACGTCTACAGCGTTATATATCCTAACCTAAGGCAGGCTAACATCTCGGATGCAGTATTTTACAACATTCCTGGCGTATCGGCCCCTACTTCTCGGTGGCAACATTATATACGTCTATAACGTAACATAACATAACCTAACCCATCTAGCCCCTCGCTGGTAATATTTTACAGAATCCCATTCGTGTCGTCCCGTACGTCTCGATTTGGATATTATATAAGTCTAAAGCGTTATATATCCTAACGTAAGGCAGGCTATCATCTCGGATGCAGCATTTTACGACATTCCTGGTGCATCGGCATCTACTTTACGGTGGGAACATTATATTCGTCTATAACGTAATATATCCTAACCTAACCCATCTAGCCCCTCGCTGGTAATGTTTTACAGAATCCCGTTCCTGTCGTCCCGTACATCTCGGTTGGGATATTATATACGTCTACTGCGATATATATCCTAACGTAAGGCAGGTTAACATCTCGGTTGCAGTATTTTACGCAATTCCTGGCGGGTCCGCCCCTACTTCTCGGTGGGAACATTATACACGTCTATAACGTAACATAAACTAACCTAACCCATCTAGCCCCTCGCTGGTAATGTTTTACAGAATCCCGTTCCTGTCGTCCCGTACATCTCGGTTGGGATATTATATACGTCTACTGCGATACATATCCTAACGTAAGGCAGGTTAACATCTCGGTTGCAGTATTTTACGCAATTCCTGGCGGGTCCGCCCCTACTTCTCGGTCGGAACATTATACACGTCTATAACGTAACATAAACTAGCCTAACCCATCTAGCCCCTCGCTGGTAATATTTTACAGAATCCAGTTCGTGTCGTCCCGTACGTCTCGGGTGGGATATTATATACGTCTATAGCGTTATATATCCTAACCTAATGCAGGCTATCATCTCGGATGCAGTATTTTACAACATTCCTGGCATATCGGCCCCTACTTCTCGGTGGGAACATTATATACGTCTATAACGTATCACAACCTAACCTAACCCATCTAGCCCCTCGCTGGTAATGTTTTACAGAATCCCGTTCGTGTCGTCCCGTACGTTTCGGTTGGGATATTATATACGTCTATAGCGTTATATATCCTAACCTAAGGCAATCGATCATCTCGGATGCAGTATTTTACAACATTCCTGGCGTATCGGCCCATACTTCGCGTTGGGAACATTATATACGTCTATAACGTAACATAACCTAACCTAACCCATCTAGCTCCTCGCTGGTAATGTTTTACAGAATCCCGGTCGTGTCGTACCGTACGTCTCGGTTGGGATATTATATACGTCTACTGCGATACATATCCTAACGTAAGGCAGGCTATCATCTCGGATGCAGTATTTTGCGCCGTTCCTGGCGTATCGGCCCCTACTTCTCGGTGGGAACATTATACACGTCTATAACGTAACATAAACTAACCTAGCCCATCTAGCCCCTCGCTGGTAATGTTTTTCAGAATCCCGTTCGTGTCGTCCCGTACGTCTCGGTTCGGATATTGTATACGTCTATAGCGTTATATATCCTAACTTAAGGCAGGCTATCATCTCGGATGCAGTATTTTGCGCCATTCCTGGCGTATCGGCCCCTACTTCTCGGTGGGAACATTATACACGTCTATAACGTAACATAAACTAACCTAGCCCATCTAGCCCCTCGCTGGTAATATTATACGGAATCCAGTTCGTGTCGTCCCGTACGTCTCGGTTAGGATATTATATAAGTCTATAGCGTTATATATCCTAACCTAATGCAGGCTATCATCTCGGATGCAGTATTTTACAACATTACTGGCATATCGGCCCCTACTTCTCGGTGGGAACATTATGTACGTCTATAACGTATCACAACCTAACCTAACCCATCTAGCCCCTCGCTGGTAATGTTTTACAGAATCCCGTCCGTGTCGTCCCGTACGTTTCGGTTGGGATATTATATACGTCTATAGCGTTATATATCCTAACCTAAGGCAATCGATCATCTCGGATGTAGTATTTTACGCCATTCCTGACGTATCGGTCTCTACTTCTCGGTGGGAACATTATACACGTCTATAACGTATCACAACCTAACCTAACCCATCTAGCCCCTTGCTGGTAATGTTTTACAGAATCCCGTTCCTGTCGTCCCGTACGTCCCGGTTGGGACAATATATACGTCTACAGCGTTATATATCCTAACCTAAGGCAGGCTAACTTCTCGGATGCAGTATTTCACAACATTCCTGGCATATCCGCTCCTACTTCTCGGTGGGAACATTACATACGTCTATAACGTATCACAATCTAACCTAACCCATCTAGTCCCTCGCTGGTAATGTTTTACAGTATCCCGTTCCTGTCGTCCCGTACGTCCCGGTTGGGACATTATATACGTCTACAACGTTATATATCCTAACCTAAGGCAGGCTATCATCTCGGATGCCGTATTTTACGCCATTCCTGGCGTATCGGCCCCTACTTCTCGGTGGGAACATTATACACGTCTATAACGTAACATAAACTAACCTATCCCATCTAGCCCCTCGCTGGTAATATTTTACAGAATCCAGTTCGTGTCGTCCCGTACGTCTCGGTTGGGATATTATATACGTCTACAGCGTTATATATCCTAACCTAAGGCAGGCTAACATCTCGGATGCAGTATTTTACAACATTCCTGGCGTATCGGCCCCTACTTCTCGGTGGCAACATTATATACGTCTATAACGTAACATAACATAACCTAACCCATCTAGCCCCTCGCTGGTAATATTTTACAGAATCCCATTCGTGTCGTCCCGTACGTCTCGATTTGGATATTATATAAGTCTAAAGCGTTATATATCCTAACGTAAGGCAGGCTATCATCTCGGATGCAGCATTTTACGACATTCCTGGTGCATCGGCATCTACTTTACGGTGGGAACATTATATTCGTCTATAACGTAATATATCCTAACCTAACCCATCTAGCCCCTCGCTGGTAATGTTTTACAGAATCCCGTTCCTGTCGTCCCGTACATCTCGGTTGGGATATTATATACGTCTACTGCGATATATATCCTAACGTAAGGCAGGTTAACATCTCGGTTGCAGTATTTTACGCAATTCCTGGCGGGTCCGCCCCTACTTCTCGGTGGGAACATTATACACGTCTATAACGTAACATAAACTAACCTAACCCATCTAGCCCCTCGCTGGTAATGTTTTACAGAATCCCGTTCCTGTCGTCCCGTACATCTCGGTTGGGATATTATATACGTCTACTGCGATACATATCCTAACGTAAGGCAGGTTAACATCTCGGTTGCAGTATTTTACGCAATTCCTGGCGGGTCCGCCCCTACTTCTCGGTCGGAACATTATACACGTCTATAACGTAACATAAACTAGCCTAACCCATCTAGCCCCTCGCTGGTAATATTTTACAGAATCCAGTTCGTGTCGTCCCGTACGTCTCGGGTGGGATATTATATACGTCTATAGCGTTATATATCCTAACCTAATGCAGGCTATCATCTCGGATGCAGTATTTTACAACATTCCTGGCATATCGGCCCCTACTTCTCGGTGGGAACATTATATACGTCTATAACGTATCACAACCTAACCTAACCCATCTAGCCCCTCGCTGGTAATGTTTTACAGAATCCCGTTCGTGTCGTCCCGTACGTTTCGGTTGGGATATTATATACGTCTATAGCGTTATATATCCTAACCTAAGGCAATCGATCATCTCGGATGCAGTATTTTACAACATTCCTGGCGTATCGGCCCATACTTCGCGTTGGGAACATTATATACGTCTATAACGTAACATAACCTAACCTAACCCATCTAGCTCCACGCTGGTAATGTTTTACAGAATCCCGGTCGTGTCGTACCGTACGTCTCGGTTGGGATATTATATACGTCTACTGCGATACATATCCTAACGTAAGGCAGGCTATCATCTCGGATGCAGTATTTTGCGCCGTTCCTGGCGTATCGGCCCCTACTTCTCGGTGGGAACATTATACACGTCTATAACGTAACATAAACTAACCTAGCCCATCTAGCCCCACGCTGGTAATGTTTTACAGAATCCCGTTCGTGTCGTTCCGCACATCTCGTTTCGGATATTATATACGTCTACTGCGATACATATCCTAACGTAAGGCAGGTTAACATCTCGGATGCAGTATTTTACGCAATTCCTGGCGGGTCAGCCCCTACTTCTCGGTGGGAACATTATACACGTCTATAACGTAACATAAACTAACCTATCCCATCTAGCCCCTCGCTGGTAATATTTTACAGAATCCAGTTCGTGTCGTCCCGTACGTCTCGGTTGGGATATTATATACGTCTACAGCGTTATATATCCTAACCTAAGGCAGGCTAACATCTCGGATGCAGTATTTTACAACATTCCTGGCGTATCGGCCCCTACTTCTCGGCGGCAACATTATATACGTCTATAACGTAACATAACCTAACCTAACCCATCTAGCCCCTCGCTGGTAGTATTTTACAGAATCCCATTCGTGTCGTCCCGTACGTCTCGGTTGGGATATTATATACGTCTATAGCGTTATATATCCTAAAGTAAGGCAGGCTATCATCTCGGATGCAGTATTTTACGACATTCCTGGCGTATCGGCCCCTACTTCTCGGGGGGAACATTATACACATCTATAACGTATCACAACCTAACCTAACCCATCTAGCCCCTCGCTGGTAATGTTTTACAGAATCCCGTTCCTGTCGTCCCGTACGTCCCGGTTGGGACATTATATACGTCTACAACGTTATACATCCTAACCTAAGGCAGGCTATCATCTCGGATGCAGTATTTTACGCCATTCCTGACGTATCCGTCTCTACTTCTCGGTGGGAACATTACATACGTCTATAACGTATCACAACCTAACCTAACCCATCTAGTCCCTCGCTGGTAATGTTTTACAGTATCCCGTTCCTGTCGTACCGTACGTCCCGGTTGGGACATTATATACGTCTACAACGTTATATATCCTAACCTAAGGCAGGCTATCATCTCAGATGCCGTATTTTACGCCATTCCTGGCGTATCGGCCCCTACTTCTCGGTGGGAACATTATACACGTCTATAACGTAACATAAACTAACCTATCCCATCTAGCCCCTCGCTGGTAATATTTTACAGAATCCAGTTCGTGTCGTCCCGTACGTCTCGGTTGGGATATTATATACGTCTATAGCGTTATATATCCTAACCTAATGCAGGCTATCATCTCGGATGCAGCATTTTACAACATTCCTTTCGTATCGGCCCATACTTCGCGGTGGGAACATTATATACGTCTATAACGTAACATAACCTAACCTAACCCATCTAGCTCCTCGCTGGTAATGTTTTACAGAATCCCGGTCGTGTCGTACCGTACGTCTCGGTTGGGATATTATATACGTCTATAGCGTTATATATCCTAACCTAAGGCAGGCTATCATCTCGGATGCAGTATTTTACGCCATTCCAGGCGTATCGGCCCCTACTTCTCGGTGGGAACATTATACACGTCTATAACGTAACATAAACTAACCTAGCCCATCTAGCCCCTCGCTGGTAATATTATACGGAATCCAGTTCGTGTCGTCCCGTACGTCTCGGTTAGGATATTATATAAGTCTATAGCGTTATATATCCTAACCTAATGCAGGCTATCATCTCGGATGCAGTATTTTACAACATTCCTGGCGTATCGTCCCATACTTCTCGGTGGGAACATTATATACGTCTATAACGTAACATAACCTAACCTAACCCTTCTAGCCCCTCGCTGGTAATGTTTTTCAGAATCCCGTTCGTGTCGTCCCGTACATCTCGGTTCGGATATTATATACGTCTATAGCGTTATATATCCTAACCTAAGGCAGGCTATCATCTCGGATGCAGTATTTTGCGCCATTCCTGGCGTATCGGCCCCTACTTCTCGGTGGGAACATTATACAAGTCTATAATGTATCACAACCTAACCTAACCCATCTAGCCCCTCGCTGGTAATGTTTTATAGAATCCCGTTCCTGTCGTCCCGTACGTCCCGGTTGGGACATTATATACGTCTACAACATTATATATCCTAACCTAAGGCAGGCTAACTTCTCGGATGCAGTATTTCACAACATTCCTGGCATATCGGCTCCTACTTCTCGGTGGGAACATTATATACGTCTATAACGTATCACAACCTAACCTAACCCATCTAGCCCCTCGCTGGTAATGTTTTGCAAAATCCCGTTCCTGTCGTCCCGTACATCACGGTTGGGATATTATATACGTCTACAGCGATACATATTCTAACGTAAGGCAGGCTAACATCTCGGTTGCAGTATTTTACAACATTCCTGGCGTATCGTCCCATACTTCTCGGTGGGAACATTATATACGTCTATAACGTATCACAACCTAACCTAACCCATCTAGCCCCTCGCTGGTAATGTTTTACAGAATTCCGTTCCTGTCGTCCCGTACGTCCCGGTTTGGACATTATATACGTCTACAACGTTATATATCCTAACCTAAGGCAGGCTATCATCTCGGATGCAGTATTTTACGCCATTCCTGGCGTATCGGCCCCTACTTCTCGGTGGGAACATTATACACATCTATAACGTATCACAACCTAACCTAACCCATCTAGCCCCTCGCTGGTAATGTTTTGCAAAATCCCGTTCCTGTCGTCCCGTACATCACGGTTGGGATATTATATACGTCTATAGCGTTATATATCCTAACCTAATGCAGGCTATCATCTCGGATGCAGTATTTTACAACATTCCTGGCATATCGGCCCCTACTTCTCGGTGGGAACATTATGTACGTCTATAACGTATCACAACCTAACCTAACCCATCTAGCCCCTCGCTGGTAATGTTTTACAGAATCCCGTTCGTGTCGTCCCGTACGTTTCGGTTGGGATATTATATACGTCTATAGCGTTATATATCCTAACCTAAGGCAATCGATCATCTCGGATGTAGTATTTTACGCCATTCCTGACGTATCGGTCTCTACTTCTCGGTGGGAACATTATACACGTCTATAACGTATCACAACCTAACCTAACCCATCTAGCCCCTTGCTGGTAATGTTTTACAGAATCCCGTTCCTGTCGTCCCGTACGTCCCGGTTGGGACAATATATACGTCTACAGCGTTATATATCCTAACCTAAGGCAGGCTAACTTCTCGGATGCAGTATTTCACAACATTCCTGGCATATCCGCACCTACTTCTCGGTGGGAACATTACATACGTCTATAACGTATCACAATCTAACCTAACCCATCTAGTCCCTCGCTGGTAATGTGTTACAGTATCCCGTTCCTGTCGTCCCGTACGTCCCGGTTGGGACATTATATATGTCTACAACGTTATATATCCTAACCTAAGGCAGGCTATCATCTCGGATGCCGTATTTTACGCCATTCCTGGCGTATCGGCCCCTACTTCTCGGTGGGAACATTATACACGTCTATAACGTAACATAACATAACCTAACCCATCTAGCCCCTCGCTGGTAATATTTTACAGAATCCCATTCGTGTCGTCCCGTACGTCTCGATTTGGATATTATATAAGTCTATAGCGTTATATATCCTAACGTAAGGCAGGCTATCATCTCGGATGCAGTATTTTACGACATTCCTCGCGCATCGGCATCTACTTTACGGTGGGAACATTATATTCGTCTATAACGTAATATATCCTAACCTAACCCATCTAGCCCCTCGCTGGTAATGTTTTACAGAATCCCGTTCCTGTCGTCCCGTCCATCTCGGTTGGGATATTATATACGTCTACTGCGATATATATCCTAACGTAAGGCAGGTTAACATCTCGGTTGCAGTATTTTACGCAATTCCTGGCGGGTCCGCCCCTACTTCTCGGTGGGAACATTATACACGTCTATAACGTAACATAAACTAACCTAACCCATCTAGCCCCTCGCTGGTAATGTTTTACAGAATCCCGTTCCTGTCGTCCCGTACATCTCGGTTGGGATATTATATACGTCTACTGCGATACATATCCTAACGTAAGGCAGGTTAACATCTCGGTTGCAGTATTTTACGCAATTCCTGGCGGGTCCGCCCCTACTTCTCGGTCGGAACATTATACACGTCTATAACGTAACATAAACTAGCCTAACCCATCTAGCCCCTCGCTGGTAATATTTTACAGAATCCAGTTCGTGTCGTCCCGTACGTCTCGGTTGGGATATTATATACGTCTATAGCGTTATATATCCTAAAGTAAGGCAGGCTATCATCTCGGATGCAGTATTTTACGACATTCCTGGCGTATCGGCCCCTACTTCTCGGGGGGAACATTATACACATCTATAACGTATCACAACCTAACCTAACCCATCTAGCCCCTCGCTGGTAATGTTTTACAGAATCCCGTTCCTGTCGTCCCGTACGTCCCGGTTGGGACATTATATACGTCTACAACGTTATATATCCTAACCTAAGGCAGGCTATCATCTCGGATGCAGTATTTTACGCCATTCCTGACGTATCCGTCTCTACTTCTCGGTGGGAACATTATACACGTCTATAACGTATCACAACCTAAGCTAACCCATCTAGCCCCTTGCTGGTAATGTTTTACAGAATCCCGTTCCTGTCGTCCCGTACGTCCCGGTTGGGACATTATATACGTCTACAGCGTTATATATCCTAACCTAAGGCAGGCTAACTTCTCGGATGCAGTATTTCACAACATTCCTGGCATATCCGCTCCTACTTCTCGGTGGGAACATTACATACGTCTATAACGTATCACAACCTAACCTAACCCATCTAGTCCCTCGCTGGTAATGTTTTACAGTATCCCGTTCCTGTCGTACCGTACGTCCCGGTTGGGACATTATATACGTCTACAACGTTATATATCCTAACCTAAGGCAGGCTATCATCTCGGATGCCGTATTTTACGCCATTCCTGGCGTATCGGCCCCTACTTCTCGGTGGGAACATTATACACGTCTATAACGTAACATAAACTAACCTATCCCATCTAGCCCCTCGCTGGTAATATTTTACAGAATCCAGTTCGTGTCGTCCCGTACGTCTCGGTTGGGATATTATATACGTCTATAGCGTTATATATCCTAACCTAATGCAGGCTATCATCTCGGATGCAGTATTTTACAACATTCCTGGCGTATCGGCCCATACTTCGCGGTGGGAACATTATATACGTCTATAACATAACATAACCTAACCTAACCCATCTAGCTCCTCGCTGGTAATGTTTTACAGAATCCCGGTCGTGTCGTACCGTACGTCTCGGTTGGGATATTATATACGTCTATAGCGTTATATATCCTAACCTAAGGCAGGCTATCATCTCGGATGCAGTATTTTACGCCATTCCTGGCGTATCGGCCCCTACTTCTCGGGGGGAACATTATACACATCTATAACGTATCACAACCTAACCTAACCCTTCTAGCCCCTCGCTGGTAATGTTTTTCAGAATCCCGTTCGTGTCGTCCCGTACATCTCGGTTGGGATATTATATACGTCTATAGCGTTATATATCCTAACCTAAGGCAGGCTATCATCTCGGATACAGAATTTTACGCCATTCCTGGCGTATCGGCCCCTACTTCTCGGGGGGAACATTATACACACCTATAACGTATCACAACCTAACCTAACCCATCTAGCCCCTCGCTGGTAATATTTTACAGAATCCCGTTCGTGTCGTCCCGTACGTCTCGGTTGGGATATTATATACGTCTATAGCGTTATATATCCTAACCTAAGGCAGGCTATCATCTCGGATGCAGTATTTTACGCCATTCCTGGCGTATCGGCCCCTACTTCTCGGGGGGAACATTATACACACCTATAACGTATCACAACCTAACCTAACCCATCTAGCCCCTCGCTGGTAATATTTTACAGAATCCCGTTCGTGTCGTCCCGTACGTCTCGGTTGGGATATTATATACGTCTATAGCGTTATATATCCTAACCTAAGGCAAGCGATCATCTCGGATGCAGTATTTTACAACATTCCTGGCGCAGCGGCATCTACTTCTCGGTGGGAACATTATATTCGTCTATAACGTAATATATCCTAACCTAACCCATCTAGCCCCTTGCTGGTAATGTTTTACAGAATCCCGTTCCTGTCGTCCCGTACGTCCCGGATGGGACATTATATACGTCTACAGCGTTATATATCCTAACCTAAGGCAGGCTAACTTCTCGGATGCAGTATTTCACAACATTACTGGCATATCAGCTCCTACTTCTCGGTGGGAACATTATATACGTCTATAACGTATCACAGCCTAACCTAACCCATCTAGCCCCTCGCTGGTAATGTTTTGCAGAATTCCGTTCCTGTCGTCCCGTACATCTCTGTTGGGATATTATATACGTCTACAACGTTATATATCCTAGCCTAAGGCAGGCTAACATCTCGGATGTAGTATTTTACTACATTCCTGGCGTATCGGCCCCTACTTCTCGGGGGGAACATTATACACATCTATAACGTATCACAACCTAACCTAACCCATCTAGCCCCTCGCTGGTAATGTTTTACAGAATCCCGTTCCTGTCGTCCCGTACGTCCCGGTTGGGACATTATATACGTCTACAACGTTATATATCCTAACCTAAGGCTGGCCATCATCTCGGATGCAGTATTTTACGCCATTCCTGGCGTATCGGGCCCCTACTTCTCGGTGGGAACATTATACACGTCCATAATGTATCACAACCTAACCTAACCCATCTAGCCCCTCGCTGGTAATGTTTTACAGAATCCCGTTCCTGTCGTCCCGTACGTCCCGGTTGGGACATTATATACGTCTACAACGTTATATATCCTAACCTAAGGCAGGCTAACATCTCGGATGCAGTATTTTACGCAATTCCTGGCGTATCGGCCCCTACTTCTCGGTGGGAACATTATACAGGGCTATAACGTAACATAACCTAACCTAACCCATCTAGCCCCTCGCTGGTAATATTTTACAGAATCCCGTTCGTGTCGTCCCGTACGTCTCGGTTGGGATATTATATACGTCTATAGCGTTATATATCCTAACCTAATGCAGGCTATCATCTCGGATGCAGTATTTTACAACATTCCTGGCATATCGGCCCCTACTTCTCGGTGGGAACATTATGTACGTCTATAACGTATCACAACCTAACCTAACCCATCTAGCCCCTCGCTGGTAATGTTTTACAGAATCCCGTTCGTGTCGTCCCGTACGTTTCGGTTGGGATATTATATACGTCTATAGCGTTATATATCCTAACCTAAGGCAATCGATCATCTCGGATGTAGTATTTTACGCCATTCCTGACGTATCGGTCTCTACTTCTCGGTGGGAACATTATACACGTCTATAACGTATCTCAACCTAACCTAACCCATCTAGCCCCTTGCTGGTAATGTTTTACAGAATCCCGTTCCTGTCGTCCCGTACGTCCCGGTTGTGACAATATATACGTCTACAGCGTTATATATCCTAACCTAAGGCAGGCTATCATCTCGGATGCCGTATTTTACGCCATTCCTGGCGGGTCCGCCCCTACTTCTCGGTGGGAACATTATACACGTCTATAACGTAACATAAACTAACCTAACCCATATAGCCCCTCGCTGGTAATGTTTTACAGAATCCCGTTCCTGTCGTCCCGTACATCTCGGTTGGGATATTATATACGTCTACTGCGATACATATCCTAACGTAAGGCAGGTTAACATCTCGGTTGCAGTATTTTACGCAATTCCTGGCGGGTCCGCCCCTACTTCTCGGTCGGAACATTATACACGTCTATAACGTAACATAAACTAGCCTAACCCATCTAGCCCCTCGCTGGTAATATTTTACAGAATCCAGTTCGTGTCGTCCCGTACGTCTCGGTTGGGATATTATATACGTCTATAGCGTTATATATCCTAACCTAAGGCAGGCTATCATCTCGGATGCAGTATTTTACGCCATTCCTGGAGTATCGGCCCCTACTTCTCGGGGGGAACATTATACACATCTATAACGTATCACAACCTAACCTAACCCATCTAGCCCCTCGCTGGTAATGTTTTACAGAATCCCGTTCCTGTCGTCCCGTACATCTCGGTTGGGATATTATATACGTCTACTGCGATACATATCCTAACGTAAGGCAGGTTAACATCTCGGATGCCGTATTTTACGCCATTCCTGGCGGGTCCGCCCCTACTTCTCGGTCGGAACATTATACACGTCTATAACGTAACATACACTAGCCTAACCCATCTAGCCCCTCGCTGGTAATGTTTTACAGAATCCCGTTCCTGTCGTCCCGTACATCTCGGTTGGGATATTATATACGTCTACTGCGATACATATCCTAACGTAAGGCAGGTTAACATCTCGGTTGCAGTATTTTACGCAATTCCTGGCGGGTCCGCCCCTACTTCTCGGTCGGAACATTATACACGTCTATAACGTAACATAAACTAGCCTAACCCATCTAGCCCCTCGCTGGTAATATTTTACAGAATCCAGTTCGTGTCGTCCCGTACGTCTCGGTTGGGATATTATATACGTCTATAGCGTTATATATCCTAACCTAAGGCAGGCTATCATCTCGGATGCAGTATTTTACGCCATTCCTGGCGTATCGGCCCCTACTTCTCGGGGGGAACATTATACACACCTATAACGTATCACAACCTAACCTAACCCATCTAGCCCCTCGCTGGTAATATTTTACAGAATCCCGTTCGTGTCGTCCCGTACATCTCGGTTGGGATATTATGTATGTCTATAGCGTTATATATCCTAACCTAAAGCAGGCTATCATCTCGGATGCAGTATTTTACGCCATTCCTGGCGTATCGCCCCCTACTTCTCGGGGGGAACATTATACACACCTATAACGTATCACAACCTAACCTAACCCATCTAGCCCCTCGCTGGTAATATTTTACAGAATCCCGTTCGTGTCGTCCCGTACATCTCGGTTGGAATATTATATACGTCTACTGCGATATATATCCTAACGTAAGGCAGGTTAGCATCTCGGTTGCAGTATTTTACGCAATTCCTGGCGGGTCCGCCCCTACTTCGCGGTGGGAACATTATATACGTCTATAACGTAACATAACCTAACCTAACCCTTCTAGCCCCTCGCTGGTAATGTTTTTCAGAATCATGTTCGTGTCGTCCCGTACATCTCGGTTCGGATATTATATACGTCTATAGCGTTATATATCCTAACCTAAGGCAGGCTATCATCTCGGATGCAGTATTTTACGCCATTCCTGGCGTATCGGGCCCCTACTTCTCGGTGGGAACATTATACACGTCCATAATGTATCACAACCTAACCTAACCCATCTAGCCCCTCGCTGGTAATGTTTTACAGAATCCCGTTCCTGTCGTCCCGTACGTCCCGGTTGGGACATTATATACGTCTACAACGTTATATATCCTAACCTAAGGCAGGCTATCATCTCGGATGCCGTATTTTACGCCATTCCTGGCGGGTCCGCCCCTACTTCTCGGTGGGAACATTATACACATCTATAACGTAACATAAACTAACCTAACCCATCTAGCCCCTCGCTGGTAATATTTTACAGAATCCCGTTCCTGTCGTCCCGTACATCACGGTTGGGATATTATATACGTCAACAGCGTTATATATCCTAACCTAAGGCAGGCTAACATCTCGGATGCAGTATTTTACAACATTCCTGGCATATCGGCCCCTACTTCTCGGTGGGAACATTATATACGTCTATAACGTATCACAACCTAACCTAACCCATCTAGGCCCTCGCTGGTAATGTTTTACAGAATCCCGTTCGTGTCGTCCCGTACGTTTCGGTTGGGACATTACATACGTCTACAACGTTATATCTCCTAACCTAAGGCAGGCTATCATCTCGGATGCAGTATTTTACGCCATTCCTGACGTTTCGGTCTCTACTTCTCGGTGGGAACATTATACACGTCTATAACGTATCACAACCTAACCTAACCCATCTAGCCCCTTACTGGTAATGTTTTACAGAATCCCGTTCCTGTCGTCCCGTACATCTCGGTTGGGATATTATATACGTCTACTGCGATACATATCCTAACGTAAGGCAGGTTAACATCTCGGTTGCAGTATTTTACGCAATTCCTGGCGGGTCCGCCCCTACTTCTCGGTCGGAACATTATACACGTCTATAACGTAACATAAACTAGCCTAACCCATCTAGCCCCTCGCTGGTAATATTTTACAGAATCCAGTTCGTGTCGTCCCGTACGTCTCGGTTGGGATATTATATACGTCTATAGCGTTATATATCCTAACCTAATGCAGGCTATCATCTCGGATGCAGTATTTTACAACATTCCTGGCGTATCGGCCCATACTTCGCGGTGGGAATATTATATACGTCTATAACGTAACATAACCTAACCTAACCCTTCTAGCTCCTCGCTGGTAATGTTTTACAGAATCCCGGTCGTGTCGTACCGTACGTCTCGGTTGGGATATTATATACGTCTATAGCGTTATATATCCTAACCTAAGGCAGGCTATCATCTCGGATGCAGTATTTTACGCCATTCCTGGCGTATCGGCCCCTACTTCTCGGGGAGAACATTATACACATCTATAACGTATCACAACCTAACCTAACCCTTCTAGCCCCTCGCTGGTAATGTTTTTCAGAATCCCGTTCGTGTCGTCCCGTACATCTCGGTTGGGATATTATATACGTCTATAGCGTTATATATCCTAACCTAAGGCAGGCTATCATCTCGGATGCAGTATTTTACGCCATTCCTGGCGTATCGGCCCCTACTTCTCGGGGGGAACATTATACACACCTATAACGTATCACAACCTAACCTAACCCATCTAGCCCCTCGCTGGTAATATTTTACAGAATCCCGTTCGTGTCGTCCCGTACGTCTCGGTTGGGATATTATATACGTCTATAGCGTTATATATCCTAACCTAAGGCAAGCGATCATCTCGGATGCAGTATTTTACAACATTCCTGGCGCAGCGGCATCTACTTCTCGGTGGGAACATTATATTCGTCTATAACGTAATATATCCTAACCTAACCCATCTAGCCCCTTGCTGGTAATGTTTTACAGAATCCCGTTCCTGTCGTCCCGTACGTCCCGGATGGGACATTATATACGTCTACAGCGTTATATATCCTAACCTAAGGCAGGCTAACTTCTCGGATGCAGTATTTCACAACATTACTGGCATATCGGCTCCTACTTCTCGGTGGGAACATTATATACGTCTATAACGTATCACAGCCTAACCTAACCCATCTAGCCCCTCGCTGGTAATGTTTTGCAGAATTCCGTTCCTGTCGTCCCGTACATCTCTGTTGGGATATTATATACGTCTACAACGTTATATATCCTAGCCTAAGGCAGGCTAACATCTCGGATGTAGTATTTTACTACATTCCTGGCGTATCGGCCCCTACTTCTCGGGGGGAACATTATACACATCTATAACGTATCACAACCTAACCTAACCCATCTAGCCCCTCGCTGGTAATGTTTTACAGAATCCCGTTCCTGTCGTCCCGTACGTCCCGGTTGGGACATTATATACGTCTACAACGTTATATATCCTAACCTAAGGCAGGCTATCATCTCGGATGCCGTATTTTACGCCATTCCTGGCGGGTCCGCCCCTACTTCTCGGTGGGAACATTATACACGTCTATAACGTAACATAAACTAACCTAACCCATCTAGCCCCTCGCTGGTAATGTTTTACAGAATCCCGTTCCTGTCGTCCCGTACATCTCGGTTGGGATATTATATACGTCTACTGCGATACATATCCTAACGTAAGGCAGGTTAACATCTCGGTTGCAGTATTTTACGCAATTCCTGGCGGGTCCGCCCCTACTTCTCGGTCGGAACATTATACACGTCTATAACGTAACATAAACTAGCCTAACCCATCTAGCCCCTCGCTGGTAATATTTTACAGAATCCAGTTCGTGTCGTCCCGTACGTCTCGGTTGGGATATTATATACGTCTATAGCGTTATATATCCTAACCTAAGGCAGGCTATCATCTCGGATGCAGTATTTTACGCCATTCCTGGAGTATCGGCCCCTACTTCTCGGGGGGAACATTATACACATCTATAACGTATCACAACCTAACCTAACCCATCTAGCCCCTCGCTGGTAATGTTTTACAGAATCCCGTTCCTGTCGTCCCGTACGTCACGGGTGGGATATTATATACGTCTATAGCGTTATATATCCTAACCTAATGCAGGCTATCATCTCGGATGCAGTATTTTACAACATTCCTGGCATATCGGCCCCTACTTCTCGGTGGGAACATTATATACGTCTATAACGTAACATAACCTAACCTAACCCATCTAGCTCCTCGCTGGTAATGTTTTACAGAATCCCGGTCGTGTCGTACCGTACGTCTCGGTTGGGATATTATATACGTCTACTGCGATACATATCCTAACGTAAGGCAGGTTAACATCTCGGTTGCAGTATTTTACGCAATTCCTGGCGGGTCCGCCCCTACTTCTCGGTCGGAACATTATACACGTCTATAACGTAACATAAACTAGCCTAACCCATCTAGCCCCTCGCTGGTAATATTTTACAGAATCCAGTTCGTGTCGTCCCGTACGTCTCGGTTGGGATATTATATACGTCTATAGCGTTATATATCCTAACCTAAGGCAGGCTAACATCTCGGATGCAGTATTTTACAACATTCCTGGCGTATCGGCCCCTACTTCTCGGCGGCAACATTATATACGTCTATAACGTAACATAACCTAACCTAACCCATCTAGCCCCTCGCTGGTAGTATTTTGCAGAATCCCATTCGTGTCGTCCCGTACGTCTCGGTTGGGATATTATATACGTCTATAGCGTTATATATCCTAAAGTAAGGCAGGCTATCATCTCGGATGCAGTATTTTACGCCATTCCTGGCGTATCGCCCCCTACTTCTCGGGGGGAACATTATACACACCTATAACGTATCACAACCTAACCTAACCCATCTAGCCCCTCGCTGGTAATATTTTACAGAATCCCGTTCGTGTCGTCCCGTACATCTCGGTTGGGATATTATATACGTCTACTGCGATATATATCCTAACGTAAGGCAGGTTAGCATCTCGGTTGCAGTATTTTACGCAATTCCTGGCGGGTCCGCCCCTACTTCGCGGTGGGAACATTATATACGTCTATAACGTAACATAACCTAACCTAACCCTTCTAGCCCCTCGCTGGTAATGTTTTTCAGAATCATGTTCGCGTCGTCCCGTACATCTCGGTTCGGATATTATATACGTCTATAGCGTTATATATCCTAACCTAAGGCAGGCTATCATCTCGGATGCAGTATTTTACGCCACTCCTGGCGTATCGGGCCCCTACTTCTCGGTGGGAACATTATACACGTCCATAATGTATCACAACCTAACCTAACCCATCTAGCCCCTCGCTGGTAATGTTTTACAGAATCCCGTTCCTGTCGTACCGTACGTCCCCGTTGGGACATTATATACGTCTACAACGTTATATATCCTAACCTAAGGCAGGCTATCATCTCGGATGCCGTATTTTACGCCATTCCTGGCGGGTCCGCCCCTACTTCTCGGTGGGAACATTATACACATCTATAACGTAACATAAACTAACCTAACCCATCTAGCCCCTCGCTGGTAATATTTTACAGAATCCCGTTCCTGTCGTCCCGTACATCACGGTTGGGATATTATATACGTCAACAGCGTTATATATCCTAACCTAAGGCAGGCTAACATCTCGGATGCAGTATTTTACAACATTCCTGGCATATCGGCCCCTACTTCTCGGTGGGAACATTATATACGTCTATAACGTATCACAACCTAACCTAACCCATCTAGGCCCTCGCTGGTAATGTTTTACAGAATCCCGTTCGTGTCGTCCCGTACGTTTCGGTTGGGACATTACATACGTCTACAACGTTATATCTCCTAACCTAAGGCAGGCTAACATCTCGGATGCAGTATTTTACAACATTCCTGGCGTATCGGCCCCTACTTCTCGGTGGCAACATTATATACGTCTATAACGTAACATAACCTAACCTAACCCATCTAGCCCCTCGCTGGTAATATTTTACAGAATCCCATTCGTGTCGTCCCGTACGTCTCGGTTTGGATATTATATAAGTCTATAGCGTTATATATCCTAACGTAAGGCAGGCTATCATCTCGGATGCAGTATTTTACGACATTCCTGGCGCATCGGCATCTACTTCACGGTGGGAACATTATATTCGTCTATAACGTAATATATCCTAACCTAACCCATCTAGCCCCTCGCTGGTAATGTTTTACAGAATCCCGTTCCTGTCGTCCCGTACATCTCGGTTGGGATATTATATACGTCTACTGCGATACATATCCTAACGTAAGGCAGGTTAACATCTCGGTTGCAGTATTTTACGCAATTCCTGGCGGGTCCGCCCCTACTTCTCGGTCGGAACATTATACACGTCTATAACGTAACATAAACTAGCCTAACCCATCTAGCCCCTCGCTGGTAATATTTTACAGAATCCAGTTCGTGTCGTCCCGTACGTCTCGGTTGGGATATTATATACGTCTATAGCGTTATATATCCTAACCTAATGCAGGCTATCATCTCGGATGCAGTATTTTACAACATTCCTGGCGTATCCGCCCATACTTCGCGGTGGGAATATTATATACGTCTATAACGTAACATAACCTAACCTAACCCTTCTAGCTCCTCGCTGGTAATGTTTTACAGAATCCCGGTCGTGTCGTACCGTACGTCTCGGTTGGGATATTATATACGTCTATAGCGTTATATATCCTAACCTAAGGCAGGCTATCATCTCGGATGCAGTATTTTACGCCATTCCTGGCGTATCGGCCCCTACTTCTCGGGGGGAACATTATACACATCTATAACGTATCACAACCTAACCTAACCCTTCTAGCCCCTCGCTGGTAATGTTTTTCAGAATCCCGTTCGTGTCGTCCCGTACATCTCGGTTGGGATATTATATACGTCTATAGCGTTATATATCCTAACCTAAGGCAGGCTATCATCTCGGATGCAGTATTTTACGCCATTCCTGGCGTATCGGGCCCCTACTTCTCGGTGGGAACA
The DNA here is from genome assembly GCA_963969225.1 of Xylocopa violacea. Taxonomy (NCBI): domain Eukaryota; kingdom Metazoa; phylum Arthropoda; class Insecta; order Hymenoptera; family Apidae; genus Xylocopa; species Xylocopa violacea. The sequence continues at coordinate 278,519 of CAXAJV010000007.1, read as the reverse complement.
TTATACACGTCCATAATGTATCACAACCTAACCTAACCCATCTAGCCCCTCGCTGGTAATGTTTTACAGAATCCCGTTCCTGTCGTACCGTACGTCCCGGTTGGGACATTATATACGTCTACAACGTTATATATCCTAACCTAAGGCAGGCTATCATCTCGGATGCCGTATTTTACGCCATTCCTGGCGGGTCCGTCCCTACTTCTCGGTGGGAACATTATACACATCTATAACGTAACATAAACTAACCTAACCCATCTAGCCCCTCGCTGGTAATATTTTACAGAATCCCGTTCCTGTCGTCCCGTACATCACGGTTGGGATATTATATACGTCAACAGCGTTATATATCCTAACCTAAGGCAGGCTAACATCTCGGATGCAGTATTTTACAACATTCCTGGCATATCGGCCCCTACTTCTCGGTGGGAACATTATATACGTCTATAACGTATCACAACCTAACCTAACCCATCTAGGCCCTCGCTGGTAATGTTTTACAGAATCCCGTTCATGTCGTCCCGTACGTTTCGGTTGGGACATTACATACGTCTACAACGTTATATCTCCTAACCTAAGGCAGGCTAACATCTCGGATGCAGTATTTTACAACATTCCTGGCGTATCGGCCCCTACTTCTCGGTGGCAACATTATATACGTCTATAACGTAACATAACCTAACCTAACCCATCTAGCCCCTCGCTGGTAATATTTTACAGAATCCCATTCGTGTCGTCCCGTACGTCTCGGTTTGGATATTATATAAGTCTATAGCGTTATATATCCTAACGTAAGGCAGGCTATCATCTCGGATGCAGTATTTTACGACATTCCTGGCGCATCGGCATCTACTTCACGGTGGGAACATTATATTCGTCTATAACGTAATATATCCTAACCTAACCCATCTAGCCCCTCGCTGGTAATGTTTTACAGAATCCCGTTCCTGTCGTCCCGTACATCTCGGTTGGGATATTATATACGTCTACTGCGATACATATCCTAACGTAAGGCAGGTTAACATCTCGGTTGCAGTATTTTACGCAATTCCTGGCGGGTCCGCCCCTACTTCTCGGTCGGAACATTATACACGTCTATAACGTAACATAAACTAGCCTAACCCATCTAGCCCCTCGCTGGTAATATTTTACAGAATCCAGTTCGTGTCGTCCCGTACGTCTCGGTTGGGATATTATATACGTCTATAGCGTTATATATCCTAACCTAATGCAGGCTATCATCTCGGATGCAGTATTTTACAACATTCCTGGCGTATCCGCCCATACTTCGCGGTGGGAATATTATATACGTCTATAACGTAACATAACCTAACCTAACCCTTCTAGCTCCTCGCTGGTAATGTTTTACAGAATCCCGGTCGTGTCGTACCGTACGTCTCGGTTGGGATATTATATACGTCTATAGCGTTATATATCCTAACCTAAGGCAGGCTATCATCTCGGATGCAGTATTTTACGCCATTCCTGGCGTATCGGCCCCTACTTCTCGGGGGGAACATTATACACATCTATAACGTATCACAACCTAACCTAACCCTTCTAGCCCCTCGCTGGTAATGTTTTTCAGAATCCCGTTCGTGTCGTCCCGTACATCTCGGTTGGGATATTATATACGTCTATAGCGTTATATATCCTAACCTAAGGCAGGCTATCATCTCGGATGCAGTATTTTACGCCATTCCTGGCGTATCGGCCCCTACTTCTCGGGGGGAACATTATACACACCTATAACGTATCACAACCTAACCTAACCCATCTAGCCCCTCGCTGGTAATATTTTACAGAATCCCGTTCGTGTCGTCCCGTACGTCTCGGTTGGGATATTATATACGTCTATAGCGTTATATATCCTAACCTAAGGCAAGCGATCATCTCGGATGCAGTATTTTACAACATTCCTGGCGCAGCGGCATCTACTTCTCGGTGGGAACATTATATTCGTCTATAACGTAATATATCCTAACCTAACCCATCTAGCCCCTTGCTGGTAATGTTTTACAGAATCCCGTTCCTGTCGTCCCGTACGTCCCGGATGGGACATTATATACGTCTACAGCGTTATATATCCTAACCTAAGGCAGGCTAACTTCTCGGATGCAGTATTTCACAACATTACTGGCATATCGGCTCCTACTTCTCGGTGGGAACATTATATACGTCTATAACGTATCACAGCCTAACCTAACCCATCTAGCCCCTCGCTGGTAATGTTTTGCAGAATTCCGTTCCTGTCGTCCCGTACATCTCTGTTGGGATATTATATACGTCTACAACGTTATATATCCTAGCCTAAGGCAGGCTAACATCTCGGATGTAGTATTTTACTACATTCCTGGCGTATCGGCCCCTACTTCTCGGGGGGAACATTATACACATCTATAACGTATCACAACCTAACCTAACCCATCTAGCCCCTCGCTGGTAATGTTTTACAGAATCCCGTTCCTGTCGTCCCGTACGTCCCGGTTGGGACATTATATACGTCTACAACGTTATATATCCTAACCTAAGGCAGGCTATCATCTCGGATGCCGTATTTTACGCCATTCCTGGCGGGTCCGCCCCTACTTCTCGGTGGGAACATTATACACGTCTATAACGTAACATAAACTAACCTAACCCATCTAGCCCCTCGCTGGTAATGTTTTACAGAATCCCGTTCCTGTCGTCCCGTACATCTCGGTTGGGATATTATATACGTCTACTGTGATACATATCCTAACGTAAGGCAGGTTAACATCTCGGTTGCAGTATTTTACGCAATTCCTGGCGGGTCCGCCCCTACTTCTCGGTCGGAACATTATACACGTCTATAACGTAACATAAACTAGCCTAGCCCATCTAGCCCCTCGCTGGTAATATTTTACAGAATCCAGTTCGTGTCGTCCCGTACGTCTCGGTTGGGATATTATATACGTCTATAGCGTTATATATCCTAACCTAATGCAGGCTATCATCTCGGATGCAGTATTTTACAACATTCCTGGCGTATCCGCCCATACTTCGCGGTGGGAATATTATATACGTCTATAACGTAACATAACCTAACCTAACCCTTCTAGCTCCTCGCTGGTAATGTTTTACAGAATCCCGGTCGTGTCGTACCGTACGTCTCGGTTGGGATATTATATACGTCTGTAGCGTTATATATCCTAACCTAAGGCAGGCTATCATCTCGGATGCAGTATTTTACGCCATTCCTGGCGTATCGGCCCCTACTTCTCGGGGGGAACATTATACACATCTATAACGTATCACAACCTAACCTAACCCTTCTAGCCCCTCGCTGGTAATGTTTTTCAGAATCCCGTTCGTGTCGTCCCGTACATCTCGGTTGGGATATTATATACGTCTACAGCGTTATATATCCTAACCTAAGGCAGGCTAACTTCTCGGATGCAGTATTTCACAACATTACTGGCATATCGGCTCCTACTTCTCGGTGGGAACATTATATACGTCTATAACGTATCACAGCCTAACCTAACCCATCTAGCCCCTCGCTGGTAATGTTTTGCAGAATTCCGTTCCTGTCGTCCCGTACATCTCTGTTGGGATATTATATACGTCTACAACGTTATATATCCTAGCCTAAGGCAGGCTAACATCTCGGATGTAGTATTTTACTACATTCCTGGCGTATCGGCCCCTACTTCTCGGGGGGAACATTATACACATCTATAACGTATCACAACCTAACCTAACCCATCTAGCCCCTCGCTGGTAATGTTTTACAGAATCCCGTTCCTGTCGTCCCGTACGTCCCGGTTGGGACATTATATACGTCTACAACGTTATATATCCTAACCTAAGGCAGGCTATCATCTCGGATGCAGTATTTTACGCCATTCCTGGCGTATCGGCCCCTACTTCTCGGGGGGAACATTATACACATCTATAACGTATCACAACCTAACCTAACCCTTCTAGCCCCTCGCTGGTAATGTTTTTCAGAATCCCGTTCGTGTCGTCCCGTACATCTCGGTTGGGATATTATGTATGTCTATAGCGTTATATATCCTAACCTAAGGCAGGCTATCATCTCGGATGCAGTATTTTACGCCATTCCTGGCGTATCGCCCCCTACTTCTCGGGGGGAACATTATACACACCTATAACGTATCACAACCTAACCTAACCCATCTAGCCCCTCGCTGGTAATATTTTACAGAATCCCGTTCGTGTCGTCCCGTACATCTCGGTTGGGATATTATATACGTCTACTGCGATATATATCCTAACGTAAGGCAGGTTAGCATCTCGGTTGCAGTATTTTACGCAATTCCTGGCGGGTCCGCCCCTACTTCGCGGTGGGAACATTATATACGTCTATAACGTAACATAACCTAACCTAACCCTTCTAGCCCCTCGCTGGTAATGTTTTTCAGAATCATGTTCGCGTCGTCCCGTACATCTCGGTTCGGATATTATATACGTCTATAGCGTTATATATCCTAACCTAAGGCAGGCTATCATCTCGGATGCAGTATTTTACGCCATTCCTGGCGTATCGGGCCCCTACTTCTCGGTGGGAACATTATACACGTCCATAATGTATCACAACCTAACCTAACCCATCTAGCCCCTCGCTGGTAATGTTTTACAGAATCCCGTTCCTGTCGTACCGTACGTCCCGGTTGGGACATTATATACGTCTACAACGTTATATATCCTAACCTAAGGCAGGCTATCATCTCGGATGCCGTATTTTACGCCATTCCTGGCGGGTCCGCCCCTACTTCTCGGTGGGAACATTATACACATCTATAACGTAACATAAACTAACCTAACCCATCTAGCCCCTCGCTGGTAATATTTTACAGAATCCCGTTCCTGTCGTCCCGTACATCACGGTTGGGATATTATATACGTCAACAGCGTTATATATCCTAACCTAAGGCAGGCTAACATCTCGGATGCAGTATTTTACAACATTCCTGGCATATCGGCCCCTACTTCTCGGTGGGAACATTATGTACGTCTATAACGTATCACAACCTAACCTAACCCATCTAGGCCCTCGCTGGTAATGTTTTACAGAATCCCGTTCGTGTCGTCCCGTACGTTTCGGTTGGGACATTACATACGTCTACAACGTTATATCTCCTAACCTAAGGCAGGCTAACATCTCGGATGCAGTATTTTACAACATTCCTGGCGTATCGGCCCCTACTTCTCGGTGGCAACATTATATACGTCTATAACGTAACATAACCTAACCTAACCCATCTAGCCCCTCGCTGGTAATATTTTACAGAATCCCATTCGTGTCGTCCCGTACGTCTCGGTTTGGATATTATATAAGTCTATAGCGTTATATATCCTAACGTAAGGCAGGCTATCATCTCGGATGCAGTATTTTACGACATTCCTGGCGCATCGGCATCTACTTCACGGTGGGAACATTATATTCGTCTATAACGTAATATATCCTAGCCTAACCCATCTAGCCCCTCGCTGGTAATATTTTACAGAATCCAGTTCGTGTCGTCCCGTACGTCTCGGTTGGGATATTATATACGTCTATAGCGTTATATATCCTAACCTAAGGCAGGCTATCATCTCGGATGCAGTATTTTACGCCATTCCTGGCGTATCGGCCCCTACTTCTCGGGGGGAACATTATACACATCTATAACGTATCACAACCTAACCTAACCCATCTAGCCCCTCGCTGGTAATATTTTACAGAATCCAGTTCGTGTCGTCCCGTACGTCTCGGTTGGGATATTATATACGTCTATAGCGTTATATATCCTAACCTAAGGCAGGCTATCATCTCGGATGCAGTATTTTACGCCATTCCTGGAGTATCGGCCCCTACTTCTCGGGGGGAACATTATACACATCTATAACGTATCACAACCTAACCTAACCCATCTAGCCCCTCGCTGGTAATGTTTTACAGAATCCCGTTCCTGTCGTCCCGTACATCTCGGTTGGGATATTATATACGTCTACTGCGATACATATCCTAACGTAAGGCAGGTTAACATCTCGGATGCCGTATTTTACGCCATTCCTGGCGGGTCCGCCCCTACTTCTCGGTCGGAACATTATACACGTCTATAACGTAACATAAACTAGCCTAACCCATCTAGCCCCTCGCTGGTAATGTTTTACAGAATCCCGTTCCTGTCGTCCCGTACATCTCGGTTGGGATATTATATACGTCTACTGCGATACATATCCTAACGTAAGGCAGGTTAACATCTCGGTTGCAGTATTTTACGCAATTCCTGGCGGGTCCGCCCCTACTTCTCGGTCGGAACATTATACACGTCTATAACGTAACATAAACTAGCCTAACCCATCTAGCCCCTCGCTGGTAATATTTTACAGAATCCAGTTCGTGTCGTCCCGTACGTCTCGGTTGGGATATTATATACGTCTATAGCGTTATATATCCTAACCTAAGGCAGGCTATCATCTCGGATGCAGTATTTTACGCCATTCCTGGCGTATCGGCCCCTACTTCTCGGGGGGAACATTATACACATCTATAACGTATCACAACCTAACCTAACCCTTCTAGCCCCTCGCTGGTAATGTTTTTCAGAATCCCGTTCGTGTCGTCCCGTACATCTCGGTTGGGATATTATGTATGTCTATAGCGTTATATATCCTAACCTAAGGCAGGCTATCATCTCGGATGCAGTATTTTACGCCATTCCTGGCGTATCGCCCCCTACTTCTCGGGGGGAACATTATACACACCTATAACGTATCACAACCTAACCTAACCCATCTAGCCCCTCGCTGGTAATATTTTACAGAATCCCGTTCGTGTCGTCCCGTACATCTCGGTTGGGATATTATATACGTCTACTGCGATATATATCCTAACGTAAGGCAGGTTAGCATCTCGGTTGCAGTATTTTACGCAATTCCTGGCGGGTCCGCCCCTACTTCGCGGTGGGAACATTATATACGTCTATAACGTAACATAACCTAACCTAACCCTTCTAGCCCCTCGCTGGTAATGTTTTTCAGAATCATGTTCGTGTCGTCCCGTACATCTCGGTTCGGATATTATATACGTCTATAGCGTTATATATCCTAACCTAAGGCAGGCTATCATCTCGGATGCAGTATTTTACGCCATTCCTGACGTATCGGTCTCTACTTCTCGGTGGGAACATTATACACGTCTATAACGTATCACAACCTAACCTAACCCATCTAGCCCCTTGCTGGTAATGTTTTACAGAATCCCGTTCCTGTCGTCCCGTACGTCCCGGTTGGGACATTATATACGTCTACAGCGTTATATATCCTAACCTAATGCAGGCTAACTTCTCGGATGCAGTATTTCACAACATTCCTGGCATATCCGCTCCTACTTCTCGGTGGGAACATTACATACGTCTATAACGTATCACAACCTAACCTAACCCATCTAGTCCCTCGCTGGTAATGTTTTACAGTATCCCGTTCCTGTCGTCCCGTACGTCCCGGTTGGGACATTATATACGTCTACAACGTTATATATCCTAACCTAAGGCAGGCTATCATCTCGGATGCCGTATTTTACGCCATTCCTGGCGTATCGGCCCCTACTTCTCGGTGGGAACATTATACACGTCTATAACGTAACATAAACTAACCTATCCCATCTAGCCCCTCGCTGGTAATATTTTACAGAATCCCGTTCCTGTCGTCCCGTACATCACGGTTGGGATATTATATACGTCTACAGCGTTATATATCCTAACCTAAGGCAGGCTAACATCTCGGATGCAGTATTTTACAACATTGCTGGCGTATCGGCCCCTACTTCTCGGTGGCAACATTATATACGTCTATAACGTAACATAACCTAACCTAACCCATCTAGCCCCTCGCTGGTAATATTTTACAGAATCCCATTCGTGTCGTCCCGTACGTCTCGGTTTGGATATTATATAAGTCTATAGCGTTATATATCCTAACCTAAGGCAAGCGATCATCTCGGATGCAGTATTTTACAACATTCCTGGCGCAGCGGCATCTACTTCTCGGTGGGAACATTATATTCGTCTATAACGTAATATATCCTAACCTAACCCATCTAGCCCCTTGCTGGTAATGTTTTACAGAATCCCGTTCCTGTCGTCCCGTACGTACCGGATGGGACATTATATACGTCTACAGCGTTATATATCCTAACCTAAGGCAGGCTAACTTCTCGGATGCAGTATTTCACAACATTACTGGCATATCGGCTCCTACTTCTCGGTGGGAACATTATATACGTCTATAACGTATCACAGCCTAACCTAACCCATCTAGCCCCTCGCCGGTAATGTTTTGCAGAATTCCGTTCCTGTCGTCCCGTACATCTCTGTTGGGATATTATATACGTCTACAACGTTATATATTCTAGCCTAAGGCAGGCTAACATCTCGGATGTAGTATTTTACTACATTCCTGGCGTATCGGCCCCTACTTCTCGGTGGGAACATTATACACGTCCATAATGTATCACAACCTAACCTAACCCATCTAGCCCCTCGCTGGTAATGTTTTACAGAATCCCGTTCCTGTCGTCCCGTACGTCCCGGTTGGGACATTATATACGTCTACAACGTTATATATCCTAACCTAAGGCAGGCTATCATCTCGGATGCCGTATTTTACGCCATTCCTGGCGGGTCCGCCCCTACTTCTCGGTGGGAACATTATACACATCTATAACGTAACATAAACTAACCTAACCCATCTAGCCCCTCGCTGGTAATATTTTACAGAATCCCGTTCCTGTCGTCCCGTACATCACGGTTGGGATATTATATACGTCTACAGCGTTATATATCCTAACCTAAGGCAGGCTAACATCTCGGATGCAGTATTTTACAACATTCCTGGCATATCGGCCCCTACTTCTCGGTGGGAACATTATATACGTCTATAACGTATCACAACCTAACCTAACCCATCTAGGCCCTCGCTGGTAATGTTTTACAGAATCCCGTTCGTGTCGTCCCGTACGTTTCGGTTGGGACATTACATACGTCTACAACGTTATATCTCCTAACCTAAGGCAGGCTATCATCTCGGATGCAGTATTTTACGCCATTCCTGACGTATCGGTCTCTACTTCTCGGTGGGAACATTATACACGTCTATAACGTATCACAACCTAACCTAACCCATCTAGCCCCTTGCTGGTAATGTTTTACAGAATCCCGTTCCTGTCGTCCCGTACGTCCCGGTTGGGACATTATATACGTCTACAGCGTTATATATCCTAACCTAATGCAGGCTAACTTCTCGGATGCAGTATTTCACAACATTCCTGGCATATCCGCTCCTACTTCTCGGTGGGAACATTACATACGTCTATAACGTATCACAACCTAACCTAACCCATCTAGTCCCTCGCTGGTAATGTTTTACAGTATCCCGTTCCTGTCGTCCCGTACGTCCCGGTTGGGACATTATATACGTCTACAACGTTATATATCCTAACCTAAGGCAGGCTATCATCTCGGATGCCGTATTTTACGCCATTCCTGGCGTATCGGCCCCTACTTCTCGGTGGGAACATTATACACGTCTATAACGTAACATAAACTAACCTATCCCATCTAGCCCCTCGCTGGTAATATTTTACAGAATCCCGTTCCTGTCGTCCCGTACATCACGGTTGGGATATTATATACGTCTACAGCGTTATATATCCTAACCTAAGGCAGGCTAACATCTCGGATGCAGTATTTTACAACATTCCTGGCGTATCGGCCCCTACTTCTCGGTGGCAACATTATATACGTCTATAACGTAACATAACCTAACCTAACCCATCTAGCCCCTCGCTGGTAATATTTTACAGAATCCCATTCGTGTCGTCCCGTACGTCTCGGTTTGGATATTATATAAGTCTATAGCGTTATATATCCTAACCTAAGGCAAGCGATCATCTCGGATGCAGTATTTTACAACATTCCTGGCGCAGCGGCATCTACTTCTCGGTGGGAACATTATATTCGTCTATAACGTAATATATCCTAACCTAACCCATCTAGCCCCTTGCTGGTAATGTTTTACAGAATCCCGTTCCTGTCGTCCCGTACGTACCGGATGGGACATTATATACGTCTACAGCGTTATATATCCTAACCTAAGGCAGGCTAACTTCTCGGATGCAGTATTTCACAACATTACTGGCATATCGGCTCCTACTTCTCGGTGGGAACATTATATACGTCTATAACGTATCACAGCCTAACCTAACCCATCTAGCCCCTCGCCGGTAATGTTTTGCAGAATTCCGTTCCTGTCGTCCCGTACATCTCTGTTGGGATATTATATACGTCTACAACGTTATATATTCTAGCCTAAGGCAGGCTAACATCTCGGATGTAGTATTTTACTACATTCCTGGCGTATCGGCCCCTACTTCTCGGGGGGAACATTATACACATCTATAACGTATCACAACCTAACCTAACCCATCTAGCCCCTCGCTGGTAATGTTTTACAGAATCCCGTTACTGTCGTCCCGTACGTCCCGGTTGGGACATTATATACGTCTACAACGTTATATATCCTAACCTAAGGCAGGCAATCATCTCGGATGCCGTATTTTACGCCATTCCTGGCGGGTCCGCCCCTACTTCTCGGTGGGAACATTATACACGTCTATAACGTAACATAAACTAACCTAACTCATCTAGCCCCTCGCTGGTAATGTTTTGCAGAATCCCGTTCCTGTCGTCCCGTACATCTCGGTTGGGATATTATATACGTCTACTGCGATACATATCCTAACGTAAGGCAGGTTAACATCTCGGTTGCAGTATTTTACGCAATTCCTGGCGGGTCCGCCCCTACTTCTCGGTCGGAACATTATACACGTCTATAACGTAACATAAACTAGCCTAACCCATCTAGCCCCTCGCTGGTAATATTTTACAGAATCCAGTTCGTGTCGTCCCGTACGTCTCGGTTGGGATATTATATACGTCTATAGCGTTATATATCCTAACCTAAGGCAGGCTATCATCTCGGATGCAGTATTTTACGCCATTCCTGGAGTATCGGCCCCTACTTCTCGGGGGGAACATTATACACATCTATAACGTATCACAACCTAACCTAACCCATCTAGCCCCTCGCTGGTAATGTTTTACAGAATCCCGTTCCTGTCGTCCCGTACATCTCGGTTGGGATATTATATACGTCTACTGCGATACATATCCTAACGTAAGGCAGGTTAACATCTCGGATGCCGTATTTTACGCCATTCCTGGCGGGTCCGCCCCTACTTCTCGGTCGGAACATTATACACGTCTATAACGTAACATAAACTAGCCTAACCCATCTAGCCCCTCGCTGGTAATGTTTTACAGAATCCCGTTCCTGTCGTCCCGTACATCTCGGTTGGGATATTATATACGTCTACTGCGATACATATCCTAACGTAAGGCAGGTTAGCATCTCGGTTGCAGTATTTTACGCAATTCCTGGCGGGTCCGCCCCTACTTCTCGGTCGGAACATTATACACGTCTATAACGTAACATAAACTAGCCTAACCCATCTAGCCCCTCGCTGGTAATATTTTACAGAATCCAGTTCGTGTCGTCCCGTACGTCTCGGTTCGGATATTATATACGTCTATAGCGTTATATATCCTAACCTAAGGCAGGCTATCATCTCGGATGCAGTATTTTACGCCATTCCTGGCGTATCGGCCCCTACTTCTCGGGGGGAACATTATACACATCTATAACGTATCACAACCTAACCTAACCCTTCTAGCCCCTCGCTGGTAATGTTTTTCAGAATCCCGTTCGTGTCGTCCCGTACATCTCGGTTGGGATATTATGTATGTCTATAGCGTTATATATCCTAACCTAAGGCAGGCTATCATCTCGGATGCAGTATTTTACGCCATTCCTGGCGTATCGCCCCCTACTTCTCGGGGGGAACATTATACACACCTATAACGTATCACAACCTAACCTAACCCATCTAGCCCCTCGCTGGTAATATTTTACAGAATCCCATTCGTGTCGTCCCGTACGTCTCGGTTTGGATATTATATAAGTCTATAGCGTTATATATCCTAACCTAAGGCAAGCGATCATCTCGGATGCAGTATTTTACAACATTCCTGGCGCAGCGGCATCTACTTCTCGGTGGGAACATTATATTCGTCTATAACGTAATATATCCTAACCTAACCCATCTAGCCCCTTGCTGGTAATGTTTTACAGAATCCCGTTCCTGTCGTCCCGTACGTACCGGATGGGACATTATATACGTCTACAGCGTTATATATCCTAACCTAAGGCAGGCTAACTTCTCGGATGCAGTATTTCACAACATTACTGGCATATCGGCTCCTACTTCTCGGTGGGAACATTATATACGTCTATAACGTATCACAGCCTAACCTAACCCATCTAGCCCCTCGCTGGTAATGTTTTGCAGAATTCCGTTCCTGTCGTCCCGTACATCTCTGTTGGGATATTATATACGTCTACAACGTTATATATTCTAGCCTAAGGCAGGCTAACATCTCGGATGTAGTATTTTACTACATTCCTGGCGTATCGGCCCCTACTTCTCGGGGGGAACATTATACACATCTATAACGTATCACAACCTAACCTAACCCATCTAGCCCCTCGCTGGTAATGTTTTACAGAATCCCGTTACTGTCGTCCCGTACGTCCCGGTTGGGACATTATATACGTCTACAACGTTATATATCCTAACCTAAGGCAGTCTATCATCTCGGATGCCGTATTTTACGCCATTCCTGGCGGGTCCGCCCCTACTTCTCGGTGGGAACATTATACACGTCTATAACGTAACATAAACTAACCTAACCCATCTAGCCCCTCGCTGGTAATGTTTTACAGAATCCCGTTCCTGTCGTCCCGTACATCTCGGTTGGGATATTATATACGTCTACTGCGATACATATCCTAACGTAAGGCAGGTTAACATCTCGGTTGCAGTATTTTACGCAATTCCTGGCGGGTCCGCCCCTACTTCTCGGTCGGAACATTATACACGTCTATAACGTAACATAAACTAGCCTAACCCATCTAGCCCCTCGCTGGTAATATTTTACAGAATCCAGTTCGTGTCGTCCCGTACGTCTCGGTTGGGATATTATATACGTCTATAGCGTTATATATCCTAAGCTAAGGCAGGCTATCATCTCGGATGCAGTATTTTACGCCATTCCTGGAGTATCGGCCCCTACTTCTCGGGGGGAACATTATACACATCTATAACGTATCACAACCTAACCTAACCCATCTAGCCCCTCGCTGGTAATGTTTTACAGAATCCCGTTCCTGTCGTCCCGTACATCTCGGTTGGGATATTATATACGTCTACTGCGATACATATCCTAACGTAAGGCAGGTTAACATCTCGGATGCCGTATTTTACGCCATTCCTGGCGGGTCCGCCCCTACTTCTCGGTCGGAACATTATACACGTCTATAACGTAACATAAACTAGCCTAACCCATCTAGCCCCTCGCTGGTAATGTTTTACAGAATCCCGTTCCTGTCGTCCCGTACATCTCGGTTGGGATATTATATACGTCTACTGCGATACATATCCTAACGTAAGGCAGGTTAACATCTCGGTTGCAGTATTTTACGCAATTCCTGGCGGGTCCGCCCCTACTTCTCGGTCGGAACATTATACACGTCTATAACGTAACATAAACTAGCCTAACCCATCTAGCCCCTCGCTGGTAATATTTTACAGAATCCAGTTCGTGTCGTCCCGTACGTCTCGGTTCGGATATTATATACGTCTATAGCGTTATATATCCTAACCTAAGGCAGGCTATCATCTCGGATGCAGTATTTTACGCCATTCCTGGCGTATCGGGCCCCTACTTCTCGGTGGGAACATTATACACGTCCATAATGTATCACAACCTAACCTAACCCATCTAGCCCCTCGCTGGTAATGTTTTACAGAATCCCGTTCCTGTCATCCCGTACGTCCCGGTTGGGACATTATATACGTCTACAACGTTATATATCCTAACCTAAGGCAGGCTATCATCTCGGATGCCGTATTTTACGCCATTCCTGGCGGGTCCGCCCCTACTTCTCGGTGGGAACATTATACACATCTATAACGTAACATAAACTAACCTAACCCATCTAGCCCCTCTCTGGTAATATTTTACAGAATCCCGTTCCTGTCGTCCCGTACATCACGGTTGGGATATTATATACGTCTACAGCGTTATATATCCTAACCTAAGGCAGGCTAACATCTCGGATGCAGTATTTTACAACATTCCTGGCATATCGGCCCCTACTTCTCGGTGGGAACATTATATACGTCTATAACGTATCACAACCTAACCTAACCCATCTAGGCCCTCGCTGGTAATGTTTTACAGAATCCCGTTCGCGTCGTCCCGTACGTTTCGGTTGGGACATTATATACGTCTACAGCGTTATATATCCTAACCTAATGCAGGCTAACTTCTCGGATGCAGTATTTCACAACATTCCTGGCATATCCGCTCCTACTTCTCGGTGGGAACATTACATACGTCTATAACGTATCACAACCTAACCTAACCCATCTAGTCCCTCGCTGGTAATGTTTTACAGTATCCCGTTCCTGTCGTCCCGTACGTCCCGGTTGGGACATTATATACGTCTACAACGTTATATATCCTAACCTAAGGCAGGCTATCATCTCGGATGCCGTATTTTACGCCATTCCTGGCGTATCGGCCCCTACTTCTCGGTGGGAACATTATACACGTCTATAACGTAACATAAACTAACCTATCCCATCTAGCCCCTCGCTGGTAATATTTTACAGAATCCCGTTCCTGTCGTCCCGTACATCACGGTTGGGATATTATATACGTCTACAGCGTTATATATCCTAACCTAAGGCAGGCTAACATCTCGGATGCAGTATTTTACAACATTCCTGGCGTATCGGCCCCTACTTCTCGGTGGCAACATTATATACGTCTATAACGTAACATAACCTAACCTAACCCATCTAGCCCCTCGCTGGTAATATTTTACAGAATCCCATTCGTGTCGTCCCGTACGTCTCGGTTTGGATATTATATAAGTCTATAGCGTTATATATCCTAAACTAAGGCAAGCGATCATCTCGGATGCAGTATTTTACAACATTCCTGGCGCAGCGGCATCTACTTCTCGGTGGGAACATTATATTCGTCTATAACGTAATATATCCTAACCTAACCCATCTAGCCCCTTGCTGGTAATGTTTTACAGAATCCCGTTCCTGTCGTCCCGTACGTACCGGATGGGACATTATATACGTCTACAGCGTTATATATCCTAACCTAAGGCAGGCTAACTTCTCGGATGCAGTATTTCACAACATTACTGGCATATCGGCTCCTACTTCTCGGTGGGAACATTATATACGTCTATACCGTATCACAGCCTAACCTAACCCATCTAGCCCCTCGCTGGTAATGTTTTGCAGAATTCCGTTCCTGTCGTCCCGTACATCTCTGTTGGGATATTATATACGTCTACAACGTTATATATCCTAGCCTAAGGCAGGCTAACATCTCGGATGTAGTATTTTACTACATTCCTGGCGTATCGGCCCCTACTTCTCGGGGGGAACATTATACACATCTATAACGTATCACAACCTAACCTAACCCATCTAGCCCCTCGCTGGTAATGTTTTACAGAATCCCGTTACTGTCGTCCCGTACGTCCCGGTTGGGACATTATTTACGTCTACAACGTTATATATCCTAACCTAAGGCAGGCTATCATCTCGGATGCCGTATTTTACGCCATTCCTGGCGGGTCCGCCCCTACTTCTCGGTGGGAACATTATACACGTCTATAACGTAACATAAACTAACCTAACCCATCTAGCCCCTCGCTGGTAATGTTTTACAGAATCCCGTTCCTGTCGTCCCGTACATCTCGGTTGGGATATTATATACGTCTACTGCGATACATATCCTAACGTAAGGCAGGTTAACATCTCGGTTGCAGTATTTTACGCAATTCCTGGCGGGTCCGCCCCTACTTCTCGGTCGGAACATTATACACGTCTATAACGTAACATAAACTAGCCTAACCCATCTAGCCCCTCGCTGGTAATATTTTACAGAATCCAGTTCGTGTCGTCCCGTACGTCTCGGTTGGGATATTATATACGTCTATAGCGTTATATATCCTAACCTAAGGCAGGCTATCATCTCGGATGCAGTATTTTACGCCATTCCTGGAGTATCGGCTCCTACTTCTCGGGGGGAACATTATACACATCTATAACGTATCACAACCTAACCTAACCCATCTAGCCCCTCGCTGGTAATGTTTTACAGAATCCCGTTCCTGTCGTCCCGTACATCTCGGTTGGGATATTATATACGTCTACTGCGATACATATCCTAACGTAAGGCAGGTTAACATCTCGGATGCCGTATTTTACGCCATTCCTGGCGGGTCCGCCCCTACTTCTCGGTGGGAACATTATACACGTCTATAACGTAACATAAACTAGCCTAACCCATCTAGCCCCTCGCTGGTAATATTTTACAGAATCCAGTTCGTGTCGTCCCGTACGTCTCGGTTGGGATATTATATACGTCTATAGCGTTATATATCCTAACCTAAGGCAGGCTATCATCTCGGATGCAGTATTTTACGCCATTCCTGGCGTATCGGCCCCTACTTCTCGGGGGGAACATTATACACATCTATAACGTATCACAACCTAACCCAACCCTTCTAGCCCCTCGCTGGTAATGTTTTTCAGAATCCCGTTCGTGTCGTCCCGTACATCTCGTTTGGGATATTATATACGTCTATAGCGTTATATCTCCTAACCTAAGGCAAGCGATCATCTCGGATGCAGTATTTTACGCCATTCCTGGCGCAGCGGCATCTACTTCTCGGTGGGAACATTATATTCGTCTATAACGTAATATATCCTAACCTAACCCATCTAGCCCCTTGCTGGTAATGTTTTACAGAATCCCGTTCCTGTCGTCCCGTACGTCCCGGATGGGACATTATATACGTCTACAGCGTTATATATCCTAACCTAAGGCAGTCTAACTTCTCGGATGCAGTATTTCACAACATTACTGACATATCGTCTCCTACTTCTCGGTGGGAACATTATATACGTCTATAACGTATCACAGCCTAACCTAACCCATCTAGCCCCTCGCTGGTAATGTTTTGCAGAATCCCGTTCCTGTCGTCCCGTACATCTCTGTTGGGATATTATATACGTCTACAACATTATATATCCTAGCCTAAGGCAGGCTAACATCTCGGATGCAGTATTTTACAACATTCCTGGCGTATCGGCCCCTACTTCTCGGCGGCAACATTATATACGTCTATAACGTAACATAACCTAACCTAACCCATCTAGCCCCTCGCTGGTAATATTTTACAGAATCCCATTTGTGTCGTCCCGTACGTCTCGGTTAGGATATTATATACGTCTATAGCGTTATATATCCTAACGTAAGGCAGGCTATCATCTCGGATGCAGTATTTTACGACATTCCTAGCGTATCGGCCCCTACTTCTCGGGGGGAACATTATACACATCTATAACGTATCACAACCTAACCTAACCCATCTAGCCCCTCGCTGGTAATGTTTTACAGAATCCCGTTCCTGTCGTCCCGTACGTCCCAGTTGGGACATTATATACGTCTACAACGTTATATATCCTAACCTAAGGCAGGCTATCATCTCGGATGCAGTATTTTACGCCATTCCTGACGTATCGGTCTCTACATCTCGGTGGGAACATTATACACGTCTATAACGTATCACAACCTAACCTAACCCATCTAGCCCCTTGCTGGTAATGTTTTACAGAATCCCATTCGTGTCGTCCCGTACATCTCTGTTGGGATATTATATACGTCTACAACGTTATATATCCTAACGTAAGGCAAGATATCATCTCGGATGCAGTATTTTACGACATTCCTGGCGTATCGGCCCCTACATCTCGGGGGGAACATTATACACATCTATAACGTATCACAACCTAACCTAACCCATCTAGCCCCTCGCTGGTAATGTTTTACAGAATCCCGTTCCTGTCGTCCCGTACGTCCCGGTTGGGACATTATATACGTCTACAACGTTATATATCCTAACCTAAGGCAGGCTATCATCTCGGATGCAGTATTTTACGCCATTCCTGACGTATCGGTCTCTACATCTCGGTGGGAACATTATACACGTCTATAACGTATCACAACCTAACCTAACCCATCTAGCCCCTTGCTGGTAATGTTTTACAGAATCCCGTTCCTGTCCTCCCGTACGTCCCGGTAGGGACATTATATACGTCTACAGCGTTATATATCCTAACCTAAGGCAGGCTAACTTCTCGCATGCAGTATTTCACAACATTCCTGGCATATCGGCTCCTACTTCTCGGTGGGAACATTACATACGTCTATAACGTATCACAACCTAACCTAACCCATCTAGTCCCTCGCTGGTAATGTTTTACAGAATCCCGTTCCTGTCGTCCCGTACGTCCCGGTTGGGACATTATATACGTCTACAACGTTATATATCCTAACCTAAGGCAGGCTATCATCTCGGATGCCGTATTTTACGCCATTCCTGGCGTATCGGCCCCTACTTCTCGGTGGGAACATTATACACGTCTATAACGTAACATAAACTAACCTATCCCATCTAGCCCCTCGCTGGTAATATTTTACAGAATCCAGTTCGTGTCGTCCCGTACGTCTCGGTTGGGATATTATATACGTCTACAGCGTTATATATCCTAACCTAAGGCAGGCTAACATCTCGGATGCAGTATTTTACAACATTCCTGGCGTATCGGCCCCTACTTCTCGGCGGCAACATTATATACGTCTATAACGTAACATAACCTAACCTAACCCATCTAGCCCCTCGCTGGTAATATTTTACAGAATCCCATTCGTGTCGTCCCGTACGTCTCGGTTGGGATATTATATACGTCTATAGCGTTATATATCCTAACGTAAGGCAGGCTATCATCTCGGATGCAGTATTTTACGACATTCCTGGCGTATCGGCCCCTACTTCTCGGGGGGAACATTATACACATCTATAACGTATCACAACCTAACCTAACCCATCTAGCCCCTCGCTGGTAATGTTTTACAGAATCCCGTTCCTGTCGTCCCGTACGTCCCGGTTGGGACATTATATACGTCTACAACGTTATATATCCTAACCTAAGGCAGGCTAACATCTCGGATGCAGTATTTTACGCAATTCCTGGCGGGTCCGCCCCTACTTCTCGGTGGGAACATTATACACGTCTATAACGTAACATAAACTAACCTATCCCATCTAGCCCCTCGCTGGTAATATTTTACAGAATCCAGTTCGTGTCGTCCCGTACGTCTCGGTTGGGATATTATATACGTCTACAGCGTTATATATCCTAACCTAAGGCAGGCTAACATCACGGATGCAGAATTTTACAACATTCCTGGCGCAGCGGCATCTACTTCTCGGTGGGAACATTATATTCGTCTATAACGTAATATATCCTAACCTAACCCATCTAGCCCCTTGCTGGTAATGTTTTACAGAATCCCGTTCCTGTCGTCCCGTACGTCCCGGATGGGATATTATATACGTCTACAACGTTATATATCCTAGCCTAAGGCAGGCTAACATCTCGAATGTAGTATTTTACTACATTCCTGGCATATCGGCCCCTACTTCTCGGTGGGAACATTATATACGTCTATAACGTAACATAACCTAACCTAACCCATCTAGCCCCTCGCTGGTAATGTGTTACAGAATCCCGTTCGTGTCGTCCCGTACATCTCTGTTGGGATATTATATACCTCTACAGCGATATATATCCTAACGTAAGGCAGGCTATTATCTCGGATGCAGTATTTTACGACATTCCTGGCGTATCGGCCCCTACTTCTCGGGGGGAACATTATACACATCTATAACGTATCACAACCTAACCTAACCCATCTAGCCCCTCGCTGGTAATGTTTTACAGAATCCCGTTCCTGTCGTCCCGTACGTCCCGGTTGGGACATTATATACGTCTACAACGTTATATATCCTAACCTAAGGCAGGCTATCATCTCGGATGCAGTATTTTACGCCATTCCTGGCGCATCGGCATCTACTTCACGGTGGGAACATTATATTCGTCTATAACGTAATATATCCTAACCTAACCCATCTAGCCCCTCGCTGGTAATGTTTTACAGAATCCCGTTCCTGTCGTCCCGTACATCTCGGTTGGGATATTATATACGTCTACTGCGATATATATCCTAACGTAAGGCAGGTTAACATCTCGGTTGCAGTATTTTACGCAATTCCTGGCGGGTCCGCCCCTACTTCTCGGTGGGAACATTATACACGTCTATAACGTAACATAAACTAACCTAACCCATCTAGGCCCTCGCTGGTAATGTTTTACAGAATCCCCTTCCTGTCGTCCCGTACATCTCGGTTGGGATATTATATACGTCTACTGCGATACATATCCTAACGTAAGGCAGGTTAACATCTCGGTTGCAGTATTTTACGCAATTCCAGGCGGGTCCGCCCCTACTTCTCGGTGGGAACATTATACACGTCTATAACGTAACATAAACTAGCCTAACCCATCTAGCCCCTCGCTGGTAATATTTTACAGAATCCAGTTCGTGTCGTCCCGTACGTCTCGGTTGGGATATTATATACGTCTATAGCGTTATATATCCTAACCTAAGGCAGGCTAACATCTCGGTTGCAGTATTTTACAACATTCCTGGCGTATCGGCCCATACTTCGCGGTGGGAACATTATATACGTCTATAACGTAACATAACCTAACCTAACCCTTCTAGCCCCTCGCTGGTAATGTTTCACAGATATCCGTTCGTGTCGTTCCGCACATCTCGTTTCGGATATTATATACGTCTATAGCGTCATATATCCTAACCTAAGGCAGGCTAACATCTCGGATGCAGTATTTTACGACATTCCTGGCGTATCGGCCCCTACTTCTCGGGGGGAACATTATACACATCTATAACGTATCACAACCTAACCTAACCCATCTAGCCCCTCGCTGGTAATGTTTTACAGAATCCCGTTCCTGTCGTCCCGTACGTCCCAGTTGGGACATTATGTACGTCTACAACGTTATATATCCTAACCTAAGGCAGGCTATCATCTCGGATGCAGTATTTTACGCCATTCCTGACGTATCGGTCTCTACATCTCGGTGGGAACATTATACACGTCTATAACGTATCACAACCTAACCTAACCCATCTAGCCCCTTGCTGGTAATGTTTTACAGAATCCCATTCGTGTCGTCCCGTACGTCTCGGTTGGGATATTATATACGTCTATAGCGTTATATATCCTAACGTAAGGCAAGATATCATCTCGGATGCAGTATTTTACGACATTCCTGGCGTATCGGCCCCTACATCTCGGGGGGAACATTATACACATCTATAACGTATCACAACCTAACCTAACCCATCTAGCCCCTCGCTGGTAATGTTTTACAGAATCCCGTTCCTGTCGTCCCGTACGTCCCGGTTGGGACATTATATACGTCTACAACGTTATATATCCTAACCTAAGGCAGGCTATCATCTCGGATGCAGTATTTTACGCCATTCCTGACGTATCGGTCTCTACATCTCGGTGGGAACATTATACACGTCTATAACGTATCACAACCTAACCTAACCCATCTAGCCCCTTGCTGGTAATGTTTTACAGAATCCCGTTCCTGTCCTCCCGTACGTCCCGGTAGGGACATTATATACGTCTACAGCGTTATATATCGTAACCTAAGGCAGGCTAACTTCTCGCATGCAGTATTTCACAACATTCCTGGCATATCGGCTCCTACTTCTCGGTGGGAACATTACATACGTCTATAACGTATCACAACCTAACCTAACCCATCTAGTCCCTCGCTGGTAATGTTTTACAGAATCCCGTTCCTGTCGTCCCGTACGTCCCGGTTGGGACATTATATACGTCTACAACGTTATATATCCTAACCTAAGGCAGGCTATCATCTCGGATGCCGTATTTTACGCCATTCCTGGCGTATCGGCCCCTACTTCTCGGTGGGAACATTATACACGTCTATAACGTAACATAAACTAACCTATCCCATCTAGCCCCTCGCTGGTAATATTTTACAGAATCCAGTTCGTGTCGTCCCGTACGTCTCGGTTGGGATATTATATACGTCTACAGCGTTATATATCCTAACCTAAGGCAGGCTAACATCTCGGATGCAGTATTTTACAACATTCCTGGCGTATCGGCCCCTACTTCTCGGCGGCAACATTATATACGTCTATAACGTAACATAACCTAACCTAACCCATCTAGCCCCTCGCTGGTAATATTTTACAGAATCCCATTCGTGTCGTCCCGCACGTTTCGGTTGGGATATTATATACGTCTATAGCGTTATATATCCTAACGTAAGGCAGGCTATCATCTCGGATGCAGTATTTTACGACATTCCTGGCGTATCGGCCCCTACTTCTCGGGGGGAACATTATACACATCTATAACGTATCACAACCTAACCTAACCCATCTAGCCCCTCGCTGGTAATGTTTTACAGAATCCCGTTCCTGTCGTCCCGTACGTCCCGGTTGGGACATTATATACGTCTACAACGTTATATATCCTAACCTAAGGCAGGCTAACATCTCGGATGCAGTATTTTAGGCAATTCCTGGCGGGTCCGCCCCTACTTCTCGGTGGGAACATTATACACGTCTATAACGTAACATAAACTAACCTATCCCATCTAGCCCCTCGCTGGTAATATTTTACAGAATCCAGTTCGTGTCGTCCCGTACGTCTCGGTTGGGATATTATATACGTCTACAGCGTTATATATCCTAACCTAAGGCAGGCTAACATCACGGATGCAGAATTTTACAACATTCCTGGCGCAGCGGCATCTACTTCTCGGTGGGAACATTATATTCGTCTATAACGTAATATATCCTAACCTAACCCATCTAGCCCCTTGCTGGTAATGTTTTACAGAATCCCGTTCCTGTCGTCCCGTACGTCCCGGATGGGATATTATATACGTCTACAACGTTATATATCCTAGCCTAAGGCAGGCTAACATCTCGAATGTAGTATTTTACTACATTCCTGGCATATCGGCCCCTACTTCTCGGTGGGAACATTATATACGTCTATAACGTAACATAACCTAACCTAACCCATCTAGCCCCTCGCTGGTAATGTGTTACAGAATCCCGTTCGTGTCGTCCCGTACATCTCTGTTGGGATATTATATACCTCTACAGCGATATATATCCTAACGTAAGGCAGGCTATTATCTCGGATGCAGTATTTTACGACATTCCTGGCGTATCGGCCCCTACTTCTCGGGGGGAACATTATACACATCTATAACGTATCACAACCTAACCTAACCCATCTAGCCCCTCGCTGGTAATGTTTTACAGAATCCCGTTCCTGTCGTCCCGTACGTCCCGGTTGGGACATTATATACGTCTACAACGTTATATATCCTAACCTAAGGCAGGCTATCATCTCGGATGCAGTATTTTACGCCATTCCTGGCGCATCGGCATCTACTTCACGGTGGGAACATTATATTCGTCTATAACGTAATATATCCTAACCTAACCCATCTAGCCCCTCGCTGGTAATGTTTTACAGAATCCCGTTCCTGTCGTCCCGTACATCTCGGTTGGGATATTATATACGTCTACTGCGATATATATCCTAACGTAAGGCAGGTTAACATCTCGGTTGCAGTATTTTACGCAATTCCTGGCGGGTCCGCCCCTACTTCTCGGTGGGAACATTATACACGTCTATAACGTAACATAAACTAACCTAACCCATCTAGGCCCTCGCTGGTAATGTTTTACAGAATCCCCTTCCTGTCGTCCCGTACATCTCGGTTGGGATATTATATACGTCTACTGCGATACATATCCTAACGTAAGGCAGGTTAACATCTCGGTTGCAGTATTTTACGCAATTCCAGGCGGGTCCGCCCCTACTTCTCGGTGGGAACATTATACACGTCTATAACGTAACATAAACTAGCCTAACCCATCTAGCCCCTCGCTGGTAATATTTTACAGAATCCAGTTCGTGTCGTCCCGTACGTCTCGGTTGGGATATTATATACGTCTATAGCGTTATATATCCTAACCTAAGGCAGGCTAACATCTCGGTTGCAGTATTTTACAAAATTCCTGGCGTATCGGCCCATACTTCGCGGTGGGAACATTATATACGTCTATAACGTAACATAACCTAACCTAACCCTTCTAGCCCCTCGCTGGTAATGTTTCACAGATACCCGTTCGTGTCGTTCCGCACATCTCGTTTCGGATATTATATACGTCTATAGCGTCATATATCCTAACCTAAGGCAGGCTAACATCTCGGATGCAGTATTTTACGCAATTCCTGGCGGGTCAGCCCCTACTTCTCGGGGGGAACATTATACACATCTATAACGTATCACAACCTAACCTAACCCATCTAGCCCCTCGCTGGTAATGTTTTACAGAATCCCGTTCCTGTCGTCCCGTACGTCCCGGTTGGGACATTATATACGTCTACAACGTTATATATCCTAACCTAAGGCAGGCTATCATCTCGGATGCCGTATTTTACGCCATTCCTGGCGTATCGGCCCCTACTTCTCGGTGGGAACATTATACACGTCTATAACGTAACATAAACTAACCTATCCCATCTAGCCCCTCGCTGGTAATATTTTACAGAATCCAGTTCGTGTCGTCCCGTACGTCTCGGTTGGGATATTATATACGTCTACAGCGTTATATATCCTAACCTAAGGCAGGCTAACATCTCGGATGCAGTATTTTACAACATTCCTGGCGTATCGGCCCCTACTTCTCGGCGGCAACATTATATACGTCTATAACGTAACATAACCTAACCTAACCCATGTAGCCCCTCGCTGGTAATATTTTACAGAATCCCATTCGTGTCGTCCCGTACGTCTCGGTTGGGATATGATATACGTCTATAGCGTTATATATCCTAACGTAAGGCAGGCTATCATCTCGGATGCAGTATTTTACGACATTCCTGGCGTATCGGCCCCTACTTCTCGGGGGGAACATTATACACATCTATAACGTATCACAACCTAACCTAACCCATCTAGCCCCTCGCTGGTAATGTTTTACAGAATCCGGTTCCTGTCGTCCCGTACGTCCCGGTTGGGACATTATATACGTCTACAACGTTATATATCCTAACCTAAGGCAGGCTATCATCTCGGATGCAGTATTTTACGCCATTCCTGACGTATCGGTCTCTACATCTCGGTGGGAACATTATACACGTCTATAACGTATCACAACCTAACCTAACCCATCTAGCCCCTTGCTGGTAATGTTTTACAGAATCCCGTTCCTGTCGTCCCGTACGTCCCGGATGGGATATTATATACGTCTACAACGTTATATATCCTAGCCTAAGGCAGGCTAACATCTCGAATGTAGTATTTTACTACATTCCTGGCATATCGGCCCCTACTTCTCGGTGGGAACATTATATACGTCTATAACGTAACATAACCTAACCTAACCCATCTAGCCCCTCGCTGGTAATGTGTTACAGAATCCCGTTCGTGTCGTCCCGTACATCTCTGTTGGGATATTATATACCTCTACAGCGATATATATCCTAACGTAAGGCAGGCTATTATCTCGGATGCAGTATTTTACGACATTCCTGGCGTATCGGCCCCTACTTCTCGGGGGGAACATTATACACATCTATAACGTATCACAACCTAACCTAACCCATCTAGCCCCTCGCTGGTAATGTTTTACAGAATCCCGTTCCTGTCGTCCCGTACGTCCCGGTTGGGACATTATATACGTCTACAACGTTATATATCCTAACCTAAGGCAGGCTATCATCTCGGATGCAGTATTTTACGCCATTCCTGGCGCATCGGCATCTACTTCACGGTGGGAACATTATATTCGTCTATAACGTAATATATCCTAACCTAACCCATCTAGCCCCTCGCTGGTAATGTTTTACAGAATCCCGTTCCTGTCGTCCCGTACATCTCGGTTGGGATATTATATACGTCTACTGCGATATATATCCTAACGTAAGGCAGGTTAACATCTCGGTTGCAGTATTTTACGCAATTCCTGGCGGGTCCGCCCCTACTTCTCGGTGGGAACATTATACACGTCTATAACGTAACATAAACTAACCTAACCCATCTAGGCCCTCGCTGGTAATGTTTTACAGAATCCCCTTCCTGTCGTCCCGTACATCTCGGTTGGGATATTATATACGTCTACTGCGATACATATCCTAACGTAAGGCAGGTTAACATCTCGGTTGCAGTATTTTACGCAATTCCAGGCGGGTCCGCCCCTACTTCTCGGTGGGAACATTATACACGTCTATAACGTAACATAAACTAGCCTAACCCATCTAGCCCCTCGCTGGTAATATTTTACAGAATCCAGTTCGTGTCGTCCCGTACGTCTCGGTTGGTATATTATATACGTCTATAGCGTTATATATCCTAACGTAAGGCAGGCTAACATCTCGGTTGCAGTATTTTACAACATTCCTGGCGTATCGGCCCATACTTCGCGGTGGGAACATTATATACGTCTATAACGTAACATAACCTAACCTAACCCTTCTAGCCCCTCGCTGGTAATGTTTCACAGATACCCGATCGTGTCGTTCCGCACATCTCGTTTCGGATATTATATACGTCTATAGCGTCATATATCCTAACCTAAGGCAGGCTAACATCTCGGATGCAGTATTTTACGCAATTCCTGGCGGGTCAGCCCCTACTTCTCGGGGGGAACATTATACACATCTATAACGTATCACAACCTAACCTAACCCATCTAGCCCCTCGCTGGTAATGTTTTACAGAATCCCGTTCCTGTCGTCCCGTACGTCCCGGTTGGGACATTATATACGTCTACAACGTTATATATCCTAACCTAAGGCAGGCTATCATCTCGGATGCCGTATTTTACGCCATTCCTGGCGTATCGGCCCCTACTTCTCGGTGGGAACATTATACACGTCTATAACGTATCACAACCTAACCTAACCCATCTAGCCCCTTGCTGGTAATGTTTTACAGAATCCCATTCGTGTCGTCCCGTACGTCTCGGTTGGGATATTATATACGTCTATAGCGTTATATATCCTAACGTAAGGCAAGATATCATCTCGGATGCAGTATTTTACGACATTCCTGGCGTATCGGCCCCTACATCTCGGGGGGAACATTATACACATCTATAACGTATCAGAACCTAACCTAACCCATCTAGCCCCTCGCTGGTAATGTTTTACAGAATCCCGTTCCTGTCGTCCCGTACGTCCCGGTTGGGACATTATATACGTCTACAACGTTATATATCCTAACCTAAGGCAGGCTATCATCTCGGATGCAGTATTTTACGCCATTCCTGACGTATCGGTCTCTACATCTCGGTGGGAACATTATACACGTCTATAACGTATCACAACCTAACCTAACCCATCTAGCCCCTTGCTGGTAATGTTTTACAGAATCCCGTTCCTGTCCTCCCGTACGTCCCGGTAGGGACATTATATACGTCTACAGCGTTATATATCGTAACCTAAGGCAGGCTAACTTCTCGCATGCCGTATTTTACGCCATTCCTGGCGTATCGGCCCCTACTTCTCGGTGGGAACATTATACACGTCTATAACGTAACATAAACTAACCTATCCCATCTAGCCCCTCGCTGGTAATATTTTACAGAATCCAGTTCGTGTCGTCCCGTACGTCTCGGTTGGGATATTATATACGTCTACAGCGTTATATATCCTAACCTAAGGCAGGCTAACATCTCGGATGCAGTATTTTACAACATTCCTGGCGTATCGGCCCCTACTTCTCGGCGGCAACATTATATACGTCTATAACGTAACATAACCTAACCTAACCCATCTAGCCCCTCGCTGGTAATATTTTACAGAATCCCATTCGTGTCGTCCCGCACGTTTCGGTTGGGATATTATATACGTCTATAGCGTTATATATCCTAACGTAAGGCAGGCTATCATCTCGGATGCAGTATTTTACGACATTCCTGGCGTATCGGCCCCTACTTCTCGGGGGGAACATTATACACATCTATAACGTATCACAACCTAACCTAACCCATCTAGCCCCTCGCTGGTAATGTTTTACAGAATCCCGTTCCTGTCGTCCCGTACGTCCCGGTTGGGACATTATATACGTCTACAACGTTATATATCCTAACCTAAGGCAGGCTAACATCTCGGATGCAGTATTTTACGCAATTCCTGGCGGGTCCGCCCCTACTTCTCGGTGGGAACATTATACACGTCTATAACGTAACATAAACTAACCTATCCCATCTAGCCCCTCGCTGGTAATATTTTACAGAATCCAGTTCGTGTCGTCCCGTACGTCTCGGTTGGGATATTATATACGTCTACAGCGTTATATATCCTAACCTAAGGCAGGCTAACATCACGGATGCAGAATTTTACAACATTCCTGGCGCAGCGGCATCTACTTCTCGGTGGGAACATTATATTCGTCTATAACGTAATATATCCTAACCTAACCCATCTAGCCCCTTGCTGGTAATGTTTTACAGAATCCCGTTCCTGTCGTCCCGTACGTCCCGGATGGGATATTATATACGTCTACAACGTTATATATCCTAGCCTAAGGCAGGCTAACATCTCGAATGTAGTATTTTACTACATTCCTGGCATATCGGCCCCTACTTCTCGGTGGGAACATTATATACGTCTATAACGTAACATAACCTAACCTAACCCATCTAGCCCCTCGCTGGTAATGTGTTACAGAATCCCGTTCGTGTCGTCCCGTACATCTCTGTTGGTATATTATATACCTCTACAGCGATATATATCCTAACGTAAGGCAGGCTATTATCTCGGATGCAGTATTTTACGACATTCCTGGCGTATCGGCCCCTACTTCTCGGGGGGAACATTATACACATCTATAACGTATCACAACCTAACCTAACCCATCTAGCCCCTCGCTGGTAATGTTTTACAGAATCCCGTTCCTGTCGTCCCGTACGTCCCGGTTGGGACATTATATACGTCTACAACGTTATATATCCTAACCTAAGGCAGGCTATCATCTCGGATGCAGTATTTTACGCCATTCCTGGCGCATCGGCATCTACTTCACGGTGGGAACATTATATTCGTCTATAACGTAATATATCCTAACCTAACCCATCTAGCCCCTCGCTGGTAATGTTTTACAGAATCCCGTTCCTGTCGTCCCGTACATCTCGGTTGGGATATTATATACGTCTACTGCGATATATATCCTAACGTAAGGCAGGTTAACATCTCGGTTGCAGTATTTTACGCAATTCCTGGCGGGTCCGCCCCTACTTCTCGGTGGGAACATTATACACGTCTATAACGTAACATAAACTAACCTAACCCATCTAGGCCCTCGCTGGTAATGTTTTACAGAATCCCCTTCCTGTCGTCCCGTACATCTCGGTTGGGATATTATATACGTCTACTGCGATACATATCCTAACGTAAGGCAGGTTAACATCTCGGTTGCAGTATTTTACGCAATTCCAGGCGGGTCCGCCCCTACTTCTCGGTGGGAACATTATACACGTCTATAACGTAACATAAACTAGCCTAACCCATCTAGCCCCTCGCTGGTAATATTTTACAGAATCCAGTTCGTGTCGTCCCGTACGTCTCGGTTGGGATATTATATACGTCTATAGCGTTATATATCCTAACCTAAGGCAGGCTAACATCTCGGTTGCAGTATTTTACAACATTCCTGGCGTATCGGCCCATACTTCGCGGTGGGAACATTATATACGTCTATAACGTAACATAACCTAACCTAACCCTTCTAGCCCCTCGCTGGTAATGTTTCACAGATACCCGTTCGTGTCGTTCCGCACATCTCGTTTCGGATATTATATACGTCTATAGCGTCATATATCCTAACCTAAGGCAGGCTAACATCTCGGATGCAGTATTTTACGCAATTCCTGGCGGGTCAGCCCCTACTTCTCGGGGGGAACATTATACACATCTATAACGTATCACAACCTAACCTAACCCATCTAGCCCCTCGCTGGTAATGTTTTACAGAATCCCGTTCCTGTCGTCCCGTACGTCCCGGTTGGGACATTATATACGTCTACAACGTTATATATCCTAACCTAAGGCAGGCTATCATCTCGGATGCCGTATTTTACGCCATTCCTGGCGTATCGGCCCCTACTTCTCGGTGGGAACATTATACACGTCTATAACGTAACATAAACTAACCTATCCCATCTAGCCCCTCGCTGGTAATATTTTACAGAATCCAGTTCGTGTCGTCCCGTACGTCTCGGTTGGGATATTATATACGTCTACAGCGTTATATATCCTAACCTAAGGCAGGCTAACATCTCGGATGCAGTATTTTACAACATTCCTGGCGTATCGGCCCCTACTTCTCGGCGGCAACATTATATACGTCTATAACGTAACATAAACTAACCTATCCCATCTAGCCCCTCGCTGGTAATATTTTACAGAATCCAGTTCGTGTCGTCCCGTACGTCTCGGTTGGGACATTATATACGTCTACAGCGTTATATATCCTAACCTAAGGCAGGCTAACATCTCGGATGCAGTATTTTACAACATTCCTGGCGTATCGGCCCCTACTTCTCGGCGGCAACATTATATACGTCTATAACGTAACATAACCTAACCTAACCCATCTAGCCCCTCGCTAGTAATATTTTACAGAATCCCATTCGTGTCGTCCCGTACGTCTCGGTTGGGATATGATATACGTCTATAGCGTTATATATCCTAACGTAAGGCAAGCGATCATCTCGGATGCAGTATTTTACGACATTCCTGGCGTATCGGCCCCTACTTCTCGGGGGGAACATTATACACATCTATAACGTATCACAACCTAACCTAACCCATCTAGCCCCTCGCTGGTAATGTTTTACAGAATCCGGTTCCTGTCGTCCCGTACGTCCCGGTTGGGACATTATATACGTCTACAACGTTATATATCCTAACCTAAGGCAGGCTATCATCTCGGATGCAGTATTTTACGCCATTCCTGACGTATCGGTCTCTACATCTCGGTGGGGACATTATACACGTCTATAACGTATCACAATCTAACCTAACCCATCTAGCCCCTTGCTGGTAATGTTTTACAGAATCCCATTCGTGTCGTCCCGTACGTCTCGGTTGGGATATTATATACGTCTACAACGTTATATATTCTAGCCTAAGGCAGGCTAACATCTCGGATGTAGTATTTTACTACATTCCTGGCGTATCGGCCCCTACTTCTCGGGGGGAACATTATACACATCTATAACGTATCACAACCTAACCTAACCCATCTAGCCCCTCGCTGGTAATGTTTTACAGAATCCCGTTACTGTCGTCCCGTACGTCCCGGTTGGGACATTATATACGTCTACAACGTTATATATCCTAACCTAAGGCAGGCAATCATCTCGGATGCCGTATTTTACGCCATTCCTGGCGGGTCCGCCCCTACTTCTCGGTGGGAACATTATACACGTCTATAACGTAACATAAACTAACCTAACTCATCTAGCCCCTCGCTGGTAATGTTTTGCAGAATCCCGTTCCTGTCGTCCCGTACATCTCGGTTGGGATATTATATACGTCTACTGCGATACATATCCTAACGTAAGGCAGGTTAACATCTCGGTTGCAGTATTTTACGCAATTCCTGGCGGGTCCGCCCCTACTTCTCGGTCGGAACATTATACACGTCTATAACGTAACATAAACTAGCCTAACCCATCTAGCCCCTCGCTGGTAATATTTTACAGAATCCAGTTCGTGTCGTCCCGTACGTCTCGGTTGGGATATTATATACGTCTATAGCGTTATATATCCTAACCTAAGGCAGGCTATCATCTCGGATGCAGTATTTTACGCCATTCCTGGAGTATCGGCCCCTACTTCTCGGGGGGAACATTATACACATCTATAACGTATCACAACCTAACCTAACCCATCTAGCCCCTCGCTGGTAATGTTTTACAGAATCCCGTTCCTGTCGTCCCGTACATCTCGGTTGGGATATTATATACGTCTACTGCGATACATATCCTAACGTAAGGCAGGTTAACATCTCGGATGCCGTATTTTACGCCATTCCTGGCGGGTCCGCCCCTACTTCTCGGTCGGAACATTATACACGTCTATAACGTAACATAAACTAGCCTAACCCATCTAGCCCCTCGCTGGTAATGTTTTACAGAATCCCGTTCCTGTCGTCCCGTACATCTCGGTTGGGATATTATATACGTCTACTGCGATACATATCCTAACGTAAGGCAGGTTAACATCTCGGTTGCAGTATTTTACGCAATTCCTGGCGGGTCCGCCCCTACTTCTCGGTCGGAACATTATACACGTCTATAACGTAACATAAACTAGCCTAACCCATCTAGCCCCTCGCTGGTAATATTTTACAGAATCCAGTTCGTGTCGTCCCGTACGTCTCGGTTCGGATATTATATACGTCTATAGCGTTATATATCCTAACGTAAGGCAGGCTATCATCTCGGATGCAGTATTTTACGCCATTCCTGGCGTATCGGCCCCTACTTCTCGGGGGGAACATTATACACATCTATAACGTATCACAACCTAACCTAACCCTTCTAGCCCCTCGCTGGTAATGTTTTTCAGAATCCCGTTCGTGTCGTCCCGTACATCTCGGTTGGGATATTATGTATGTCTATAGCGTTATATATCCTAACCTAAGGCAGGCTATCATCTCGGATGCAGTATTTTACGCCATTCCTGGCGTATCGCCCCCTACTTCTCGGGGGGAACATTATACACACCTGTAACGTATCACAACCTAACCTAACCCATCTAGCCCCTCGCTGGTAATATTTTACAGAATCCCATTCGTGTCGTCCCGTACGTCTCGGTTTGGATATTATATAAGTCTATAGCGTTATATATCCTAACCTAAGGCAAGCGATCATCTCGGATGCAGTATTTTACAACATTCCTGGCGCAGCGGCATCTACTTCTCGGTGGGAACATTATATTCGTCTATAACGTAATATATCCTAACCTAACCCATCTAGCCCCTTGCTGGTAATGTTTTACAGAATCCCGTTCCTGTCGTCCCGTACGTACCGGATGGGACATTATATACGTCTACAGCGTTATATATCCTAACCTAAGGCAGGCTAACTTCTCGGATGCAGTATTTCACAACATTACTGGCATATCGGCTCCTACTTCTCGGTGGGAACATTATATACGTCTATAACGTATCACAGCCTAACCTAACCCATCTAGCCCCTCGCTGGTAATGTTTTGCAGAATTCCGTTCCTGTCGTCCCGTACATCTCTGTTGGGATATTATATACGTCTACAACGTTATATATTCTAGCCTAAGGCAGGCTAACATCTCGGATGTAGTATTTTACTACATTCCTGGCGTATCGGCCCCTACTTCTCGGGGGGAACATTATACACATCTATAACGTATCACAACCTAACCTAACCCATCTAGCCCCTCGCTGGTAATGTTTTACAGAATCCCGTTACTGTCGTCCCGTACGTCCCGGTTGGGACATTATATACGTCTACAACGTTATATATCCTAACCTAAGGCAGGCTATCATCTCGGATGCCGTATTTTACGCCATTCCTGGCGGGTCCGCCCCTACTTCTCGGTGGGAACATTATACACGTCTATAACGTAACATAAACTAACCTAACCCATCTAGCCCCTCGCTGGTAATGTTTTACAGAATCCCGTTCCTGTCGTCCCGTACATCTCGGTTGGGATATTATATACGTCTACTGCGATACATATCCTAACGTAAGGCAGGTTAACATCTCGGTTGCAGTATTTTACGCAATTCCTGGCGGGTCCGCCCCTACTTCTCGGTCGGAACATTATACACGTCTATAACGTAACATAAACTAGCCTAACCCATCTAGCCCCTCGCTGGTAATATTTTACAGAATCCAGTTCGTGTCGTCCCGTACGTCTCGGTTGGGATATTATATACGTCTATAGCGTTATATATCCTAACCTAAGGCAGGCTATCATCTCGGATGCAGTATTTTACGCCATTCCTGGAGTATCGGCCCCTACTTCTCGGGGGGAACATTATACACATCTATAACGTATCACAACCTAACCTAACCCATCTAGCCCCTCGCTGGTAATGTTTTACAGAATCCCGTTCCTGTCGTCCCGTACATCTCGGTTGGGATATTATATACGTCTACTGCGATACATATCCTAACGTAAGGCAGGTTAACATCTCGGATGCCGTATTTTACGCCATTCCTGGCGGGTCCGCCCCTACTTCTCGGTCGGAACATTATACACGTCTATAACGTAACATAAACTAGCCTAACCCATCTAGCCCCTCGCTGGTAATGTTTTACAGAATCCCGTTCCTGTCGTCCCGTACATCTCGGTTGGGATATTATATACGTCTACTGCGATACATATCCTAACGTAAGGCAGGTTAACATCTCGGTTGCAGTATTTTACGCAATTCCTGGCGGGTCCGCCCCTACTTCTCGGTCGGAACATTATACACGTCTATAACGTAACATAAACTAGCCTAACCCATCTAGCCCCTCGCTGGTAATATTTTACAGAATCCAGTTCGTGTCGTCCCGTACGTCTCGGTTCGGATATTATATACGTCTATAGCGTTATATATCCTAACCTAAGGCAGGCTATCATCTCGGATGCAGTATTTTACGCCATTCCTGGCGTATCGGGCCCCTACTTCTCGGTGGGAACATTATACACGTCCATAATGTATCACAACCTAACCTAACCCATCTAGCCCCTCGCTGGTAATGTTTTACAGAATCCCGTTCCTGTCATCCCGTACGTCCCGGTTGGGACATTATATACGTCTACAACGTTATATATCCTAACCTAAGGCAGGCTATCATCTCGGATGACGTATTTTACGCCATTCCTGGCGGGTCCGCCCCTACTTCTCGGTGGGAACATTATACACATCTATAACGTAACATAAACTAACCTAACCCATCTAGCCCCTCGCTGGTAATATTTTACAGAATCCCGTTCCTGTCGTCCCGTACATCACGGTTGGGATATTATATACGTCTACAGCGTTATATATCCTAACCTAAGGCAGGCTAACATCTCGGATGCAGTATTTTACAACATTCCTGGCATATCGGCCCCTACTTCTCGGTGGGAACATTATATACGTCTATAACGTATCACAACCTAACCTAACCCATCTAGGCCCTCGCTGGTAATGTTTTACAGAATCCCGTTCGCGTCGTCCCGTACGTTTCGGTTGGGACATTATATACGTCTACAGCGTTATATATCCTAACCTAATGCAGGCTAACTTCTCGGATGCAGTATTTCACAACATTCCTGGCATATCCGCTCCTACTTCTCGGTGGGAACATTACATACGTCTATAACGTATCACAACCTAACCTAACCCATCTAGTCCCTCGCTGGTAATGTTTTACAGTATCCCGTTCCTGTCGTCCCGTACGTCCCGGTTGGGACATTATATACGTCTACAACGTTATATATCCTAACCTAAGGCAGGCTATCATCTCGGATGCCGTATTTTACGCCATTCCTGGCGTATCGGCCCCTACTTCTCGGTGGGAACATTATACACGTCTATAACGTAACATAAACTAACCTATCCCATCTAGCCCCTCGCTGGTAATATTTTACAGAATCCCGTTCCTGTCGTCCCGTACATCACGGTTGGGATATTATATACGTCTACAGCGTTATATATCCTAACCTAAGGCAGGCTAACATCTCGGATGCAGTATTTTACAACATTCCTGGCGTATCGGCCCCTACTTCTCGGTGGCAACATTATATACGTCTATAACGTAACATAATCTAACCTAACCCATCTAGCCCCTCGCTGGTAATATTTTACAGAATCCCATTCGTGTCGTCCCGTACGTCTCGGTTTGCATATTATATAAGTCTATAGCGTTATATATCCTAAACTAAGGCAAGCGATCATCTCGGATGCAGTATTTTACAACATTCCTGGCGCAGCGGCATCTACTTCTCGGTGGGAACATTATATTCGTCTATAACGTAATATATCCTAACCTAACCCATCTAGCCCCTTGCGGGTAATGTTTTACAGAATCCCGTTCCTGTCGTCCCGTACGTACCGGATGGGACATTATATACG
The DNA here is from genome assembly GCA_963969225.1 of Xylocopa violacea. Taxonomy (NCBI): domain Eukaryota; kingdom Metazoa; phylum Arthropoda; class Insecta; order Hymenoptera; family Apidae; genus Xylocopa; species Xylocopa violacea. The sequence continues at coordinate 242,160 of CAXAJV010000007.1, read as the reverse complement.
TCTACAGCGTTATATATCCTAACCTAAGGCAGGCTAACTTCTCGGATGCAGTATTTCACAACATTACTGGCATATCGGCTCCTACTTCTCGGTGGGAACATTATATACGTCTATACCGTATCACAGCCTAACCTAACCCATCTAGCCCCTCGCTGGTAATGTTTTGCAGAATTCCGTTCCTGTCGTCCCGTACATCTCTGTTGGGATATTATATACGTCTACAACGTTATATATCCTAGCCTAAGGCAGGCTAACATCTCGGATGTAGTATTTTACTACATTCCTGGCGTATCGGCCCCTACTTCTCGGGGGGAACATTATACACATCTATAACGTATCACTACCTAACCTAACCCATCTAGCCCCTCGCTGGTAATGTTTTACAGAATCCCGTTACTGTCGTCCCGTACGTCCCGGTTGGGACATTATTTACGTCTACAACGTTATATATCCTAACCTAAGGCAGGCTATCATCTCGGATGCCGTATTTTACGCCATTCCTGGCGGGTCCGCCCCTACTTCTCGGTGGGAACATTATACACGTCTATAACGTAACATAAACTAACCTAACCCATCTAGCCCCTCGCTGGTAATGTTTTACAGAATCCCGTTCCTGTCGTCCCGTACATCTCGGTTGGGATATTATATACGTCTACTGCGATACATATCCTAACGTAAGGCAGGTTAACATCTCGGTTGCAGTATTTTACGCAATTCCTGGCGGGTCCGCCCCTACTTCTCGGTCGGAACATTATACACGTCTATAACGTAACATAAACTAGCCTAACCCATCTAGCCCCTCGCTGGTAATATTTTACAGAATCCAGTTCGTGTCGTCCCGTACGTCTCGGTTGGGATATTATATACGTCTATAGCGTTATATATCCTAACCTAAGGCAGGCTATCATCTCGGATGCAGTATTTTACGCCATTCCTGGAGTATCGGCCCCTACTTCTCGGGGGGAACATTATACACATCTATAACGTATCACAACCTAACCTAACCCATCTAGCCCCTCGCTGGTAATGTTTTACAGAATCCCGTTCCTGTCGTCCCGTACATCTCGGTTGGGATATTATATACGTCTACTGCGATACATATCCTAACGTAAGGCAGGTTAACATCTCGGATGCCGTATTTTACGCCATTCCTGGCGGGTCCGCCCCTACTTCTCGGTCGGAACATTATACACGTCTATAACGTAACATAAACTAGCCTAACCCATCTAGCCCCTCGCTGGTAATGTTTTACAGAATCCCGTTCCTGTCGTCCCGTACATCTCGGTTGGGATATTATATACGTCTACTGCGATACATATCCTAACGTAAGGCAGGTTAACATCTCGGTTGCAGTATTTTACGCAATTCCTGGCGGGTCCGCCCCTACTTCTCGGTCGGAACATTATACACGTCTATAACGTAACATAAACTAGCCTAACCCATCTAGCCCCTCGCTGGTAATATTTTACAGAATCCAGTTCGTGTCGTCCCGTACGTCTCGGTTGGGATATTATATACGTCTATAGCGTTATATATCCTAACCTAAGGCAGGCTATCATCTCGGATGCAGTATTTTACGCCATTCCTGGCGTATCGGCCCCTACTTCTCGGGGGGAACATTATACACATCTATAACGTATCACAACCTAACCTATCCCATCTAGCCCCTCGCTGGTAATATTTTACAGAATCCAGTTCGTGTCGTCCCGTACGTCTCGGTTGGGATATTATATACGTCTACAGCGTTATATATCCTAACCTAAGGCAGGCTAACATCTCGGATGCAGTATTTTACAACATTCCTGGCGTATCGGCCCATACTTCGCGGTGGGAACATTATATACGTCTATAACGTAACATAACCTAACCTAACCCATCTAGCTCCTCGCTGGTAATGTTTTACAGAATCCCGGTCGTGTCGTACCGTACGTCTCGGTTGGGATATTATATACGTCTATAGCGTTATATATCCTAAACTAAGGCAGGCTATCATCTCGGATGCAGTATTTTACGCCATTCCTGGCGTATCGGCCCCTACTTCTCGGGGGGAACATTATACACATCTATAACGTATCACAACCTAACCCAACCCTTCTAGCCCCTCGCTGGTAATGTTTTTCAGAATCCCGTTCGTGTCGTCCCGTACATCTCGTTTGGGATATTATATACGTCTATAGCGTTATATCTCCTAACCTAAGGCAAGCGATCATCTCGGATGCAGTATTTTACGCCATTCCTGGCGCAGCGGCATCTACTTCTCGGTGGGAACATTATATTCGTCTATAACGTAATATATCCTAACCTAACCCATCTAGCCCCTTGCTGGTAATGTTTTACAGAATCCCGTTCCTGTCGTCCCGTACGTCCCGGATGGGACATTATATACGTCTACAGCGTTATATATCCTAACCTAAGGCAGTCTAACTTCTCGGATGCAGTATTTCACAACATTACTGACATATCGTCTCCTACTTCTCGGTGGGAACATTATATACGTCTATAACGTATCACAGCCTAACCTAACCCATCTAGCCCCTCGCTGGTAATGTTTTGCAGAATCCCGTTCCTGTCGTCCCGTACATCTCTGTTGGGATATTATATACGTCTACAACATTATATATCCTAGCCTAAGGCAGGCTAACATCTCGGATGCAGTATTTTACAACATTCCTGGCGTATCGGCCCCTACTTCTCGGCGGCAACATTATATACGTCTATAACGTAACAACCTAACCTAACCCATCTAGCCCCTCGCTGGTAATATTTTACAGAATCCCATTTGTGTCGTCCCGTACGTCTCGGTTAGGATATTATATACGTCTATAGCGTTATATATCCTAACGTAAGGCAGGCTATCATCTCGGATGCAGTATTTTACGACATTCCTAGCGTATCGGCCCCTACTTCTCGGGGGGAACATTATACACATCTATAACGTATCACAACCTAACCTAACCCATCTAGCCCCTCGCTGGTAATGTTTTACAGAATCCCGTTCCTGTCGTCCCGTACGTCCCAGTTGGGACATTATATACGTCTACAACGTTATATATCCTAACCTAAGGCAGGCTATCATCTCGGATGCAGTATTTTACGCCATTCCTGACGTATCGGTCTCTACATCTCGGTGGGAACATTATACACGTCTATAACGTATCACAACCTAACCTAACCCATCTAGCCCCTTGCTGGTAATGTTTTACAGAATCCCATTCGTGTCGTCCCGTACGTCTCGGTTGGGATATTATATACGTCTACAGCGTTATATATCCTAACCTAAGGCAGGCTAACATCTCGGATGCAGTATTTTACAACATTCCTGGCGTATCGGCCCCTACTTCTCGGCGGCAACATTATATACGTCTATAACGTAACATCACCTAACCTAACCCATCTAGCCCCTCGCTGGTAATATTTTACAGAATCCCATTCGTGTCGTCCCGTACGTCTCGGTTGGGATATTATATACGTCTATAGCGTTATATATCCTAACGTAAGGCAGGCTATCATCTCGGATGCAGTATTTTACGACATTCCTGGCGTATCGGCCCCTACTTCTCGGGGGGAACATTATACACATCTATAACGTATCACAACCTAACCTAACCCATCTAGCCCCTCGCTGGTAATGTTTTACAGAATCCCGTTCCTGTCGTCCCGTACGTCCCGGTTGGGACATTATATACGTCTACAACGTTATATATCCTAACCTAAGGCAGGCTAACATCTCGGATGCAGTATTTTACGCAATTCCTGGCGGGTCCGCCCCTACTTCTCGGTGGGAACATTATACACGTCTATAACGTAACATAAATTAACCTATCCCATCTAGCCCCTCGCTGGTAATATTTTACAGAATCCAGTTCGTGTCGTCCCGTACGTCTCGGTTGGGATATTATATACGTCTACAGCGTTATATATCCTAACCTAAGGCAGGCTAACATCACGGATGCAGAATTTTACAACATTCCTGGCGCAGCGGCATCTACTTCTCGGTGGGAACATTATATTCGTCTATAACGTAATATATCCTAACCTAACCCATCTAGCCCCTTGCTGGTAATGTTTTACAGAATCCCGTTCCTGTCGTCCCGTACGTCCCGGATGGGATATTATATACGTCTACAACGTTATATATCCTAGCCTAAGGCAGGCTAACATCTCGAATGTAGTATTTTACTACATTCCTGGCATATCGGCCCCTACTTCTCGGTGGGAACATTATATACGTCTATAACGTAACATAACCTAACCTAACCCATCTAGCCCCTCGCTGGTAATGTGTTACAGAATCCCGTTCGTGTCGTCCCGTACATCTCTGTTGGGATATTATATACCTCTACAGCGATATATATCCTAACGTAAGGCAGGCTATTATCTCGGATGCAGTATTTTACGACATTCCTGGCGTATCGGCCCCTACTTCTCGGGGGGAACATTATACACATCTATAACGTATCACAACCTAACCTAACCCATCTAGCCCCTCGCTGGTAATGTTTTACAGAATCCCGTTCCTGTCGTCCCGTACGTCCCGGTTGGGACATTATATACGTCTACAACGTTATATATCCTAACCTAAGGCAGGCTATCATCTCGGATGCAGTATTTTACGCCATTCCTGGCGCATCGGCATCTACTTCACGGTGGGAACATTATATTCGTCTATAACGTAATATATCCTAACCTAACCCATCTAGCCCCTCGCTGGTAATGTTTTACAGAATCCCGTTCCTGTCGTCCCGTACATCTCGGTTGGGATATTATATACGTCTACTGCGATATATATCCTAACGTAAGGCAGGTTAACATCTCGGTTGCAGTATTTTACGCAATTCCTGGCGGGTCCGCCCCTACTTCTCGGTGGGAACATTATACACGTCTATAACGTAACATAAACTAGCCTAACCCATCTAGCCCCTCGCTGGTAATATTTTACAGAATCCAGTTCGTGTCGTCCCGTACGTCTCGGTTGGGATATTATATACGTCTATAGCGTTATATATCCTAACCTAAGGCAGGCTAACATCTCGGTTGCAGTATTTTACAACATTCCTGGCGTATCGGCCCATACTTCGCGGTGGGAACATTATATACGTCTATAACGTAACATAACCTAACCTAACCCTTCTAGCCCCTCGCTGGTAATGTTTCACAGATACCCGTTCGTGTCGTTCCGCACATCTCGTTTCGGATATTATATACGTCTATAGCGTCATATATCCTAACCTAAGGCAGGCTAACATCTCGGACGCAGTATTTTACGACATTCCTGGCGTATCGGCCCCTACTTCTCGGGGGGAACATTATACACATCTATAACGTATCACAACCTAACCTAACCCATCTAGCCCCTCGCTGGTAATGTTTTACAGAATCCCGTTCCTGTCGTCCCGTACGTCCCAGTTGGGACATTATATACGTCTACAACGTTATATATCCTAACCTAAGGCAGGCTATCATCTCGGATGCAGTATTTTACGCCATTCCTGACGTATCGGTCTCTACATCTCGGTGGGAACATTATACACGTCTATAACGTATCACAACCTAACCTAACCCATCTAGCCCCTGGCTGGTAATGTTTTACAGAATCCCATTCGTGTCGTCCCGTACGTCTCGGTTGGGATATTATATACGTCTATAGCGTTATATATCCTAACGTAAGGCAAGATATCATCTCGGATGCAGTATTTTACGACATTCCTGGCGTATCGGCCCCTACATCTCGGGGGGAACATTATACACATCTATAACGTATCACAACCTAACCTAACCCATCTAGCCCCTCGCTGGTAATGTTTTACAGAATCCCGTTCCTGTCGTCCCGTACGTCCCGGTTGGGACATTATATACGTCTACAACGTTATATATCCTAACCTAAGGCAGGCTATCATCTCGGATGCAGTATTTTACGCCATTCCTGACGTATCGGTCTCTACATCTCGGTGGGAACATTATACACGTCTATAACGTATCACAACCTAACCTAACCCATCTAGCCCCTTGCTGGTAATGTTTTACAGAATCCCGTTCCTGTCCTCCCGTACGTCCCGGTAGGGACATTATATACGTCTACAGCGTTATATATCGTAACCTAAGGCAGGCTAACTTCTCGCATGCAGTATTTCACAACATTCCTGGCATATCGGCTCCTACTTCTCGGTGGGAACATTACATACGTCTATAACGTATCACAACCTAACCTAACCCATCTAGTCCCTCGCTGGTAATGTTTTACAGAATCCCGTTCCTGTCGTCCCGTACGTCCCGGTTGGGACATTATATACGTCTACAACGTTATATATCCTAACCTAAGGCAGGCTATCATCTCGGATGCCGTATTTTACGCCATTCCTGGCGTATCGGCCCCTACTTCTCGGTGGGAACATTATACACGTCTATAACGTAACATAAACTAACCTATCCCATCTAGCCCCTCGCTGGTAATATTTTACAGAATCCAGTTCGTGTCGTCCCGTACGTCTCGGTTGGGATATTATATACGTCTACAGCGTTATATATCCTAACCTAAGGCAGGCTAACATCTCGGATGCAGTATTTTACAACATTCCTGGCGTATCGGCCCCTACTTCTCGGCGGCAACATTATATACGTCTATAACGTAACATAACCTAACCTAACCCATCTAGCCCCTCGCTGGTAATATTTTACAGAATCCCATTCGTGTCGTCCCGTACGTCTCGGTTGGGATATTATATACGTCTATAGCGTTATATATCCTAACGTAAGGCAGGCTATCATCTCGGATGCAGTATTTTACGACATTCCTGGCGTATCGGCCCCTACTTCTCGGGGGGAACATTATACACATCTATAACGTATCACAACCTAACCTAACCCATCTAGCCCCTCGCTGGTAATGTTTTACAGAATCCCGTTCCTGTCGTCCCGTACGTCCCGGTTGGGACATTATATACGTCTACAACGTTATATATCCTAACCTAAGGCAGGCTAACATCTCGGATGCAGTATTTTACGCAATTCCTGGCGGGTCCGCCCCTACTTCTCGGGGGGAACATTATACACATCTATAACGTATCACAACCTAACCTAACCCATCTAGCCCCTCGCTGGTAATGTTTTACAGAATCCCGTTCCTGTCGTCCCGTACGTCCCGGTTGGGACATTATATACGTCTACAACGTTATATATCCTAACCTAAGGCAGGCTATCATCTCGGATGCAGTATTTTACGCCATTCCTGGCGCATCGGCATCTACTTCACGGTGGGAACATTATATTCGTCTATAACGTAATATATCCTAACCTAACCCATCTAGCCCCTCGCTGGTAATGTTTTACAGAATCCCGTTCCTGTCGTCCCGTACATCTCGGTTGGGATATTATATACGTCTACTGCGATATATATCCTAACGTAAGGCAGGTTAACATCTCGGTTGCAGTATTTTACGCAATTCCTGGCGGGTCCGCCCCTACTTCTCGGTGGGAACATTATACACGTCTATAACGTAACATAAACTAACCTAACCCATCTAGGCCCTCGCTGGTAATGTTTTACAGAATCCCCTTCCTGTCGTCCCGTACATCTCGGTTGGGATATTATATACGTCTACTGCGATACATATCCTAACGTAAGGCAGGTTAACATCTCGGTTGCAGTATTTTACGCAATTCCAGGCGGGTCCGCCCCTACTTCTCGGTGGGAACATTATACACGTCTATAACGTAACATAAACTAGCCTAACCCATCTAGCCCCTCGCTGGTAATATTTTACAGAATCCAGTTCGTGTCGTCCCGTACGTCTCGGTTGGGATATTATATACGTCTATAGCGTTATATATCCTAACCTAAGGCAGGCTAACATCTCGGTTGCAGTATTTTACAACATTCCTGGCGTATCGGCCCATACTTCGCGGTGGGAACATTATATACGTCTATAACGTAACATAACCTAACCTAACCCTTCTAGCCCCTCGCTGGTAATGTTTCACAGATACCCGTTCGTGTCGTTCCGCACATCTCGTTTCGGATATTATATACGTCTATAGCGTCATATATCCTAACCTAAGGCAGGCTAACATCTCGGATGCAGTATTTTACGCAATTCCTGGCGGGTCAGCCCCTACTTCTCGGGGGGAACATTATACACATCTATAACGTATCACAACCTAACCTAACCCATCTAGCCCCTCGCTGGTAATGTTTTACAGAATCCCGTTCCTGTCGTCCCGTACGTCCCGGTTGGGACATTATATACGTCTACAACGTTATATATCCTAACCTAAGGCAGGCTATCATCTCGGATGCCTTATTTTACGCCATTCCTGGCGTATCGGCCCCTACTTCTCGGTGGGAACATTATACACGTCTATAACGTAACATAAACTAACCTATCCCATCTAGCCCCTCGCTGGTAATATTTTACAGAATCCAGTTCGTGTCGTCCCGTACGTCTCGGTTGGGATATTATATACGTCTACAGCGTTATATATCCTAACCTAAGGCAGGCTAACATCTCGGATGCAGTATTTTACAACATTCCTGGCGTATCGGCCCCTACTTCTCGGCGGCAACATTATATACGTCTATAACGTAACATAACCTAACCTAACCCATGTAGCCCCTCGCTGGTAATATTTTACAGAATCCCATTCGTGTCGTCCCGTACGTCTCGGTTGGGATATGATATACGTCTATAGCGTTATATATCCTAACGTAAGGCAGGCTATCATCTCGGATGCAGTATTTTACGACATTCCTGGCGTATCGGCCCCTACTTCTCGGGGGGAACATTATACACATCTATAACGTATCACAACCTAACCTAACCCATCTAGCCCCTCGCTGGTAATGTTTTACAGAATCCGGTTCCTGTCGTCCCGTACGTCCCGGTTGGGACATTATATACGTCTACAACGTTATATATCCTAACCTAAGGCAGGCTATCATCTCGGATGCAGTATTTTACGCCATTCCTGACGTATCGGTCTCTACATCTCGGTGGGAACATTATACACGTCTATAACGTATCACAACCTAACCTAACCCATCTAGCCCCTTGCTGGTAATGTTTTACAGAATCCCGTTCCTGTCGTCCCGTACGTCCCGGATGGGATATTATATACGTCTACAACGTTATATATCCTAGCCTAAGGCAGGCTAACATCTCGAATGTAGTATTTTACTACATTCCTGGCATATCGGCCCCTACTTCTCGGTGGGAACATTATATACGTCTATAACGTAACATAACCTAACCTAACCCATCTAGCCCCTCGCTGGTAATGTGTTACAGAATCCCGTTCGTGTCGTCCCGTACATCTCTGTTGGGATATTATATACCTCTACAGCGATATATATCCTAACGTAAGGCAGGCTATTATCTCGGATGCAGTATTTTACGACATTCCTGGCGTATCGGCCCCTACTTCTCGGGGGGAACATTATACACATCTATAACGTATCACAACCTAACCTAACCCATCTAGCCCCTCGCTGGTAATGTTTTACAGAATCCCGTTCCTGTCGTCCCGTACGTCCCGGTTGGGACATTATATACGTCTACAACGTTATATATCCTAACCTAAGGCAGGCTATCATCTCGAATGCAGTATTTTACGCCATTCCTGGCGCATCGGCATCTACTTCACGGTGGGAACATTATATTCGTCTATAACGTAATATATCCTAACCTAACCCATCTAGCCCCTCGCTGGTAATGTTTTACAGAATCCCGTTCCTGTCGTCCCGTACATCTCGGTTGGGATATTATATACGTCTACTGCGATATATATCCTAACGTAAGGCAGGTTAACATCTCGGTTGCAGTATTTTACGCAATTCCTGGCGGGTCCGCCCCTACTTCTCGGTGGGAACATTATACACGTCTATAACGTAACATAAACTAACCTAACCCATCTAGGCCCTCGCTGGTAATGTTTTACAGAATCCCCTTCCTGTCGTCCCGTACATCTCGGTTGGGATATTATATACGTCTACTGCGATACATATCCTAACGTAAGGCAGGTTAACATCTCGGTTGCAGTATTTTACGCAATTCCAGGCGGGTCCGCCCCTACTTCTCGGTGGGAACATTATACACGTCTATAACGTAACATAAACTAGCCTAACCCATCTAGCCCCTCGCTGGTAATATTTTACAGAATCCAGTTCGTGTCGTCCCGTACGTCTCGGTTGGTATATTATATACGTCTATAGCGTTATATATCCTAACGTAAGGCAGGCTAACATCTCGGTTGCAGTATTTTACAACATTCCTGGCGTATCGGCCCATACTTCGCGGTGGGAACATTATATACGTCTATAACGTAACATAACCTAACCTAACCCTTCTAGCCCCTCGCTGGTAATGTTTCACAGATACCCGATCGTGTCGTTCCGCACATCTCGTTTCGGATATTATATACGTCTATAGCGTCATATATCCTAACCTAAGGCAGGCTAACATCTCGGATGCAGTATTTTACGCAATTCCTGGCGGGTCAGCCCCTACTTCTCGGGGGGAACATTATACACATCTATAACGTATCACAACCTAACCTAACCCATCTAGCCCCTCGCTGGTAATGTTTTACAGAATCCCGTTCCTGTCGTCCCGTACGTCCCGGTTGGGACATTATATACGTCTACAACGTTATATATCCTAACCTAAGGCAGGCTATCATCTCGGATGCCGTATTTTACGCCATTCCTGGCGTATCGGCCCCTACTTCTCGGTGGGAACATTATACACGTCTATAACGTAACATAAACTAACCTATCCCATCTAGCCCCTCGCTGGTAATATTTTACAGAATCCAGTTCGTGTCGTCCCGTACGTCTCGGTTGGGATATTATATACGTCTACAGCGTTATATATCCTAACCTAAGGCAGGCTAACATCTCGGATGCAGTATTTTACAACATTCCTGGCGTATCGGCCCCTACTTCTCGGCGGCAACATTATATACGTCTATAACGTAACATAACCTAACCTAACCCATCTAGCCCCTCGCTGGTAATATTTTACAGAATCCCATTCGTGTCGTCCCGTACGTCTCGGTTGGGATATGATATACGTCTATAGCGTTATATATCCTAACGTAAGGCAGGCTATCATCTCGGATGCAGTATTTTACGACATTCCTGGCGTATCGGCCCCTACTTCTCGGGGGGAACATTATACACATCTATAACGTATCACAACCTAACCTAACCCATCTAGCCCCTCGCTGGTAATGTTTTACAGAATCCGGTTCCTGTCGTCCCGTACGTCCCGGTTGGGACATTATATACGTCTACAACGTTATATATCCTAACCTAAGGCAGGCTATCATCTCGGATGCCGTATTTTACGCCATTCCTGGCGTATCGGCCCCTACTTCTCGGTGGGAACATTATACACGTCTATAACGTAACATAAACTAACCTATCCCATCTAGCCCCTCGCTGGTAATATTTTACAGAATCCAGTTCGTGTCGTCCCGTACGTCTCGGTTGGGATATTATATACGTCTACAGCGTTATATATCCTAACCTAAGGCAGGCTAACATCTCGGATGCAGTATTTTACAACATTCCTGGCGTATCGGCCCCTACTTCTCGGCGGCAACATTATATACGTCTATAACGTAACATAACCTAACCTAACCCATCTAGCCCCTCGCTGGTAATATTTTACAGAATCCCATTCGTGTCGTCCCGTACGTCTCGGTTGGGATATGATATACGTCTATAGCGTTATATATCCTAACGTAAGGCAGGCTATCATCTCGGATGCAGTATTTTACGACATTCCTGGCGTATCGGCCCCTACTTCTCGGGGGGAACATTATACACATCTATAACGTATCACAACCTAACCTAACCCATCTAGCCCCTCGCTGGTAATGTTTTACAGAATCCGGTTCCTGTCGTCCCGTACGTCCCGGTTGGGACATTATATACGTCTACAACGTTATATATCCTAACCTAAGGCAGGCTATCATCTCGGATGCAGTATTTTACGCCATTCCTGACGTATCGGTCTCTACATCTCGGTGGGGACATTATACACGTCTATAACGTATCACAACCGAACCTAACCCATCTAGCCCCTTGCTGGTAATGTTTTACAGAATCCCATTCGTGTCGTCCCGTACGTCTCGGTTGGGATATTATATACGTCTATAGCGTTATATATCCTAACGTAAGGCAGGCTATCATCTCGGATGCAGTATTTTACGACATTCCTGGCGTATCGGCCCCTACTTCTCGGGAGGAACATTCTACACATCTATAACGTATCACTACCTAACCTAACCCATCTAGCCCCTCGCTGGTAATGTTTTACAGAATCCCGTTCCTGTCGTCCCGTACGTCCCGGTTGGGACATTATATACGTCTACAACGTTATATATCCTAACCTAAGGCAGGCTATCATCTCGGATGCAGTATTTTACGCCATTCCTGACGTATCGGTCTCTACATCTCGGTGGGAACATTATACACGTGTATAACGTATCACAACCTAACCTAACCTATCTAGCCCCTCGCTGGTAATATTTTACAGAATCCAGTTCGTGTCGTCCCGTACGTCTCGTTTGGGATATTATATACGTCTACAGCGTTATATATCCTAACCTAAGGCAGGCTAACATCACGGATGCAGAATTTTACAACATTCCTGGCGCAGCGGCATCTACTTCTCGGTGGGAACATTATATACGTCTATAACGTAACATAACCTAACCTAACCCATCTAGCCCCTCGCTGGTAATGTGTTACAGAATCCCGTTCGTGTCGTCCCGTACATCTCTGTTGGGATATTATATACCTCTACAGCGATATATATCCTAACGTAAGGCAGGCTATTATCTCGGATGCAGTATTTTACGACATTCCTGGCGTATCGGCCCCTACTTCTCGGGGGGAACATTATACACATCTATAACGTATCACAACCTAACCTAACCCATCTAGCCCCTCGCTGGTAATGTTTTACAGAATCCCGTTCCTGTCGTCCCGTACGTCCCGGTTGGGACATTATATACGTCTACAACGTTATATATCCTAACCTAAGGCAGGCTATCATCTCGGATGCAGTATTTTACGCCATTCCTGGCGCATCGGCATCTACTTCACGGTGGGAACATTATATTCGTCTATAACGTAATATATCCTAACCTAACCCATCTAGCCCCTCGCTGGTAATGTTTTACAGAATCCCGTTCCTGTCGTCCCGTACATCTCGGTTGGGATATTATATACGTCTACTGCGATATATATCCTAACGTAAGGCAGGTTAACATCTCGGTTGCAGTATTTTACGCAATTCCTGGCGGGTCCGCCCCTACTTCTCGGTGGGAACATTATACACGTCTATAACGTAACATAAACTAACCTAACCCATCTAGGCCCTCGCTGGTAATGTTTTACAGAATCCCCTTCCTGTCGTCCCGTACATCTCGGTTGGGATATTATATACGTCTACTGCGATACATATCCTAACGTAAGGCAGGTTAACATCTCGGTTGCAGTATTTTACGCAATTCCAGGCGGGTCCGCCCCTACTTCTCGGTGGGAACATTATACACGTCTATAACGTAACATAAACTAGCCTAACCCATCTAGCCCCTCGCTGGTAATATTTTACAGAATCCAGTTCGTGTCGTCCCGTACGTCTCGGTTGGTATATTATATACGTCTATAGCGTTATATATCCTAACGTAAGGCAGGCTAACATCTCGGTTGCAGTATTTTACAACATTCCTGGCGTATCGGCCCATACTTCGCGGTGGGAACATTATATACGTCTATAACGTAACATAACCTAACCTAACCCTTCTAGCCCCTCGCTGGTAATGTTTCACAGATACCCGATCGTGTCGTTCCGCACATCTCGTTTCGGATATTATATACGTCTATAGCGTCATATATCCTAACCTAAGGCAGGCTAACATCTCGGATGCAGTATTTTACGCAATTCCTGGCGGGTCAGCCCCTACTTCTCGGGGGGAACATTATACACATCTATAACGTATCACAACCTAACCTAACCCATCTAGCCCCTCGCTGGTAATGTTTTACAGAATCCCGTTCCTGTCGTCCCGTACGTCCCGGTTGGGACATTATATACGTCTACAACGTTATATATCCTAACCTAAGGCAGGCTATCATCTCGGATGCCGTATTTTACGCCATTCCTGGCGTATCGGCCCCTACTTCTCGGTGGGAACATTATACACGTCTATAACGTAACATAAACTAACCTATCCCATCTAGCCCCTCGCTGGTAATATTTTACAGAATCCAGTTCGTGTCGTCCCGTACGTCTCGCTTGGGATATTATATACGTCTACAGCGTTATATATCCTAACCTAAGGCAGGCTAACATCTCGGATGCAGTATTTTACAACATTCCTGGCGTATCGGCCCCTACTTCTCGGCGGCAACATTATATACGTCTATAACGTAACATAACCTAACCTAACCCATCTAGCCCCTCGCTGGTAATATTTTACAGAATCCCATTCGTGTCGTCCCGTACGTCTCGGTTGGGATATGATATACGTCTATAGCGTTATATACCCTAACGTAAGGCAGGCTATCATCTCGGATGCAGTATTTTACGACATTCCTGGCGTATCGGCTCCTACTTCTCGGGGGGAACATTATACACATCTATAACGTATCACAACCTAACCTAACCCATCTAGCCCCTCGCTGGTAATGTTTTACAGAATCCGGTTCCTGTCGTCCCGTACCTCCCGGTTGGGACATTATATACGTCTACAACGTTATATATCCTAACCTAAGGCAGGCTATCATCTCGGATGCAGTATTTTACGCCATTCCTGACGTATCGGTCTCTACATCTCGGTGGGAACATTATACACGTCTATAACGTATCACAACCTAACCTAACCCATCTAGCCCCTTGCTGGTAATGTTTTACAGAATCCCGTTCCTGTCCTCCCGTACGTCCCGGTAGGGACATTATATACGTCTACAGCGTTATATATCCTAACCTAAGGCAGGCTAACTTCTCGCATGCAGTATTTCACAACATTCCTGGCATATCGGCTCCTACTTCTCGGTGGGAACATTACATACGTCTATGACGTATCACAACCTAACCTAACCCATCTAGTCCCTCGCTGGTAATGTTTTATAGTATCCCGTTCCTGTCGTCCCGTACGTCCCGGTTGGGATATTATATACCTCTACAGCAATATATATCCTAACGTAAGGCAGGCTAACATCTCGGTTGCAGTATTTTACAACATTCCTGGCGTATCGGCCCATACTTCGCGGTGGGAACATTATATACGTCTATAACGTAACATAACCTAACCTAACCCTTCTAGCCCCTCGCTGGTAATGTTTTACAGAATCCCGTTCGTGTCGTTCCGCACATCTCGGTTCGGATATTATATACGTCTATAGCGTCATATATCCTAACCTAAGGCAGGCTAACATCTCGGATGCAGTATTTTACGCAATTCCTGGCGGGTCCGCCCCTACTTCTCGGTGGGAACATTATACACGTCTATAACGTAACATAAACTAACCTATCCCATCTAGCCCCTCGCTGGTAATATTTTACAGAATCCAGTTCGTGTCGTCCCGTACGTCTCGGTTGGGATATTATATACGTCTACAGCGTTATATATCCTAACCTAAGGCAGGCTAAGATCACGGATGCAGAATTTTACAACATTCCTGGCGCAGCGGCATCTACTTCTCGGTGGGAACATTATATTCGTCTATAACGTAATATATCCTAACCTAACCCATCTAGCCCCTCGCTGGTAATGTGTTACAGAATCCCGTTCGTGTCGTCCCGTACATCTCTGTTGGGATATTATATACCTCTACAGCGATATATATCCTAACGTAAGGCAGGCTATTATCTCGGATGCAGTATTTTACGACATTCCTGGCGTATCGGCCCCTACTTCTCGGGGGGAACATTATACACATCTATAACGTATCACAACCTAACCTAACCCATCTAGCCCCTCGCTGGTAATGTTTTGCAAAATCCCGTTCCTGTCGTCCCGTACATCACGGTTGGGATATTATATACGTCTACAGCGATATATATACTAACGTGAGGCAGGCTAACTTCTCGGATGCAGTATTTTACGCCATTCCTGGCGTATCGGCCCCTACTTCTCGGGGGGAACATTATACACACCTATAACGTATCACAACCTAACCTAACCCATCTAGCCCCTCGCTGGTAATATTTTACAGAATCCCGTTCGTGTCGTCCCGTACGTCTCGGTTGGGATATTATATACGTCTATAGCGTTATATATCCTAACCTAATGCAGGCTATCATCTCGGATGCAGTATTTTACAACACTCCTGGCATATCGGCCCCTACTTCTCGGTGGGAACATTATATACGTGTATAACGTATCACAACCTAATCTAACCCATCTAGCGCCTCGCTGGTAATGTTTTACAGAATCCCGTTCCTGTCGTCCCGTACATCTCGGTTGGGATATTATATACGTCTACTGCGATATATATCCTAACGTAAGGCAGGCTAACATCTCGGTTGCAGTATTTTACAACATTCCTGGCGTATCGGCCCATACTTCGCGGTGGGAACATTATATACGTCTATAACGTAACATAACCTAACCTAACCCTTCTAGCCCCTCGCTGGTAGTGTTTCACAGATACCCGTTCGTGTCGTTCCGCACATCTCGTTTCGGATATTATATACGTCTATAGCGTCATATATCCTAACCTAAGGCAGGCTAACATCTCGGATGCAGTATTTTACGCAATTCCTGGCGGGTCAGCCCCTACTTCTCGGGGGGAACATTATACACATCTATAACGTATCACAACCTAACCTAACCCATCTAGCCCCTCGCTGGTAATGTTTTACAGAATCCCGTTCCTGTCGTCCCGTACGTCCCGGTTGGGACATTATATACGTCTACAACGTTATATATCCTAACCTAAGGCAGGCTATCATCTCGGATGCCGTATTTTACGCCATTCCTGGCGTATCGGCCCCTACTTCTCGGCGGCAACATTATATACGTCTATAACGTAACATAACCTAACCTAACCCATCTAGCCCCTCGCTGGTAATATTTTACAGAATCCCATTCGTGTCGTCCCGTACGTCTCGGTTGGGATATTATATACGTCTATAGCGTTATATATCCTAACGTAAGGCAGGCTATCATCTCGGATGCAGTATTTTACGACATTCCTGGCGTATCGGCCCCTACTTCTCGGGGGGAACATTATACACATCTATAACGTATCACAACCTAACCTAAAGCATCTAGCTCCTCGCTGGTAATGTTTTACAGAATCCCGGTCGTGTCGTCCCGTACGTCCCGGTTGGGACATTGTATACGTCTACAACGTTATATATCCTAACCTAAGGCAGGCTATCATCTCGGATGCAGTATTTTACGCCATTCCTGGCGTATCGGCCCCTTCTTCTCGGTGGGAACATTATACACATCTATAACGTATCACAACCTAACCTAACCCATCTAGCCCCTCGCTGGTAATGTTTTGCAAAATCCCGTTCCTGTCGTCCCGTACATCACGGTTGGGATATTATATACGTCTACAGCGATATATATCCTAACGTGAGGCAGGCTAACATCTCGGTTGCAGTATTTCACAACATTCGTGGCATATCGGCTCCTACTTCTCGGTGGGAACATTATATACGTCTATAACGTATCACAACCTAACCTAACCCATCTAGCCCCTCGCTGGTAATGTTTTGCAGAATCCCGTTCCTGTCGTCCCGTACGTCCCGGTTGGGACATTATATACGTCTACAACGTTATATATCCTAACCTAAGGCAGGCTATCATCTCGGATGCAGTATTTTACAACATTCCTGGCGTATCGTCCCATACTTCGCGGTGGGAACATTATATACGTCTATAACGTAACATAACCTAACCTAACCCTTCTAGCCCCTCGCTGGTAATGTTTTTCAGAAACCCGTTCGTGTCGTCCCGTACATCTCGTTTGGGATATTATATACGTCTATAGCGTTATATATCCTAACCTAAGGCAGGCTATCATCTCGGATGCAGTATTTTACGCCATTCCTGGCGTATCGGCCCCTACTTCTCAGTGGGAACATTATACACACCTATAACGTATCACAACCTAACCTAAGCCATCTAGCCCCTCGCTGGTAATATTTTACAGAATCCCGTTCGTGTCGTCCCGTACGTCTCGGTTGGGATAATATATACGTCTATAGCGTTATATATCCTAACCTAATGCAGGCTATCATCTCGGATGCAGTATTTTACAACATTCCTGGCATATCGGCCCCTACTTCTCGGTGGGAACATTATATACGTCTATAACGTATCACAACCTAATCTAACCCATCTAGCCCCTAGCTGGTAATGTTTTACAGAATCCCGTTCGTGTCGTCCCGTACGTCTCGGTTGGGATATTATATACGTCTATAGCGTTATATATCCTAACCTAAGGCAAGCGATCATCTCGGATGCAGTATTTTACAACATTCCTGGCGCAGCGGCATCTACTTCTCGGTGGGAACATTATATTCGTCTATAACGTAATATATCCTAACCTAACCCATCTAGCCCCTTGCTGGTAATGTTTTACAGAATCCCGTTCCTGTCGTCCCGTACGTCCCGGATGGGACATTATATACGTCTACAGCGTTATATATCCTAACCTAAGGCAGGCTAACTTCTCGGATGCAGTATTTCACAACATTCCTGGCATATCGGCTCCTACTTCTCGGTGGGAACATTATATACGTCTATAACGTATCACAGCCTAACCTAACCCATCTAGCCCCTCGCTGGTAATGTGTTACAGAATCCCGTTCGTGTCGTCCCGTACATCTCTGTTGGGATATTATATACCTCTACAGCGATATATATCCTAACGTAAGGCAGGCTAACATCTCGGTTGCAGTATTTTACAACATTCCTGGCGTATCGGCCCATACTTCGCGGTGGGAACATTATATACGTCTATAACGTAACATAACCTAACCTAACCCTTCTAGCCCCTCGCTGGTAATGTTTCACAGATACCCGTTCGTGTCGTTCCGCACATCTCGTTTCGGATATTATATACGTCTATAGCGTCATATATCCTAACCTAAGGCAGGCTAACATCTCGGATGCAGTATTTTACGCAATTCCTGGCGGGTCAGCCCCTACTTCTCGGTGGGAACATTATACACGTCTATAACGTAACATAAACTAACCTATCCCATCTAGCCCCTCGCTGGTAATATTTTACAGAATCCAGTTCGTGTCGTCCCGTACGTCTCGGTTGGGATATTATATACGTCTACAGCGTTATATATCCTAACCTAAGGCAGGGTAACATCTCGGATGCAGTATTTTACAACATTCCTGGCGTATCGGCCCCTACTTCTCGGTGGCAACATTATATACGTCTATAACGTAACATAACCTAACCTAACCCACCTAGCCCCTCGCTGGTAATATTTTACAGAATCCCATTCGTGTCGTCCCGTACGTCTCGGTTGGGATATTATATACGTCTATAGCGTTATATATCCTAACGTAAGGCAGGCTATAATCTCGGATGCAGTATTTTACGTCATTCCTGGCGTATCGGCCCCTACTTCTCGGGGGGAACATTATACACATCTATAACGTATCACAACCTAACCTAACCCATCTAGCCCCTCGCTGGTAATGTTTTACAGAATCCCGTTCCTGTCGTCCCGTACGTCCCGGTTGGGACATTATATACGTCTACAACGTTATATATCCTAACCTAAGGCAGGCTATCATCTCGGATGCAGTATTTTACGCCATTCCTGACGTATCGGTCTCTACTTCTCGGTGGGAACATTATACACGTCTATAACGTATCACAACCTAACGTAACCCATCTAGCCCCTTGCTGGTAATGTTTTACAGAATCCCGTTCCTGTCGTCCCGTACGTCCCGGTTGGGACATTATATACGTTTACAGCGTTATATATCCTAACCTAAGGCAGGCTATCATCTCGGATGCAGTATTTTACAACATTCCTGGCGTATCGTCCCATACTTCTCGGTGGGAACATTATATACGTCTATAACGTATCACAACCTAATCTAACCCATCTAGCCCCTAGCTGGTAATGTTTTACAGAATCCCGTTCGTGTCGTCCCGTACGTCTCGGTTGGGATATTATATACGTCTATAGCGTTATATATCCTAACCTAAGGCAAGCGATCATCTCGGATGCAGTATTTTACAACATTCCTGGCGCAGCGGCATCTACTTCTCGGTGGGAACATTATATTCGTCTATAACGTAATATATCCTAACCTAACCCATCTAGCCCCTCGCTGGTAATGTTTTACAGAATCCCGTTCCTGTCGTCCCGTACGTCCCGGATGGGACATTATATACGTCTACAGCGTTATATATCCTAACCTAAGGCAGGCTAACTTCTCGGATGCAGTATTTCACAACATTCCTGGCATATCGGCTCCTACTTCTCGGTGGGAACATTATATACGTCTATAACGTATCACAGCCTAACCTAACCCATCTAGCCCCTCGCTGGTAATGTGTTACAGAATCCCGTTCGTGTCGTCCCGTACATCTCTGATGGGATATTATATACCTCTACAGCGATATATATCCTAACGTAAGGCAGGCTAACATCTCGGTTGCAGTATTTTACAACATTCCTGGCGTATCGGCCCATACTTCGCGGTGGGAACATTACATACGTCTATAACGTAACATAACCTAACCTAACCCTTCTAGCCCCTCGCTGGTAATGTTTCACAGATACCCGTTCGTGTCGTTCCGCACATCTCGTTTCGGATATTATATACGTCTATAGCGTCATATATCCTAACCTAAGGCAGGCTAACATCTCGGATGCAGTATTTTACGCAATTCCTGGCGGGTCAGCCCCTACTTCTCGGTGGGAACATTATACACGTCTATAACGTAACATAAACTAACCTATCCCATCTAGCCCCTCGCTGGTAATATTTTACAGAATCCAGTTCGTGTCGTCCCGTACGTCTCGGTTGGGATATTATATACGTCTACAGCGTTATATATCCTAACCTAAGGCAGGGTAACATCTCGGATGCAGTATTTTACAACATTCCTGGCGTATCGGCCCCTACTTCTCGGTGGCAACATTATATACGTCTATAACGTAACATAACCTAACCTAACCCACCTAGCCCCTCGCTGGTAATATTTTACAGAATCCCATTCGTGTCGTCCCGTACGTCTCGGTTGGGATATTATATACGTCTATAGCGTTATATATCCTAACGTAAGGCAGGCTATAATCTCGGATGCAGTATTTTACGTCATTCCTGGCGTATCGGCCCCTACTTCTCGGGGGGAACATTATACACATCTATAACGTATCACAACCTAACCTAACCCATCTAGCCCCTCGCTGGTAATGTTTTACAGAATCCCGTTCCTGTCGTCCCGTACGTCCCGGTTGGGACATTATATACGTCTACAACGTTATATATCCTAACCTAAGGCAGGCTATCATCTCGGATGCAGTATTTTACGCCATTCCTGACGTATCGGTCTCTACTTCTCGGTGGGAACATTATACACGTCTATAACGTATCACAACCTAACGTAACCCATCTAGCCCCTTGCTGGTAATGTTTTACAGAATCCCGTTCCTGTCGTCCCGTACGTCCCGGTTGGGACATTATATACGTTTACAGCGTTATATATCCTAACCTAAGGCAGGCTATCATCTCGGATGCAGTATTTTACAACATTCCTGGCGTATCGTCCCATACTTCGCGGTGGGAACATTATATACGTCTATAACGTAACATAACCTAACCTAACCCTTCTAGCCCCTCGCTGGTAATGTTTTACAGTATCCCGTTCCTGTCGTCCCGTACGTCCCGGTTGGGATACTATATACCTCTACAGCGATATATATCCTAACCTAAGGCAGGCTATCATCTCGGATGCAGTATTTTACGCCATTCCTGGCGCATCGGCATCTACTTCACGGTGGGAACATTATATTCGTCTATAACGTAATATATCCTAACCTAACCCATCTAGCCCCTCGCTGGTAATGTTTTAGAGAATCCCGTTCCTGTCGTCCCGTACATCTCGGTTGGGATATTATATACGTCTACTGCGATATATATCCTAACGTAAGGCAGGTTAACATCTCGGTTGCAGTATTTTACGCAATTCCTGGCGGGTCCGCCCCTACTTCTCGGTGGGAACATTATACACGTCTATAACGTAACATAAACTAACCTAACCCATCTAGCCCCTCGCTGGTAATGTTTTACAGAATCCCGTTCCTGTCGTCCCGTACATCTCGGTTAGGATATTATATACGTCTACTGCGATACATATCCTAACGTAAGGCAGGTTAACATCTCGGTTGCAGTATTTTACGCAATTCCTGGCGGGTCCGCCCCTACTTCTCGGTGGGAACATTATATACGTCTATAACGTAACATAACCTAACCTAAAGCATCTAGCTCCTCGCTGGTAATGTTTTACAGAATCCCGGTCGTGTCGTCCCGTACGTCCCGGTTGGGACATTGTATACGTCTACAACGTTATATATCCTAACCTAAGGCAGGCTATCATCTCGGATGCAGTATTTTACGCCATTCCTGGCGTATCGGCCCCTTCTTCTCGGTGGGAACATTATACACATCTATAACGTATCACAACCTAACCTAACCCATCTAGCCCCTCGCTGGTAATGTTTTGCAAAATCCCGTTCCTGTCGTCCCGTACATCACGGTTGGGATATTATATACGTCTACAGCGATATATATCCTAACGTGAGGCAGGCTAACATCTCGGTTGCAGTATTTCACAACATTCGTGGCATATCGGCTCCTACTTCTCGGTGGGAACATTATATACGTCTATAACGTATCACAACCTAACCTAACCCATCTAGCCCCTCGCTGGTAATGTTTTGCAGAATCCCGTTCCTGTCGTCCCGTACGTCCCGGTTGGGACATTATATACGTCTACAACGTTATATATCCTAACCTAAGGCAGGCTATCATCTCGGATGCAGTATTTTACAACATTCCTGGCGTATCGTCCCATACTTCGCGGTGGGAACATTATATACGTCTATAACGTAACATAACCTAACCTAACCCTTCTAGCCCCTCGCTGGTAATGTTTTTCAGAATCCCGTTCGTGTCGTCCCGTACATCTCGGTTGGGATATTATATACGTCTATAGCGTTATATATCCTACCCTAAGGCAGGCTATCATCTCGGATGCAGTATTTTACGCCATTCCTGGCGTATCGGCCCCTACTTCTCGGGGGGAACATTATACACACCTATAACGTATCACAACCTAACCTAACCCATCTAGCCCCTCGCTGGTAATATTTTACAGAATCCCGTTCGTGTCGTCCCGTACGTCTCGGTTGGGATATTATATACGTCTATAGCGTTATATATCCTAACCTAATGCAGGCTATCATCTCGGATGCAGTATTTTACAACACTCCTGGCATATCGGCCCCTACTTCTCGGTGGGAACATTATATACGTCTATAACGTATCACAACCTAATGTAACCCATCTAGCCGCTCGCTGGTAATGTTTTACAGAATCCCGTTCGTGTCGTCCCGTACGTCTCGGTTGGGATATTATATACGTCTATAGCGTTATATATCCTAACCTAAGGCAAGCGATCATCTCGGATGCAGTATTTTACAACATTCCTGGCGCAGCGGCATCTACTTCTCGGTGGGAACATTATATTCGTCTATAACGTAATATATCCTAACCTAACCATCTAGCCCCTTGCTGGTAATGTTTTACAGAATCCCGTTCCTGTCGTCCCGTACGTCAAGGATGGGACATTATATACGTCTACAGCGTTATATATCCTAACCTAAGGCAGGCTAACTTCTCGGATGCAGTATTTCACAACATTCCTGGCATATCGGCTCCTACTTCTCGGTGGGAACATTATATACGTCTATAACGTATCACAGCCTAACCTAACCCATCTAGCCCCTCGCTGGTAATGTTTTGCAGAATCCCGTTCCTGTCGTCCCGTACATCTCTGTTGGGATATTATATACGTCTACAACGTTATATATCCTAGCCTAAGGCAGGCTAACATCTCGGATGTAGTATTTTACTACATTCCTGGCATATCGGCCCCTACTTCTCGGTGGGAACATTATATACGTCTATAACGTAACATAACCTAACCTAACCCATCTAGCCCCTCGCTGGTAATGTGTTACAGAATCCCGTTCGTGTCGTCCCGTACATCTCTGTTGGGATATTATATACCTCTACAGCGATATATATCCTAACGTAAGGCAGGCTAACATCTCGGTTGCAGTATTTTACAACATTCCTGGCGTATCGGCCCATACTTCGCGGTGGGAACATTATATACGTCTATAACGTAACATAACCTAACTTAACCCTTCTAGCCCCTCGCTGGTAATGTTTCACAGATACCCGTTCGTGTCGTTCCGCACATCTCGTTTCGGATATTATATACGTCTATAGCGTCATATATCCTAACCTAAGGCAGGCTAACATCTCGGATGCAGTATTTTACGCAATTCCTGGCGGGTCAGCCCCTACTTCTCGGTGGGAACATTATACACGTCTATAACGTAACATAAACTAACCTATCCCTTCTAGCCCCTCGCTGGTAATATTTTACAGAATCCAGTTCGTGTCGTCCCGTACGTCTCGGTTGGGATATTATATACGTCTACAGCGTTATATATCCTAACCTAAGGCAGGCTAACATCTCGGATGCAGTATTTTACAACATTCCTGGCGTATCGGCCCCTACTTCTTGGTGGCAACATTATATACGTCTATAACGTAACATAACCTAACCTAACCCATCTAGCCCCTCGCTGGTAATATTTTACAGAATCCCATTCGTGTCGTCCCGTACGTCTCGGTTGGGATATTATATACGTCTATAGCGTTATATATCCTACCGTAAGGCAGGCTATCATCTCGGATGCAGTATTTTACGACATTCCTGGCGTATCGGCCCCTACTTCTCGGGGGGAACATTATACACATCTATAACGTATCACAACCTAACCTAACCCATCTAGCCCCTCGCTGGTAATGTTTTACAGAATCCCGTTCCTGTCGTCCCGTACGTCCCGTTTGGGACATTATATACGTCTACAACGTTATATATCCTAACCTAAGGCAGGCTATCATCTCGGATGCAGTATTTTACGCCATTCCTGACGTATCGGTCTCTACTTCTCGGTGGGAACATTATATTCGTCTATAACGTAATATATCCTAACCTAACCCATCTAGCCCCTCGCTGGTAATGTTTTAGAGAATCCCGTTCCTGTCGTCCCGTACATCCCGGTTGGGATATTATATACGTCTACTGCGATATATATCCTAACGTAAGGCAGGTTAACATCTCGGTTGCAGTATTTTACGCAATTCCTGGCGGGTCCGCCCCTACTTCTCGGTGGGAACATTATACACGTCTATAACGTAACATAAACTAACCTAACCCATCTAGCCCCTCGCTGGTAATGTTTTACAGAATCCCGTTCCTGTCGTCCCGTACATCTCGGTTAGGATATTATATACGTCTACTGCGATACATATCCTAACGTAAGGCAGGTTAACATCTCGGTTGCAGTATTTTACGCAATTCCTGGCGGGTCCGCCCCTACTTCTCGGTGAGAACATTATATACGTCTATAACGTAACATAACCTAACCTAAAGCATCTAGCTCCTCGCTGGTAATGTTTTACAGAATCCCGGTCGTGTCGTCCCGTACGTCCCGGTTGGGACATTGTATGCGTCTACAACGTTATATATCCTAACCTAAGGCAGGCTATCATCTCGGATGCAGTATTTTACGCCATTCCTGGCGTATCGGCCCCTTCTTCTCGGTGGGAACATTATACACATCTATAACGTATCACAACCTAACCTAACCCATCTAGCCCCTCGCTGGTAATGTTTTACAGAATCCCGTTCCTGTCGTCCCGTACATCTCGGTTAGGATATTATATACGTCTACTGCGATACATATCCTAACGTAAGGCAGGTTAACATCTCGGTTGCAGTATTTTACGCAATTCCTGGCGGGTCCGCCCCTACTTCTCGGTGAGAACATTATATACGTCTATAACGTAACATAAC
The DNA here is from genome assembly GCA_963969225.1 of Xylocopa violacea. Taxonomy (NCBI): domain Eukaryota; kingdom Metazoa; phylum Arthropoda; class Insecta; order Hymenoptera; family Apidae; genus Xylocopa; species Xylocopa violacea. The sequence goes on along the minus strand of CAXAJV010000007.1, from coordinate 215,996 downwards.
CTAACCTAAAGCATCTAGCTCCTCGCTGGTAATGTTTTACAGAATCCCGGTCGTGTCGTCCCGTACGTCCCGGTTGGGACATTTTATACGTCTACAACGTTATATATCCTAACCTAAGGCAGGCTATCATCTCGGATGCAGTATTTTACGCCATTCCTGGCGTATCGGCCCCTTCTTCTCGGTGGGAACATTATACACATCTATAACGTATCACAACCTAACCTAACCCATCTAGCCCCTCGCTGGTAATGTTTTGCAAAATACCGTTCCTGTCGTCCCGTACATCACGGTTGGGATATTATATACGTCTACAGCGATATATATCCTAACGTGAGGCAGGCTAACATCTCGGTTGCAGTATTTCACAACATTCGTGGCATATCGGCTCCTACTTCTCGGTGGGAACATTATATACGTCTATAACGTATCACAACCTAACCTAACCCATCTAGCCCCTCGCTGGTAATGTTTTGCAGAATCCCGTTCCTGTCGTCCCGTACGTCCCGGTTGGGACATTATATACGTCTACAACGTTATATATCCTAACCTAAGGCAGGCTATCATCTCGGATGCAGTATTTTACAACATTCCTGGCGTATCGTCCCATACTTCGCGGTGGGAACATTATATACGTCTATAACGTAACATAACCTAACCTAACCCTTCTAGCCCCTCGCTGGTAATGTTTTTCAGAATCCCGTTCGTGTCGTCCCGTACATCTCGGTTGGGATATTATATACGTCTATAGCGTTATATATCCTACCCTAAGGCAGGCTATCATCTCGGATGCAGTATTTTCCGCCATTCCTGGCGTATCGGCCCCTACTTCTCGGGGGGAACATTATACACACCTATAACGTATCACAACCTAACCTAACCCATCTAGCCCCTCGCTGGTAATATTTTACAGAATCCCGTTCGTGTCGTCCCGTACGTCTCGGTTGGGATATTATATACGTCTATAGCGTTATATATCCTAACCTAATGCAGGCTATCATCTCGGATGCAGTATTTTACAACACTCCTGGCATATCGGCCCCTACTTCTCGGTGGGAACATTATATACGTCTATAACGTATCACAACCTAATGTAACCCATCTAGCCGCTCGCTGGTAATGTTTTACAGAATCCCGTTCGTGTCGTCCCGTACGTCTCGGTTGGGATATTATATACGTCTATAGCGTTATATATCCTAACCTAAGGCAAGCGATCATCTCGGATGCAGTATTTTACAACATTCCTGGCGCAGCGGCATCTACTTCTCGGTGGGAACATTATATTCGTCTATAACGTAATATATCCTAACCTAACCATCTAGCCCCTTGCTGGTAATGTTTTACAGAATCCCGTTCCTGTCGTCCCGTACGTCAAGGATGGGACATTATATACGTCTACAGCGTTATATATCCTAACCTAAGGCAGGCTAACTTCTCGGATGCAGTATTTCACAGCATTCCTGGCATATCGGCTCCTACTTCTCGGTGGGAACATTATATACGTCTATAACGTATCACAGCCTAACCTAAACCATCTAGCCCCTCGCTGGTAATGTTTTGCAGAATCCCGTTCCTGTCGTCCCGTACATCTCTGTTGGGATATTATATACGTCTACAACGTTAAATATCCTAGCCTAAGGCAGGCTAACATCTCGGATGTAGTATTTTACTACATTCCTGGCATATCGGCCCCTACTTCTCGGTGGGAACATTATATACGTCTATAACGTAACATAACCTAACCTAACCCATCTAGCCCCTCGCTGGTAATGTGTTACAGAATCCCGTTCGTGTCGTCCCGTACATCTCTGTTGGGATATTATATACCTCTACAGCGATATATATCCTAACGTAAGGCAGGCTAACATCTCGGTTGCAGTATTTTACAACATTCCTGGCGTATCGGCCCATACTTCGCGGTGGGAACATTATATACGTCTATAACGTAACATAACCTAACTTAACCCTTCTAGCCCCTCGCTGGTAATGTTTCACAGATACCCGTTCGTGTCGTTCCGCACATCTCGTTTCGGATATTATATACGTCTATAGCGTCATATATCCTAACCTAAGGCAGGCTAACATCTCGGATGCAGTATTTTACGCAATTCCTGGCGGGTCAGCCCCTACTTCTCGGTGGGAACATTATACACGTCTATAACGTAACATAAACTAACCTATCCCTTCTAGCCCCTCGCTGGTAATATTTTACAGAATCCAGTTCGTGTCGTCCCGTACGTCTCGGTTGGGATATTATATACGTCTACAGCGTTATATATCCTAACCTAAGGCAGGCTAACATCTCGGATGCAGTATTTTACAACATTCCTGGCGTATCGGCCCCTACTTCTTGGTGGCAACATTATATACGTCTATAACGTAACATAACCTAACCTAACCCATCTAGCCCCTCGCTGGTAATATTTTACAGAATCCCATTCGTGTCGTCCCGTACGTCTCGGTTGGGATATTATATACGTCTATAGCGTTATATATCCTACCGTAAGGCAGGCTATCATCTCGGATGCAGTATTTTACGACATTCCTGGCGTATCGGCCCCTACTTCTCGGGGGGAACATTATACACATCTATAACGTATCACAACCTAACCTAACCCATCTAGCCCCTCGCTGGTAATGTTTTACAGAATCCCGTTCCTGTCGTCCCGTACGTCCCGGTTGGGACATTATATACGTCTACAACGTTATATATCCTAACCTAAGGCAGGCTATCATCTCGGATGCAGTATTTTACGCCATTCCTGACGTATCGGTCTCTACTTCTCGGTGGGAACATTATACACGTCTATAACGTATCACAACCTAACGTAACCCATCTAGCCCCTTGCTGGTAATGTTTTACAGAATCCCGTTCCTGTCGTCCCGTACGTCCCGGTTGGGACATTATATACGTCTACAGCGTTATATATCCTAACCTAAGGCAGGCTAACTTCTCGGATGCAGTATTTCACAACATTCCTGGCATATCGGCTCCTACTTCTCGGTGGGAACATTACATACGTCTATAACGTATCACAACCTAACCTAACCCATCTAGTCCCTCGCTGGTAATGTTTTACAGTATCCCGTTCCTGTCGTCCCGTACGTCCCGGTTGGGATATTATATACCTCTACAGCGATATATATCCTAACCTAAGGCAGGCTATCATCTCGGATGCAGTATTTTACGCCATTCCTGGCGCATCGGCATCCACTTCACGGTGGGAACATTATATTCGTCTATAACGTAATATATCCTAACCTAACCCATCTAGCCCCTCGCTGGTAATGTTTTACAGAATCCCGTTCCTGTCGTCCCGTACATCTCGGTTGGGATATTATATACGTCTACTGCGATATATATCCTAACGTAAGGCAGGTTAACATCTCGGTGGCAGTATTTTACGCAATTCCTGGCGGGTCCGCCCCTACTTCTCGGTGGGAACACTATACACGTCTATAACGTAACATAAACTAACCTAACCCATCTAGCCCCTCGCTGGTAATGTTTTACAGAATCCCGTTCCTGTCGTCCCGTACATCTCGGTTAGGATATTATATACGTCTACTGCGATACATATCCTAACGTAAGGCAGGTTAACATCTCGGTTGCAGTATTTTACGCAATTCCTGGCGGGTCCGCCCCTACTTCTCGGTGGGAACGTTATACACGGCTATAACGTAACATAAACTAGCCTAACCCATCTAGCCCCTCGCTGGTAATATTTTACAGAATCCAGTTCGTGTCGTCCCGTACGTCTCGGTTGGGATATTATATACGTCTATAGCGTTATATATCCTAACCTAATGCAGGCTATCATCTCGGATGCAGTATTTTACAACATTCCTGGCGTATCGGCCCATACTTCGCGGTGGGAACATTATATACGTCTATAACGTAACATAACCTAACCTAACCCATCTAGCTCCTCGCTGGTAATGTTTTACAGAATCCCGGTCGTGTCGTCCCGTACGTCCCGGTTGGGACATTGTATACGTCTACAACGTTATATATCCTAACCTAAGGCAGGCTATCATCTCGGATGCAGTATTTTACGCCATTCCTGGCGTATCGGCCCCTTCTTCTCGGTGGGAACATTATACACATCTATAATGTATCACAACCTAACCTAACCCATCTAGCCCCTCGCTGGTAATGTTTTGCAAAATCCCGTTCTTGTCGTCCCGTACATCACGGTTGGGATATTATATACGTCTACAGCGATATATATCCTAACGTGAGGCAGGCTAACATCTCGGATGCAGTATTTTACAACATTCCTGGCGTATCGTCCCATACTTCGCGGTGGGAACATTATATACGTCTATAACGTAACATAACCTAACCTAACCCTTCTAGCCCCTCGCTGGTAATGTTTTTCAGAATCCCGTTCGTGTCGTCCCGTACATCTCGGTTGGGATATTATATACGTCTATAGCGTTATATATCCTACCCTAAGGCAGGCTATCATCTCGGATGCAGTATTTTACGCCATTCCTGGCGTATCGGCCCCTACTTCTCGGGGGGAACATTATACACACCTATAACGTATCACAACCTAACCTAACCCATCTAGCCCCTCGCTGGTAATATTTTACAGAATCCCGTTCGTGTCGTCCCGTACGTCAAGGATGGGACATTATATACGTCTACAGCGTTATATATCCTAACCTAAGGCAGGCTAACTTCTCGGATGCAGTATTTCACAGCATTCCTGGCATATCGGCTCCTACTTCTCGGTGGGAACATTATATACGTCTATAACGTATCACAGCCTAACCTAACCCATCTAGCCCCTCGCTGGTAATGTTTTGCAGAATCCCGTTCCTGTCGTCCCGTACATCTCTGTTGGGATATTATATACGTCTACAACGTTATATATCCTAGCCTAAGGCAGGCTAACATCTCGGATGTAGTATTTTACTACATTCCTGGCATATCGGCCCCTACTTCTCGGTGGGAACATTATATACGTCTATAACGTAACATAACCTAACCTAACCCATCTAGCCCCTCGCTGGTAATGTGTTACAGAATCCCGTTCCTGTCGCCCCGTACATCTCTGTTGGGATATTATATACCTCTACAGCGATATATATCCTAACGTAAGGCAGGCTAACATCTCGGTTGCAGTATTTTACAACATTCCTGGCGTATCGGCCCATACTTCGCGGTGGGAACATTATATACGTCTATAACGTAACATAACCTAACTTAACCCTTCTAGCCCCTCGCTGGTAATGTTTCACAGATACCCGTTCGTGTCGTTCCGCACATCTCGTTTCGGATATTATATACGTCTATAGCGTCATATATCCTAACCTAAGGCAGGCTAACATCTCGGATGCAGTATTTTACGCAATTCCTGGCGGGTCAGCCCCTACTTCTCGGTGGGAACATTATACACGTCTATAACGTAACATAAACTAACCTATCCCTTCTAGCCCCTCGCTGGTAATATTTTACAGAATCCAGTTCGTGTCGTCCCGTACGTCTCGGTTGGGATATTATATACGTCTACAGCGTTATATATCCTAACCTAAGGCAGGCTAACATCTCGGATGCAGTATTTTACAACATTCCTGGCGTATCGGCCCCTACTTCTTGGTGGCAACATTATATACGTCTATAACGTAACATAACCTAACCTAACCCATCTAGCCCCTCGCTGGTAATATTTTACAGAATCCCATTCGTGTCGTCCCGTACGTCTCGGTTGGGATATTATATACGTCTATAGCGTTATATATCCTACCGTAAGGCAGGCTATCATCTCGGATGCAGTATTTTACGACATTCCTGGCGTATCGGCCCCTACTTCTCGGGGGGAACATTATACACATCTATAACGTATCACAACCTAACCTAACCCATCTAGCCCCTCGCTGGTAATGTTTTACAGAATCCCGTTCCTGTCGTCCCGTACGTCCCGGTTGGGACATTATATACGTCTACAACGTTATATATCCTAACCTAAGGCAGGCTATCATCTCGGATGCAGTATTTTACGCCATTCCTGACGTATCGGTCTCTACTTCTCGGTGGGAACATTATACACGTGTATAACGTATCACAACCTAACGTAACCCATCTAGCCCCTTGCTGGTAATGTTTTACAGAATCCCGTTCCTGTCGTCCCGTACGTCCCGGTTGGGACATTATATACGTCTACAGCGTTATATATCCTAACCTAAGGCAGGCTAACTTCTCGGATGCAGTATTTCACAACATTCCTGGCATATCGGCTCCTACTTCTCGGTGGGAACATTACATACGTCTATAACGTATCACAACCTAACCTAACCCATCTAGTCCCTCGCTGGTAATGTTTTACAGTATCCCGTTCCTGTCGTCCCGTACGTCCCGGTTGGGATATTATATACCTCTACAGCGATATATATCCTAACCTAAGGCAGGCTATCATCTCGGATGCAGTATTTTACGCCATTCCTGGCGCATCGGCATCCACTTCACGGTGGGAACATTATATTCGTCTATAACGTAATATATCCTAACCTAACCCATCTAGCCCCTCGCTGGTAATGTTTTACAGAATCCCGTTCCTGTCGTCCCGTACATCTCGGTTGGGATATTATATACGTCTACTGCGATATATATCCTAACGTAAGGCAGGTTAACATCTCGGTGGCAGTATTTTACGCAATTCCTGGCGGGTCCGCCCCTACTTCTCGGTGGGAACACTATACACGTCTATAACGTAACATAAACTAACCTAACCCATCTAGCCCCTCGCTGGTAATGTTTTACAGAATCCCGTTCCTGTCGTCCCGTACATCTCGGTTAGGATATTATATACGTCTACTGCGATACATATCCTAACGTAAGGCAGGTTAACATCTCGGTTGCAGTATTTTACGCAATTCCTGGCGGGTCCGCCCCTACTTCTCGGTGGGAACGTTATACACGGCTATAACGTAACATAAACTAGCCTAACCCATCTAGCCCCTCGCTGGTAATATTTTACAGAATCCAGTTCGTGTCGTCCCGTACGTCTCGGTTGGGATATTATATACGTCTATAGCGTTATATATCCTAACCTAATGCAGGCTATCATCTCGGATGCAGTATTTTACAACATTCCTGGCGTATCGGCCCATACTTCGCGGTGGGAACATTATATACGTCTATAACGTAACATAACCTAACCTAACCCATCTAGCTCCTCGCTGGTAATGTTTTACAGAATCCCGGTCGTGTCGTCCCGTACGTCCCGGTTGGGACATTGTATACGTCTACAACGTTATATATCCTAACCTAAGGCAGGCTATCATCTCGGATGCAGTATTTTACGCCATTCCTGGCGTATCGGCCCCTTCTTCTCGGTGGGAACATTATACACATCTATAATGTATCACAACCTAACCTAACCCATCTAGCCCCTCGCTGGTAATGTTTTGCAAAATCCCGTTCTTGTCGTCCCGTACATCACGGTTGGGATATTATATACGTCTACAGCGATATATATCCTAACGTGAGGCAGGCTAACATCTCGGATGCAGTATTTTACAACATTCCTGGCGTATCGTCCCATACTTCGCGGTGGGAACATTATATACGTCTATAACGTAACATAACCTAACCTAACCCTTCTAGCCCCTCGCTGGTAATGTTTTTCAGAATCCCGTTCGTGTCGTCCCGTACATCTCGGTTGGGATATTATATACGTCTATAGCGTTATATATCCTACCCTAAGGCAGGCTATCATCTCGGATGCAGTATTTTACGCCATTCCTGGCGTATCGGCCCCTACTTCTCGGGGGGAACATTATACACACCTATAACGTATCACAACCTAACCTAACCCATCTAGCCCCTCGCTGGTAATATTTTACAGAATCCCGTTCGTGTCGTCCCGTACGTCAAGGATGGGACATTATATACGTCTACAGCGTTATATATCCTAACCTAAGGCAGGCTAACTTCTCGGATGCAGTATTTCACAGCATTCCTGGCATATCGGCTCCTACTTCTCGGTGGGAACATTATATACGTCTATAACGTATCACAGCCTAACCTAACCCATCTAGCCCCTCGCTGGTAATGTTTTGCAGAATCCCGTTCCTGTCGTCCCGTACATCTCTGTTGGGATATTATATACGTCTACAACGTTATATATCCTAGCCTAAGGCAGGCTAACATCTCGGATGTAGTATTTTACTACATTCCTGGCATATCGGCCCCTACTTCTCGGTGGGAACATTATATACGTCTATAACGTAACATAACCTAACCTAACCCATCTAGCCCCTCGCTGGTAATGTGTTACAGAATCCCGTTCCTGTCGCCCCGTACATCTCTGTTGGGATATTATATACCTCTACAGCGATATATATCCTAACGTAAGGCAGGCTAACATCTCGGTTGCAGTATTTTACAACATTCCTGGCGTATCGGCCCATACTTCGCGGTGGGAACATTATATACGTCTATAACGTAACATAACCTAACTTAACCCTTCTAGCCCCTCGCTGGTAATGTTTCACAGATACCCGTTCGTGTCGTTCCGCACATCTCGTTTCGGATATTATATACGTCTATAGCGTCATATATCCTAACCTAAGGCAGGCTAACATCTCGGATGCAGTATTTTACGCAATTCCTGGCGGGTCAGCCCCTACTTCTCAGTGGGAACATTATACACGTCTATAACGTAACATAAACTAACCTATCCCTTCTAGCCCCTCGCTGGTAATATTTTACAGAATCCAGTTCGTGTCGTCCCGTACGTCTCGGTTGGGATATTATATACGTCTACAGCGTTATATATCCTAACCTAAGGCAGGCTAACATCTCGGATGCAGTATTTTACAACATTCCTGGCGTATCGGCCCCTACTTCTTGGTGGCAACATTATATACGTCTATAACGTAACATAACCTAACCTAACCCATCTAGCCCCTCGCTGGTAATATTTTACAGAATCCCATTCGTGTCGTCCCGTACGTCTCGGTTGGGATATTATATACGTCTATAGCGTTATATATCCTACCGTAAGGCAGGCTATCATCTCGGATGCAGTATTTTACGACATTCCTGGCGTATCGGCCCCTACTTCTCGGGGGGAACATTATACACATCTATAACGTATCACAACCTAACCTAACCCATCTAGCCCCTCGCTGGTAATGTTTTACAGAATCCCGTTCCTGTCGTCCCGTACGTCCCGGTTGGGACATTATATACGTCTACAACGTTATATATCCTAACCTAAGGCAGGCTATCATCTCGGATGCAGTATTTTACGCCATTCCTGACGTATCGGTCTCTACTTCTCGGTGGGAACATTATACACGTGTATAACGTATCACAACCTAACGTAACCCATCTAGCCCCTTGCTGGTAATGTTTTACAGAATCCCGTTCCTGTCGTCCCGTACGTCCCGGTTGGGACATTATATACGTCTACAGCGTTATATATCCTAACCTAAGGCAGGCTAACTTCTCGGATGCAGTATTTCACAACATTCCTGGCATATCGGCTCCTACTTCTCGGTGGGAACATTACATACGTCTATAACGTATCACAACCTAACCTAACCCATCTAGTCCCTCGCTGGTAATGTTTTACAGTATCCCGTTCCTGTCGTCCCGTACGTCCCGGTTGGGATATTATATACCTCTACAGCGATATATATCCTAACCTAAGGCAGGCTATCATCTCGGATGCAGTATTTTACGCCATTCCTGGCGCATCGGCATCCACTTCACGGTGGGAACATTATATTCGTCTATAACGTAATATATCCTAACCTAACCCATCTAGCCCCTCGCTGGTAATGTTTTACAGAATCCCGTTCCTGTCGTCCCGTACATCTCGGTTGGGATATTATATACGTCTACTGCGATATATATCCTAACGTAAGGCAGGTTAACATCTCGGTTGCAGTATTTTACGCAATTCCTGGCGGGTCCGCCCCTACTTCTCGGTGGGAACACTATACACGTCTATAACGTAACATAAACTAACCTAACCCATCTAGCCCCTCGCTGGTAATGTTTTACAGAATCCCGTTCCTGTCGTCCCGTACATCTCGGTTAGGATATTATATACGTCTACTGCGATACATATCCTAACGTAAGGCAGGTTAACATCTCGGTTGCAGTATTTTACGCAATTCCTGGCGGGTCCGCCCCTACTTCTCGGTGGGAACGTTATACACGGCTATAACGTAACATAAACTAGCCTAACCCATCTAGCCCCTCACTGGTAATATTTTACAGAATCCAGTTCGTGTCGTCCCGTACGTCTCGGTTGGGATATTATATACGTCTATAGCGTTATATATCCTAACCTAATGCAGGCTATCATCTCGGATGCAGTATTTTACAACATTCCTGGCGTATCGGCCCATACTTCTCGGTGGGAACATTACATACGTCTATAACGTATCACAACCTAACCTAACCCATCTAGCTCCTCGCTGGTAATGTTTTACAGAATCCCGGTCGTGTCGTCCCGTACGTCCCGGTTGGGACATTGTATACGTCTACAACGTTATATATCCTAACCTAAGGCAGGCTATCATCTCGGATGCAGTATTTTACGCCATTCCTGTCGTATCGGCCCCTTCTTCTCGGTTGGAACATTATACACATCTATAACGTATCACAACCTAACGTAACCCATCTAGCCCCTCGCTAGTAATGTTTTGCAAAATCCCGTTCTTGTCGTCCCGTACGTCCCGCTTGGGACATTATATACGTCTACAACGTTATATATCCTAACCTAAGGCAGGCTATCATCTCGGATGCAGTATTTTACAACATTCCTGGCGTATCGTCCCATACTTCGCGGTGGGAACATTATATACGTCTATAACGTAACATAACCTAACCTAACCCTTCTAGCCCCTCGCTGGTAATGTTTTTCAGAATCCCGTTCGTGTCGTCCCGTACATCTCGGTTGGGATATTATATACGTCTATAGCGTTATATATCCTAACCTAAGGCAGGCTATCATCTCGGATGCAGTATTTTACGCCATTCCTGGCGTATCGGCCCCTACTTCTCGGGGGGAACATTATACACACCTATAACGTATCACAACCTAACCTAACCCATCTAGCCCCTCGCTGGTAATATTTTACAGAATCCCGTTCGTGTCGTCCCGTACGTCTCGGTTGGGATAATATATACGTCTATAGCGTTATATATCCTAACCTAATGCAGGCTATCATCTCGGATGCAGTATTTTACAACATTCCTGGCATATCGGCCCCTACTTCTCGGTGGGAACATTATATACGTCTATAACGTATCACAACCTAATCTAACCCATCTAGCCCCTCGCTGGTAATGTTTTACAGAATCCCGTTCGTGTCGTCCCGTACGTCTCGGTTGGGATATTATATACGTCTATAGCGTTATATATCCTAACCTAAGGCAAGCGATCATCTCGGATGCAGTATTTTACAACATTCCTGGCGCAGCGGCATCTACTTCTCGGTGGGAACATTATATTCGTCTATAACGTAATATATCCTAACCTAACCCATCTAGCCCCTTGCTGGTAATGTTTTACAGAATCCCGTTCCTGTCGTCCCGTACGTCCCGGATGGGACATTATATACGTCTACAGCGTTATATATCCTAACCTAAGGCAGGCTAACTTCTCGGATGCAGTATTTCACAACATTCCTGGCATATCGGCTCCTACTTCTCGGTGGGAACATTATATACGTCTATAACGTATCACAGCCTAACCTAACCCATCTAGCCCCACGCTGGTAATGTTTTGCAGAATCCCGTTCCTGTCGTCCCGTACATCTCGGTTCGGATATTATATACGTCTATAGCGTCATATATCCCAACCTAAGGCAGGCTAACATCTCGGGTGCAGTATTTTACAACATTCCTGGCGTATCGGCCCCTACTTCTCGGTGGCAACATTATATACGTCTATAACGTAACATAACCTAACCTAACCCATCTAGCCCCTCGCTGGTAATATTTTACAGAATCCCATTCGTGTCGTCCCGTACGTCTCGGTTGGGATATTATATACGTCTATAGCGTTATATATTCTAATGGAAGGCAGGCTATCATCTCGGATGCAGTATTTTACGACCTTCCTGGCGTATCGGCCCCTACTTCTCGGGGGAATATTATACACATCTATAACGTATCACAACCTAACCTAACCCATCTAGCCCCTCGCTGGTAATGTTTTACAGAATCCCGTTCCTGTCGTCCCGTACATCTCGGTTGGGATATTATATACGTCTACTGCGATATATATCCTAACGTAAGGCAGGTTAACATCTCGGTTGCAGTATTTTACGCAATTCCTGGCGGGTCCGCCCCTACTTCTCGGTGGGAACACTATACACGTCTATAACGTAACATAAACTAACCTAACCCATCTAGCCCCTCGCTGGTAATGTTTTACAGAATCCCGTTCCTGTCGTCCCGTACATCTCGGTTAGGATATTATATACGTCCACTGCGATACATATCCTAACGTAAGGCAGGTTAACATCTCGGTTGCAGTATTTTACGCAATTCCTGGCGGGTCCGCCCCTACTTCTCGGTGGGAACATTATACACGTCTATAACGTAACATAAACTAGCCTAACCCATCTAGCCCCTCGCTGGTAATATTTTACAGAATCCCGTTCGTGTCGTCCCGTACGTCTCGGTTGGGATATTATAAACGTCTATAGCGTTATATATCCTAACCTCAGACAGGGTATCATCTCGGATGCAGTATTTTACGCCATTCCTGGCGTATCGGCCCCTACTTCTCGGTGGGAACATTATACAGGTCTATAACGTAACATAACCTAACCTAACCCATCTAGCCCCTCGCTGGTAATATTTTACAGAATCCCGTTCGTGTCGTCCCGTACGTCTCGGTTGGGATATTATATATGTCTATAGCGTTATATATCCTAACCTCAGGCAGGCTATCATCTCGGATGCAGTATTTTACGCCATTCCAGGCGTATCGGCCCCTACTTCTCGGTGGGAACATTATACACGTCTATAACGTGTCACGACCTAACCTAACCCATCTAGCCCCTCGCTGGTAATGTTTCACAGAATCCCGTTCCTGTCGTCCCGTACGTCCCGGTTGTGACATTATATACGTCTATAGCGTTATATATCCTAACCTAAGGCAGGTTGTCATCTCGGATGCAGTATTTTACGCCATTCCTGGCGTATCGGCCCCTGCTTCTCGTTGGGAACATTATACACGTCTATAACGTATCACAACCTAACCTAACCCATCTAGCCCCTTGCTGGTAATGTTTTAGAGAATTCCGTTCCTGTCGTCCCGTACGTCCCTGTTGGGACATTATATACGTCTACAGCGTTATATATCCTAACCTATGGCAGGCTAACTTCTCGGATGCAGTATTTTACAACATTCCTGGCATATTGGCTCCTACTTCTCGGTGGGAACATTATATACGTCTATAACGTATCACAACCTAACCTAACCCATCTAGCCCCTCGCTGGTAATGTTTTGCAGAATCCCGTTCCTGTCGTCCCGTACATCACGGTTGGGATATTATATACGTCTACAGCGATATATATCCTAACGTAAGGCAGGCTAACATCTCGGTTGCAGTATTTTACAACATTCCTGGCGTATCGGCCCATACTTCGCGGTGGGAACATTATATACGTCTATAACGTAACTTAACCTAACCTAACCCTTCTAGCCCCTCGCTGGTAATGTTTTACAGAATCCCGGTCGTGTCGTCCCGTACGTCCCGGTTGGGACATTATATACGTCTACAACGTTATATATCCTAACCTAAGGCAGGCTATCATCTCGGATGCAGTATTTTACGCCATTCCTGGCGTATCGGCCCCTTCTTCTCGGTGGGAACATTATACACATCTATAACGTATCACAACCTAACCTAACCCATCTAGCCCCTCGCTGGTAATGTTTTGCAAAATCCCGTTCCTGTCGTCCCGTACATCACGGTTGGGATATTATATACGTCTACAGCGATATATATCCTAAGGTGAGGCAGGCTGTCATCTCGGATGCAGTATTTTACGCCATTCCAGGCGTATCGGCCCCTACTTCTCGGTGGGAACATTATACACGTCTATAACGTAACCCAACCTAACCTAACCCATCTAGCCCCTTGCTGGTAATGTTTTACAGAATTCCGTTCCTGTCGTCCCGTACGTCCCTGTTGGGACATTATATACGTCTATAGCGTTATATATCCTAACCTAAGGCAGGCTATCATCTCGGATGCAGTATTTTACGCCATTCCTGGCGTATCGGCCCCCACTTCTCGGTGGGAACATTATACACGTCTATAACGTATCACGACCTAACCTAACCCATCTAGCCCCTCGCTGGTAATGTTTTACAGAATCCCGTCCCTGTCGTCCCGTACGTCCCGGTTGGGACATTATATACGTCTACAATGTTATATATCCTAACCTAAGGCAGGCTGTCATCTCGGATGCAGTATTTTACGCCATTCCTGGCGTATCGGCCCCTGCTTCTCGTTGGGAACATTATACACGTCTATAACGTATCACAACCTAACCTAACCCATCTAGCCCCTTGCTGGTAATGTTTTACAGAATTCCGTTCCTGTCGTCCCGTACGTCCCTGTTGGGACATTATATACGTCTACAGCGGTATATATCCTAACCTATGGCAGGCTAACTTCTCGGATGCAGTATTTTACAACATTCCTGGCATATTGGCTCCTACTTCTCGGTGGGAACATTATATACGTCTATAACGTATCACAACCTAACCTAACCCATCTAGCCCCTCGCTGGTAATGTTTTGCAGAATCCCGTTCCTGTCGTCCCGTACATCACGGTTGGGATATTATATACGTCTACAGCGATATATATCCTAACGTAAGGCAGGCTAACATCTCGGTTGCAGTATTTTACAACATTCCTGGCGTATCGGCCCATACTTCGCGGTGGGAACATTATATACGTCTATAACGTAACTTAACCTAACCTAACCCTTCTAGCCCCTCGCTGATAATGTTTTACAGAATCCCGGTCGTGTCGTCCCGTACGTCTCGGTTGGGATATTATATACGTCTACAGCGTTATATATCCTAACCTAAGGCAGGCTAACATCTCGGATGCAGTATTTTACAACATTCCTGGCGTATCGGCCCCTACTTCTCGGTGGCAACATTATATACGTCTATAACGTAACATAACCTAACCTAACCCATCTAGCCCCTCGCTGGTAATATTTTACAGAATCCCATTCGTGTCGTCCCGTACGTCTCGGTTGGGATATTATATACGTCTATAGCGTTATATATTCTAATGGAAGGCAGGCTATCATCTCGGATGCAGTATTTTACGACCTTCCTGGCGTATCGGCCCCTACTTCTCGGGGGAACATTATACACATCTATAACGTATCACAACCTAACCTAACCCATCTAGCCCCTCGCTGGTAATGTTTTACAGAATCCCGTACCTGTCGTCCCGTACGTCCCGGTTGGGATATTATATACCTCTACAGCGATATATATCCTAACCTAAGGCAGGCTATCATCTCGGATGCAGTATTTTACGCCATTCCTGGCGCATCGGCATCTACTTCACGGTGGGAACATTATATTCGTCTATAACGTAATATATCCTAACCTAACCCATCTAGCCCCTCGCTGGTAATGTTTTACAGAATCCCGTTCCTGTCGTCCCGTACATCTCGGTTGGGATATTATATACGTCTACTGCGATATATATCCTAACGTAAGGCAGGTTAACATCTCGGTTGCAGTATTTTACGCAATTCCTGGCGTATCGGCCCACACTTCGCGGTGGGAACATTATATACGTCTATAACGTAACTTAACCTAACCTAACCCTTCTAGCCCCTCGCTGGTAATGTTTTACAGAATCCCGGTCGTGTCGTCCCGTACGTCCCGGTTGGGACATTATATACGTCTACAACGTTATATATCCTAACCTAAGGCAGGCTATCATCTCGGATGCAGTATTTTACGCCATTCCTGGCGTATCGGCCCCTTCTTCTCGGTGGGAACATTATACACATCTATAACGTATCACAACCTAACCTAACCCATCTAGCCCCTCGCTGGTAATGTTTTGCAAAATCCCGTTCCTGTCGTCCCGTACATCACGGTTGGGATATTATATACGTCTACAGCGATATATATCCTAAGGTGAGGCAGGCTGTCATCTCGGATGCAGTATTTTACGCCATTCCAGGCGTATCGGCCCCTACTTCTCGGTGGGAACATTATACACGTCTATAACGTAACCCAACCTAACCTAACCCATCTAGCCCCTTGCTGGTAATGTTTTACAGAATCCCGTTCGTGTCGTCCCGTACGTCTCGGTTGGGATATTATAAACGTCTATAGCGTTATATATCCTAACCTCAGACAGGGTATCATCTCGGATGCAGTATTTTACGCCATTCCTGGCGTATCGGCCCCTACTTCTCGGTGGGAACATTATACACGTCTATAACGTATCACGACCTAACCTAACCCATCTAGCCCCTCGCTGGTAATGTTTTACAGAATCCCGTCCCTGTCGTCCCGTACGTCCCGGTTGGGACATTATATACGTCTACAATGTTATATATCCTAACCTAAGGCAGGCTGTCATCTCGGATGCAGTATTTTACGCCATTCCTGGCGTATCGGCCCCTGCTTCTCGTTGGGAACATTATACACGTCTATAACGTATCACAACCTAACCTAACCCATCTAGCCCCTTGCTGGTAATGTTTTACAGAATTCCGTTCCTGTCGTCCCGTACGTCCCTGTTGGGACATTATATACGTCTACAGCGGTATATATCCTAACCTATGGCAGGCTAACTTCTCGGATGCAGTATTTTACAACATTCCTGGCATATTGGCTCCTACTTCTCGGTGGGAACATTATATACGTCTATAACGTATCACAACCTAACCTAACCCATCTAGCCCCTCGCTGGTAATGTTTTGCAGAATCCCCTTCCTGTCGTCCCGTACATCACGGTTGGGATATTATATACGTCTACAGCGATATATATCCTAACGTAAGGCAGGCTAACATCTCGGTTGCAGTATTTTACAACATTCCTGGCGTATCGGCCCACACTTCGCGGTGGGAACATTATATACGTCTATAACGTAACTTAACCTAACCTAACCCTTCTAGCCCCTCGCTGATAATGTTTTACAGAATCCCGGTCGTGTCGTCCCGTACGTCTCGGTTGGGATATTATATACGTCTACAGCGTTATATATCCTAACCTAAGGCAGGCTAACATCTCGGATGCAGTATTTTACAACATTCCTGGCGTATCGGCCCCTACTTCTCGGTGGCAACATTATATACGTCTATAACGTAACATAACCTAACCTAACCCATCTAGCCCCTCGCTGGTAATGTTTTACAGAATCCCGTTCGTTTCGTCCCGTACGTCTCGGTTGGGATATT
The DNA here is from genome assembly GCA_963969225.1 of Xylocopa violacea. Taxonomy (NCBI): domain Eukaryota; kingdom Metazoa; phylum Arthropoda; class Insecta; order Hymenoptera; family Apidae; genus Xylocopa; species Xylocopa violacea. Next base: position 198,556 of record CAXAJV010000007.1, on the reverse strand, counting down.
ATATACGTCTATAGCGTTATATATCCTAACCTAAGGCAAGCGATCATGTCGGATGCAGTATTTTACGCCATTCCTGGCGTATCGGCCCCTACTTCTCGGTGGGAACATTATACACGTCTATAACGTATCACACCCTAACCTAACCCATCTAGCCCCTTGCTGGTAATGTTTTACAGAATCCCGTTCCTGTCGTCCCGTACGTCCCGGTTGGGACATTATATACGTCTACAGCGTTATATATCCTAACCTAAGGCAGGCTAACTTCTCGCATGCAGTATTTCACAACATTCCTGGCATGTCGGCTCCTACTTCTCGGTGGGAACATTATATAAGTCTATAACGTATCACAACCTAACCTAACCCATCTAGCCCCTCGCTGGTAATGTTTTTCAGAATCCCGTTCGTGTCGTCCCGTACATCTCGGTTGGGATATTATATACGTCTACAGCGATATATATCCTAACGTAAGGCAGGTTAACATCTCGGTTGCAGTATTTTACGCAATTCCTGGCGGGTCCGCCCCTACTTCCCGGTGGGAACATTATATACGTCTATAACGTAACATAACCTAACCTAACCCTTCTAGCCCCTCGCTGTTAATGTTTTTCAGAATCACGTTCGTGTCGTCCCGTACATCTCGGTTCGTATATTATATACGTCTATAGCGTTATATATCCTAACCTAAGGCAGGCTATCATCTCGGATGCAGTATTTTACGCCATTCCTGGCGTATCGGCCCCTACTTCTCGGTGGGAACATTATACACGTCTATAATGTATCACAACCTAACCTAACCCATCTAGCAACTCGCTGGTAATGTTTTACAGAATCCCGTTCGTGTCGTCCCGTACGTCTCGGTTGGGATATTATATACGTCTATAGCGTTATATATCCTAACCTAAGGCAAGCGATCATCTCGGATGCAGTATTTTACGCCATTCCTGGCGTATCGGCCCCTACTTCTCGGTGGGAACATTATACACGTCTATAATGTATCACAACCAAACCTAACCCATCTAGCCCCTCGCTGGTAATATTCTACAGAATCCCGTTCCTGTCGTCCCGTACGTCCCGGTTGGGATATTATATACGTCTACAGCGATATATATCCTAACGTAAGGCAGGCTAACATCTCGGTTGCAGTATTTTACAACATTCCTGGCGTATCGTCCCATACTTCGCGGTGGGAACATTATATACGTCTATAACGTAACATAACCTAACCTAACCCTTCTATCCCCTCGCTGGTAATGTTTTTCAGAATCCCGTTCGTGTCGTCCCGTACGTCTCGGTTGGGATATTATATACGTCTACAGCGTTATATATCCTAACCTAAGGCAGGCTAACTTCTCGGATGCAGTATTTCACAACATTCCTGGCGTATCGTGCCATACTTCGCGGTGGGAACATTATATACGTCTATAACGTAACATAACCTAACCTAACCCTTCTAGCCCCTCGCTGGTAATGTTTTTCAGAATCACGTTCGTGTCGTCCCGTACATCTCCGTTCGGATATTATATACGTCTATAGCGTTATATATCCTAACCTAAGGCAGGCTATCATCTCGGATGCAGTATTTTACGCCATTCCTGGCGTATCGGCCCCTACTTCTCGGTGGGAACATTATACACGTCTATAATGTATCACAACCTCACCTAACCCATCTAGCCCCTCGCTGGTAATGTTTTTCAGAATCCCGTTCGTGTCGTCCCGTACATCTCGGTTGGGATATTATATACGTCTACTGCGATATATATCCTAACGTAAGGCAGGTTAACATCTCGGTTGCAGTATTTTACGCAATTCCTGGCGGGTCCGCCCCTACTTCCCGGTGGGAACATTATATACGTCTATAACGTAACATAACCTAACCTAACCCTTCTAGCCCCTCGCTGGTAATGTTTTTCAGAATCACGTTCGTGTCGTCCCGTACATCTCGGTTCGGATATTATATACGTCTATAGCGTTATATATCCTAACCTAAGGCAGGCTATCATCTCGGATGCAGTATTTTACGCCATTCCTGGCGTATCGGCCCCTACTTCTCGGTGGGAACATTATACACGTCTATAATGTATCACAACCTAACCTAACCCATCTAGCCCCTCGCTGGTAATATTCTACAGAATCCCGTTCCTGTCGTCCCGTACGTCCCAGTTGGGACATTATATACGTCTACAGCGTTATATATCCTAACCTAAGGCAGGCTAACTTCTCGGATGCAGTATTTTACGCCATTCCTGGCGTATCGGCCCCTACTTCTCGGTGGGAACATTATACAGGTCTATAACGTAACATAACCTAACCTAACCCATCTAGCCCCTCGCTGGTAATATTTTACAGAATCCCGTTCGTGTCGTCCCGTACGTCTCGGTTGGGATATTATATATGTCTATAGCGTTATATATCCTAACCTCAGGCAGGCTATCATCTCGGATGCAGTATTTTACGCCATTCCAGGCGTATCGGCCCCTACTTCTCGGTGGGAACATTATACACGTCTATAACGTGTCACGACCTAACCTAACCCATCTAGCCCCTCGCTGGTAATGTTTCACAGAATCCCGTTCCTGTCGTCCCGTACGTCCCGGTTGTGACATTATATACGTCTATAGCGTTATATATCCTAACCTAAGGCAGGCTGTCATCTCGGATGCAGTATTTTACGCCATTCCTGGCGTATCAGCCCCTGCTTCTCGTTGGGAACATTATACACGTCTATAACGTATCACAACCTAACCTAACCCATCTAGCCCCTTGCTGGTAATGTTTTACAGAATTCCGTTCCTGTCGTCCCGTACGTCCCTGTTGGGACATTATATACGTCTATAGCGTTATATATCCTAACCTAAGGCAGGCTATCATCTCGGATGCAGTATTTTACAACATTCCTGGCGCAGCGGCATCTACTTCTCGGTGGGAACATTATACACATCTATAACGTATCACAACCTAACCTAACCCATCTAGCCCCTCGCTGGTAATGTTTTTCAGAATCCCGTTCCTGTCGTCCCGTACATCTCGATTCGTATATTATATACGTCTATAGCGTTATATATCCTAACCTAAGGCAGGCTATCATCTCGGATGCAGTATTTTACGCCATTCCTGGCGTATCGGCCCCTACTTCTCGGTGGGAACATTATACACGTCTATAATGTATCACAACCTAACCTAACCCATCTAGCCCCTCGCTGGTAATGTTTTACAGAATCCCGTTCGTTTCGTCCCGTACGTCTCGGTTGGGATATTATATACGTCTATAGCGTTATATATCATAACCTAAGGCAAGCGATCATCTCGGATGCAGTATTTTACGCCATTCCTGGCGTATCGGCCCCTACTTCTCGGTGGGAACATTATACAGGTCTATAACGTAACATAATCTAACCTAACCCATCTAGCCCCTCGCTGGTAATATTTTACAGAATCCCGTTCGTGTCGTCCCGTACGTCTCGGTTGGGATATTATATATGTCTATAGCGTTATATATCCTAACCTCAGGCAGGCTATCATCTCGGATGCAGTATTTTACGCCATTCCTGGCGTATCGGCCCCTACTTCTCGGTGGGAACATTATACACGTCTATAATGTATCACAACCTCACCTAACCCATCTAGCCCCTCGCTGGTAATGTTTTTCAGAATCCAGTTCGTGTCGTCCCGTACATCTCGGTTGGGATATTATATACGTCTACTGCGATATATATCCTAACGTAAGGCAGGTTAACATCTCGGTTGCAGTATTTTACGCCATTCCTGGCGTATCGGCCCCTACTTCTCGGTGGGAACATTATACACGTCTATAATGTATCACAACCTAACCTAACCCATCTAGCAACTCGCTGGTAATGTTTTACAGAATCCCGTTCGTGTCGTCCCGTACGTCTCGGTTGGGATATTATATACGTCTATAGCGTTATATATCCTAACCTAAGGCAAGCGATCATCTCGGATGCAGTATTTTACGCCATTCCTGGCGTATCGGCCCCTACTTCTCGGTGGGAACATTATACACGTCTATAATGTATCACAACCTAACCTAACCCATCTAGCCCCTCGCTGGTAATATTCTACAGAATCCCGTTCCTGTCGTCCCGTACGTCCCGGTTGGGATATTATATACGTCTACAGCGATATATATCCTAACGTAAGGCAGGCTAACATCTCGGTTGCAGTATTTTACAACATTCCTGGCGTATCGTCCCATACTTCGCGGTGGGAACATTATATACGTCTATAACGTAACATAACCTAACCTAACCCTTCTATCCCCTCGCTGGTAATGTTTTTCAGAATCCCGTTCGAGTCGTCCCGTACGTCTCGGTTGGGATATTATATACGTCTACAGCGTTATATATCCTAACCTAAGGCAGGCTAACTTCTCGGATGCAGTATTTCACAACTTTCCTGGCGTATCGTGCCATACTTCGCGGTGGGAACATTATATACGTCTATAACGTAACATAACCTAACCTAACCCTTCTAGCCCCTCGCTGGTAATGTTTTTCAGAATCACGTTCGTGTCGTCCCGTACATCTCCGTTCGGATATTATATACGTCTATAGCGTTATATATCCTAACCTAAGGCAGGCTATCATCTCGGATGCAGTATTTTACGCCATTCCTGGCGTATCGGCCCCTACTTCTCGGTGGGAACATTATACACGTCTATAATGTATCACAACCTCACCTAACCCATCTAGCCCCTCGCTGGTAATGTTTTACAGAATCCCGTTCCTGTCGTCCCGTACGTCCCGGTTGGGACATTATATACGTCTACAGCGTTATATATCCTAACCTAAGGCAGGCTAACTTCTCGGATGCAGTATTTTACGCCATTCCTGGCGTATCGGCCCCTACTTCTCGGTGGGAACATTATACAGGTCTATAACGTAACATAACCTAACCTAACCCATCTAGCCCCTCGCTGGTAATATTTTACAGAATCCCGTTCGTGTCGTCCCGTACGTCTCGGTTGGGATATTATATATGTCTATAGCGTTATATATCCTAACCTCAGGCAGGCTATCATCTCGGATGCAGTATTTTACGCCATTCCAGGCGTATCGGCCCCTACTTCTCGGTGGGAACATTATACACGTCTATAACGTGTCACGACCTAACCTAACCCATCTAGCCCCTCGCTGGTAATGTTTCACAGAATCCCGTTCCTGTCGTCCCGTACGTCCCGGTTGTGACATTATATACGTCTATAGCGTTATATATCCTAACCTAAGGCAGGCTGTCATCTCGGATGCAGTATTTTACGCCATTCCTGGCGTATCGGCCCCTGCTTCTCGTTGGGAACATTATACACGTCTATAACGTATCACAACCTAACCTAACCCATCTAGCCCCTTGCTGGTAATGTTTTACAGAATTCCGTTCCTGTCGTCCCGTACGTCCCTGTTGGGACATATATACGTCTATAGCGTTATATATCCTAACCTAAGGCAGGCTATCATCTCGGATGCAGTATTTTACAACATTCCTGGCGCAGCGGCATCTACTTCTCGGTGGGAACATTATACACATCTATAACGTATCACAACCTAACCTAACCCATCTAGCCCCTCGCTGGTAATGTTTTTCAGAATCCCGTTCCTGTCGTCCCGTACATCTCGATTCGTATATTATATACGTCTATAGCGTTATATATCCTAACCTAAGGCAGGCTATCATCTCGGATGCAGTATTTTACGCCATTCCTGGCGTATCGGCCCCTACTTCTCGGTGGGAACATTATACACGTCTATAATGTATCACAACCTAACCTAACCCATCTAGCCCCTCGCTGGTAATGTTTTACAGAATCCCGTTCGTTTCGTCCCGTACGTCTCGGTTGGGATATTATATACGTCTATAGCGTTATATATCCTAACCTAAGGCAAGCGATCATCTCGGATGCAGTATTTTACGCCATTCCTGGCGTATAGGCCCCTACTTCTCGGTGGGAACATTATACAGGTCTATAACGTAACATAACCTAACCTAACCCATCTAGCCCCTCGCTGGTAATATTTTACAGAATCCCGTTCGTGTCGTCCCGTACGTCTCGGTTGGGATATTATATATGTCTATAGCGTTATATATCCTAACCTCAGGCAGGCTATCATCTCGGATGCAGTATTTTACGCCATTCCTGGCGTATCGGCCCCTACTTCTCGGTGGGAACATTATACACGTCTATAATGTATCACAACCTCACCTAACCCATCTAGCCCCTCGCTGGTAATGTTTTTCAGAATCCCGTTCGTGTCGTCCCGTACATCTCGGTTGGGATATTATATACGTCTACTGCGATATATATCCTAACGTAAGGCAGGTTAACATCTCGGTTGCAGTATTTTACGCCATTCCTGGCGTATCGGCCCCTACTTCTCGGTGGGAACATTATACACGTCTATAATGTATCACAACCTAACCTAACCCATCTAGCAACTCGCTGGTAATGTTTTACAGAATCCCGTTCGTGTCGTCCCGTACGTCTCGGTTGGGATATTATATACGTCTATAGCGTTATATATCCTAACCTAAGGCAAGCGATCATCTCGGATGCAGTATTTTACGCCATTCCTGGCGTATCGGCCCCTACTTCTCGGTGGGAACATTATACACGTCTATAATGTATCACAACCTAACCTAACCCATCTAGCCCCTCGCTGGTAATATTCTACAGAATCCCGTTCCTGTCGTCCCGTACGTCCCGGTTGGGATATTATATACGTCTACAGCGATATATATCCTAACGTAAGGCAGGCTAACATCTCGGTTGCAGTATTTTACAACATTCCTGGCGTATCGTCCCATACTTCGCGGTGGGAACATTATATACGTCTATAACGTAACATAACCTAACCTAACCCTTCTATCCCCTCGCTGGTAATGTTTTTCAGAATCCCGTTCGAGTCGTCCCGTACGTCTCGGTTGGGATATTATATACGTCTACAGCGTTATATATCCTAACCTAAGGCAGGCTAACTTCTCGGATGCAGTATTTCACAACATTCCTGGCGTATCGTGCCATACTTCGCGGTGGGAACATTATATACGTCTATAACGTAACATAACCTAACCTAACCCTTCTAGCCCCTCGCTGGTAATGTTTTTCAGAATCACGTTCGTGTCGTCCCGTACATCTCCGTTCGGATATTATATACGTCTGTAGCGTTATATATCCTAACCTAAGGCAGGCTATCATCTCGGATGCAGTATTTTACGCCATTCCTGGCGTATCGGCCCCTACTTCTCGGTGGGAACATTATACACGTCTATAATGTATCACAACCTCACCTAACCCATCTAGCCCCTCGCTGGTAATGTTTTACAGAATCCCGTTCCTGTCGTCCCGTACGTCCCGGTTGGGACATTATATACGTCTACAGCGTTATATATCCTAACCTAAGGCAGGCTAACTTCTCGGATGCAGTATTTTACGCCATTCCTGGCGTATCGGCCCCTACTTCTCGGTGGGAACATTATACAGGTCTATAACGTAACATAACCTAACCTAACCCATCTAGCCCCTCGCTGGTAATGTTTTTCAGAATCCCGTTCGTGTCGTCCCGTACATCTCGGTTGGGATATTATATACGTCTACAGCGATATATATCCTAACGTAAGGCAGGCTATCATCTCGGTTGCAGTATTTTACAACATTCCTGGCATATCGGCCCCTACTTCTCGGTGGGAACATTATACACGTCTATAACGTATCACAACCTAATCTAACCCATCTAGCCCCTCGCTGGTAATGTTTTACAGAATCCCGTTCGTGTCGTCCCGTACGTCTCGGTTGGGATATTATATACGTCTATAGCGTTATATATCCTAACCTAAGGCAAGCGATCATCTCGGATGCAGTATTTTACAACATTCCTGGCGCAGCGGCATCTACTTCTCGGTGGGAACATTATATTCGTCTATAACGTAATATATCCTACCCTAACCCATCTAGCCCCTTGCTGGTAATGTTTTACAGAATCCCGTTCCTGTCGTCCCGTACGTCCCGGATGGGACATTATATACGTCTACAGCGTTATATATCCTAACCTAAGGCAGGCTAACTTCTCGGATGCAGTATTTCACAACATTCCTGGCATATCGGCTCCTACTTCTCGGTGGGAACATTATACAGGTCTATAACGTAACATAACCTAACCTAACCCATCTAGCCCCTCGCTGGTAATATTTTACAGAATCACGTTCGTGTCGTCCCGTACATCTCGGTTCGGATATTATATACGTCTACAGCGATATATATCCTAACGTAAGGCAGGCTAACATCTCGGTTGCAGTATTTTACAACATTCCTGGCGTATCGTCCCATACTTCGCGGTGGGAACATTATATACGTCTATAACGTAACATAACCTAACCTAACCCTTCTATCCCCTCGCTGGTAATGTTTTTCAGAATCCCGTTCGAGTCGTCCCGTACGTCTCGGTTGGGATATTATATACGTCTACAGCGTTATATATCCTAACCTAAGGCAGGCTAACTTCTCGGATGCAGTATTTCACAACATTCCTGGCGTATCGTGCCATACTTCGCGGTGGGAACATTATATACGTCTATAACGTAACATAACCTAACCTAACCCTTCTAGCCCCTCGCTGGTAATGTTTTTCAGAATCACGTTCGTGTCGTCCCGTACATCTCCGTTCGGATATTATATACGTCTATAGCGTTATATATCCTAACCTAAGGCAGGCTATCATCTCGGATGCAGTATTTTACGCCATTCCTGGCGTATCGGCCCCTACTTCTCGGTGGGAACATTATACACGTCTATAATGTATCACAACCTCACCTAACCCATCTAGCCCCTCGCTGGTAATGTTTTACAGAATCCCGTTCCTGTCGTCCCGTACGTCCCGGTTGGGACATTATATACGTCTACAGCGTTATATATCCTAACCTAAGGCAGGCTAACTTCTCGGATGCAGTATTTTACGCCATTCCTGGCGTATCGGCCCCTACTTCTCGGTGGGAACATTATACAGGTCTATAACGTAACATAACCTAACCTAACCCATCTAGCCCCTCGCTGGTAATATTTTACAGAATCCCGTTCGTGTCGTCCCGTACGTCTCGGTTGGGATATTATATATGTCTATAGCGTTATATATCCTAACCTCAGGCAGGCTATCATCTCGGATGCAGTATTTTACGCCATTCCAGGCGTATCGGCCCCTACTTCTCGGTGGGAACATTATACACGTCTATAACGTGTCACGACCTAACCTAACCCATCTAGCCCCTCGCTGGTAATGTTTCACAGAATCCCGTTCCTGTCGTCCCGTACGTCCCGGTTGTGACATTATATACGTCTATAGCGTTATATATCCTAACCTAAGGCAGGCTGTCATCTCGGATGCAGTATTTTACGCCATTCCTGGCGTATCGGCCCCTGCTTCTCGTTGGGAACATTATACACGTCTATAACGTATCACAACCTAACCTAACCCATCTAGCCCCTTGCTGGTAATGTTTTACAGAATTCCGTTCCTGTCGTCCCGTACGTCCCTGTTGGGACATTATATACGTCTATAGCGTTATATATCCTAACCTAAGGCAGGCTATCATCTCGGATGCAGTATTTTACAACATTCCTGGCGCAGCGGCATCTACTTCTCGGTGGGAACATTATACACATCTATAACTTATCACAACCTAACCTAACCCATCTAGCCCCTCGCTGGTAATGTTTTTCAGAATCCCGTTCCTGTCGTCCCGTACATCTCGATTCGTATATTATATACATCTATAGCGTTATATATCCTAACCTAAGGCAGGCTATCATCTCGGATGCAGTATTTTACGCCATTCCTGGCGTATCGGCCCCTACTTCTCGGTGGGAACATTATACACGTCTATAATGTATCACAACCTAACCTAACCCATCTAGCCCCTCGCTGGTAATGTTTTACAGAATCCCGTTCGTTTCGTCCCGTACGTCTCGGTTGGGATATTATATACGTCTATAGCGTTATATATCCTAACCTAAGGCAAGCGATCATCTCGGATGCAGTATTTTACGCCATTCCTGGCGTATAGGCCCCTACTTCTCGGTGGGAACATTATACAGGTCTATAACGTAACATAACCTAACCTAACCCATCTAGCCCCTCGCTGGTAATATTTTACAGAATCCCGTTCGTGTCGTCCCGTACGTCTCGGTTGGGATATTATATATGTCTATAGCGTTATATATCCTAACCTCAGGCAGGCTATCATCTCGGATGCAGTATTTTACGCCATTCCTGGCGTATCGGCCCCTACTTCTCGGTGGGAACATTATACACGTCTATAATGTATCACAACCTCACCTAACCCATCTAGCCCCTCGCTGGTAATGTTTTTCAGAATCCCGTTCGTGTCGTCCCGTACATCTCGGTTGGGATATTATATACGTCTACTGCGATATATATCCTAACGTAAGGCAGGTTAACATCTCGGTTGCAGTATTTTACGCCATTCCTGGCGTATCGGCCCCTACTTCTCGGTGGGAACATTATACACGTCTATAATGTATCACAACCTAACCTAACCCATCTAGCAACTCGCTGGTAATGTTTTACAGAATCCCGTTCGTGTCGTCCCGTACGTCTCGGTTGGGATATTATATACGTCTATAGCGTTATATATCCTAACCTAAGGCAAGCGATCATCTCGGATGCAGTATTTTACGCCATTCCTGGCGTATCGGCCCCTACTTCTCGGTGGGAACATTATACACGTCTATAATGTATCACAACCTAACCTAACCCATCTAGCCCCTCGCTGGTAATATTCTACAGAATCCCGTTCCTGTCGTCCCGTACGTCCCGGTTGGGATATTATATACGTCTACAGCGATATATATCCTAACGTAAGGCAGGCTAACATCTCGGTTGCAGTATTTTACAACATTCCTGGCGTATCGTCCCATACTTCGCGGTGGGAACATTATATACGTCTATAACGTAACATAACCTAACCTAACCCTTCTATCCCCTCGCTGGTAATGTTTTTCAGAATCCCGTTCGAGTCGTCCCGTACGTCTCGGTTGGGATATTATATACGTCTACAGCGTTATATATCCTAACCTAAGGCAGGCTAACTTCTCGGATGCAGTATTTCACAACATTCCTGGCGTATCGTGCCATACTTCGCGGTGGGAACATTATATACGTCTATAACGTAACATAACCTAACCTAACCCTTCTAGCCCCTCGCTGGTAATGTTTTTCAGAATCACGTTCGTGTCGTCCCGTACATCTCCGTTCGGATATTATATACGTCTGTAGCGTTATATATCCTAACCTAAGGCAGGCTATCATCTCGGATGCAGTATTTTACGCCATTCCTGGCGTATCGGCCCCTACTTCTCGGTGGGAACATTATACACGTCTATAATGTATCACAACCTCACCTAACCCATCTAGCCCCTCGCTGGTAATGTTTTACAGAATCCCGTTCCTGTCGTCCCGTACGTCCCGGTTGGGACATTATATACGTCTACAGCGTTATATATCCTAACCTAAGGCAGGCTAACTTCTCGGATGCAGTATTTTACGCCATTCCTGGCGTATCGGCCCCTACTTCTCGGTGGGAACATTATACAGGTCTATAACGTAACATAACCTAACCTAACCCATCTAGCCCCTCGCTGGTAATGTTTTTCAGAATCCCGTTCGTGTCGTCCCGTACATCTCGGTTGGGATATTATATACGTCTACAGCGATATATATCCTAACGTAAGGCAGGCTAACATCTCGGTTGCAGTATTTTACAACATTCCTGGCGTATCGTCCCATACTTCGCGGTGGGAACATTATATACGTCTATAACGTAACATAACCTAACCTAACCCTTCTATCCCCTCGCTGGTAATGTTTTTCAGAATCCCGTTCGTGTCGTCCCGTACGTCTCGGTTGGGATATTATATACGTCTACAGCGTTATATATCCTAACCTAAGGCAGGCTAACTTCTCGGATGCAGTATTTCACAACATTCCTGGCGTATCGTGCCATACTTCGCGGTGGGAACATTATATACGTCTATAACGTAACATAACCTAACCTAACCCTTCTAGCCCCTCGCTGGTAATGTTTTTCAGAATCACGTTCGTGTCGTCCCGTACATCTCCGTTCGGATATTATATACGTCTATAGCGTTATATATCCTAACCTAAGGCAGGCTATCATCTCGGATGCAGTATTTTACGCCATTCCTGGCGTATCGGCCCCTACTTCTCGGTGGGAACATTATACACGTCTATAATGTATCACAACCTCACCTAACCCATCTAGCCCCTCGCTGGTAATGTTTTTCAGAATCCCGTTCGTGTCGTCCCGTACATCTCGGTTGGGATATTATATACGTCTACTGCGATATATATCCTAACGTAAGGCAGGTTAACATCTCAGTTGCAGTATTTTACGCAATTCCTGGCGGGTCCGCCCCTACTTCCCGGTGGGAACATTATATACGTCTATAACGTAACATAACCTAACCTAACCCTTCTAGCCCCTCGCTGGTAATGTTTTTCAGAATCACGTTCGTGTCGTCCCGTACATCTCGGTTCGGATATTATATACGTCTATAGCGTTATATATCCTAACCTAAGGCAGGCTATCATCTCGGATGCAGTATTTTACGCCATTCCTGGCGTATCGGCCCCTACTTCTCGGTGGGAACATTATACACGTCTATAATGTATCACAACCTAACCTAACCCATCTAGCAACTCGCTGGTAATGTTTTACAGAATCCCGTTCGTGTCGTCCCGTACGTCTCGGTTGGGATATTATATACGTCTATAGCGTTATATATCCTAACCTAAGGCAAGCGATCATCTCGGATGCAGTATTTTACGCCATTCTTGGCGTATCGGCCCCTACTTCTCGGTGGGAACATTATACACGTCTATAATGTATCACAACCTAACCTAACCCATCTAGCCCCTCGCTGGTAATATTCTACAGAATCCCGTTCCTGTCGTCCCGTACGTCCCGGTTGGGATATTATATACGTCTACAGCGATATATATCCTAACGTAAGGCAGGCTAACATCTCGGTTGCAGTATTTTACAACATTCCTGGCGTATCGTCCCATACTTCGCGGTGGGAACATTATATACGTCTATAACGTAACATAACCTAACCTAACCCTTCTATCCCCTCGCTGGTAATGTTTTTCAGAATCCCGTTCGAGTCGTCCCGTACGTCTCGGTTGGGATATTATATACGTCTACAGCGTTATATATCCTAACCTAAGGCAGGCTAACTTCTCGGATGCAGTATTTCACAACATTCCTGGCGTATCGTGCCATACTTCGCGGTGGGAACATTATATACGTCTATAACGTAACATAACCTAACCTAACCCTTCTAGCCCCTCGCTGGTAATGTTTTTCAGAATCACGTTCGTGTCGTCCCGTACATCTCCGTTCGGATATTATATACGTCTATAGCGTTATATATCCTAACCTAAGGCAGGCTATCATCTCGGATGCAGTATTTTACGCCATTCCTGGCGTATCGGCCCCTACTTCTCGGTGGGAACATTATACACGTCTATAATGTATCACAACCTCACCTAACCCATCTAGCCCCTCGTTGGTAATGTTTTACAGAATCCCGTTCCTGTCGTCCCGTACGTCCCGGTTGGGACATTATATACGTCTACAGCGTTATATATCCTAACCTAAGGCAGGCTAACTTCTCGGATGCAGTATTTTACGCCATTCCTGGCGTATCGGCCCCTACTTCTCGGTGGGAACATTATACAGGTCTATAACGTAACATAACCTAACCTAACCCATCTAGCCCCTCGCTGGTAATATTTTACAGAATCCCGTTCGTGTCGTCCCGTACGTCTCGGTTGGGATATTATATATGTCTATAGCGTTATATATCCTAACCTCAGGCAGGCTGTCATCTCGGATGCAGTATTTTACGCCATTCCAGGCGTATCGGCCCCTACTTCTCGGTGGGAACATTATACACGTCTATAACGTAACCCAACCTAACCTAACCCATCTAGCCCCTTGCTGGTAATGTTTTACAGAATTCCGTTCCTGTCGTCCCGTACGTCCCTGTTGGGACATTATATACGTCTATAGCGTTATATATCCTAACCTAAGGCAGGCTATCATCTCGGATGCAGTATTTTACGCCATTCCTGGCGTATCGGCCCCCACTTCTCGGTGGGAACATTATACACGTCTATAATGTATCACGACCTAACCTAACCCATCTAGCCCCTCGCTGGTAATGTTTTACAGAATCCCGTCCCTGTCGTCCCGTACGTCCCGGTTGGGACATTATATACGTCTACAATGTTATATATCCTAACCTAAGGCAGGCTGTCATCTCGGATGCAGTATTTTACGCCATTCCTGGCGTATCGGCCCCTGCTTCTCGTTGGGAACATTATACACGTCTATAACGTATCACAACCTAACCTAACCCATCTAGCCCCTTGCTGGTAATGTTTTACAGAATTCCGTTCCTGTCGTCCCGTACGTCCCTGTTGGGACATTATATACGTCTACAGCGTTATATATCCTAACCTATGGCAGGCTAACTTCTCGGATGCAGTATTTTACAACATTCCTGGCATATTGGCTCCTACTTCTCGGTGGGAACATTATATACGTCTATAACGTATCACAACCTAACCTAACCCATCTAGCCCCTCGCTGGTAATATTTTACAGAATCCCGTTCGTGTCGTCCCGTACGTCTCGGTTGGGATAATATATACGTCTATAGCGTTATATATCCTAACCTAATGCAGGCTATCATCTCGGATGCAGTATTTTACAACATTCCTGGCATATCGGCCCCTACTTCTCGGTGGGAACATTATACACGTCTATAACGTATCACAACCTAATCTAACCCATCTAGCCCCTCGCTGGTAATGTTTTACAGAATCCCGTTCGTGTCGTCCCGTACGTCTCGGTTGGGATATTATATACGTCTATAGCGTTATATATCCTAACCTAAGGCAAGCGATCATCTCGGATGCAGTATTTTACAACATTCCTGGCGCAGCGGCATCTACTTCTCGGTGGGAACATTATATTCGTCTATAACGTAATATATCCTACCCTAACCCATCTAGCCCCTTGCTGGTAATGTTTTACAGAATCCCGTTCCTGTCGTCCCGTACGTCCCGGATGGGACATTATATACGTCTACAGCGTTATATATCCTAACCTAAGGCAGGCTAACTTCTCGGATGCAGTATTTCACAACATTCCTGGCATATCGGCTCCTACTTCTCGGTGGGAACATTATATACGTCTATAACGTATCACAGCCTAACCTAACCCATCTAGCCCCTCGCTGGTAATGTTTTGCAGAATCCCGTTCCTGTCGTCCCGTACATCTCCGTTCGGATATTATATACGTCTATAGCGTTATATATCCTAACCTAAGGCAGGCTATCATCTCGGATGCAGTATTTTACGCCATTCCTGGCGTATCGGCCCCTACTTCTCGGTGGGAACATTATACACGTCTATAATGTATCACAACCTCACCTAACCCATCTAGCCCCTCGCTGGTAATGTTTTACAGAATCCCGTTCCTGTCGTCCCGTACGTCCCGGTTGGGACATTATATACGTCTACAGCGTTATATATCCTAACCTAAGGCAGGCTAACTTCTCGGATGCAGTATTTTACGCCATTCCTGGCGTATCGGCCCCTACTTCTCGGTGGGAACATTATACAGGTCTATAACGTAACATAACCTAACCTAACCCATCTAGCCCCTCGCTGGTAATATTTTACAGAATCCCGTTCGTGTCGTCCCGTACGTCTCGGTTGGGATATTATATATGTCTATAGCGTTATATATCCTAACCTCAGGCAGGCTGTCATCTCGGATGCAGTATTTTACGCCATTCCAGGCGTATCGGCCCCTACTTCTCGGTGGGAACATTATACACGTCTATAACGTAACCCAACCTAACCTAACCCATCTAGCCCCTTGCTGGTAATGTTTTACAGAATTCCGTTCCTGTCGTCCCGTACGTCCCTGTTGGGACATTATATACGTCTATAGCGTTATATATCCTAACCTAAGGCAGGCTATCATCTCGGATGCAGTATTTTACGCCATTCCTGGCGTATCGGCCCCCACTTCTCGGTGGGAACATTATACACGTCTATAACGTATCACGACCTAACCTAACCCATCTAGCCCCTCGCTGGTAATGTTTTACAGAATCCCGTCCCTGTCGTCCCGTACGTCCCGGTTGGGACATTATATACGTCTACAATGTTATATATCCTAACCTAAGGCAGGCTGTCGTCTCGGATGCAGTATTTTACGCCATTCCTGGCGTATCGGCCCCTGCTTCTCGGTGGGAACATTATATACGTCTATAACGTATCACAACCTAACCTAACCCATCTAGCCCCTCGCTGGTAATGTTTTGCAGAATCCCGTTCCTGTCGTCCCGTACGTCCCGGTTGGGACATTATATACGTCTACAACGTTATATATCCTAACCTAAGGCAGGCTATCATCTCGGATGCAGTATTTTACAACATTCCTGGCGTATCGGCCCCTACTTCTCGGGGGGAACATTATACACATCTATAACGTATCACAACCTAACCTAACCCATCTAGCACCTCGCTGGTAATATTTTACAGAATCCCGTTCGTGTCGTCCCGTACGTCTCGGTTGGGATAATATATACGTCTATAGCGTTATATATCCTAACCTAATGCAGGCTATCATCTCGGATGCAGTATTTTACAACATTCCTGGCATATCGGCCCCTACTTCTCGGTGGGAACATTATACACGTCTATAACGTATCACAACCTAATCTAACCCATCTAGCCCCTCGCTGGTAATGTTTTACAGAATCCCGTTCGTGTCGTCCCGTACGTCTCGGTTGGGATATTATATACGTCTATAGCGTTATATATCCTAACCTAAGGCAAGCGATCATCTCGGATGCAGTATTTTACAACATTCCTGGCGCAGCGGCATCTACTTCTCGGTGGGAACATTATATTCGTCTATAACGTAATATATCCTACCCTAACCCATCTAGCCCCTTGCTGGTAATGTTTTACAGAATCCCGTTCCTGTCGTCCCGTACGTCCCGAATGGGACATTATATACGTCTACAGCGTTATATATCCTAACCTAAGGCAGGCTAACATCTCGGATGCAGTATTTCACAACATTCCTGGCATATCGGCTCCTACTTCTCGGTGGGAACATTATATACGTCTATAACGTATCACAGCCTAACCTAACCCATCTAGCCCCTCGCTGGTAATGTTTTGCAGAATCCCGTTCCTGTCGTCCCGTACATCTCTGTTGGGATATTATATACGTCTACAACGTTATATATCCTAGCCTAAGGCAGGCTAACTTCTCGGATGCAGTATTTCACAACATTCCTGGCTTATCGTGCCATACTTCGCGGTGGGAACATTATATACGTCTATAACGTAACATAACCTAACCTAACCCTTCTATCCCCTCGCTGGTAATGTTTTTCAGAATCCCGTTCGAGTCGTCCCGTACGTCTCGGTTGGGATATTATATACGTCTACAGCGTTATATATCCTAACCTAAGGCAGGCTAACTTCTCGGATGCAGTATTTCACAACATTCCTGGCGTATCGTGCCATACTTCGCGGTGGGAACATTATATACGTCTATAACGTAACATAACCTAACCTAACCCTTCTAGCCCCTCGCTGGTAATGTTTTTCAGAATCACGTTCGTGTCGTCCCGTACATCTCCGTTCGGATATTATATACGTCTATAGCGTTATATATCCTAACCTAAGGCAGGCTATCATCTCGGATGCAGTATTTTACGCCATTCCTGGCGTATCGGCCCCTACTTCTCGGTGGGAACATTATACACGTCTATAATGTATCACAACCTCACCTAACCCATCTAGCCCCTCGCTGGTAATGTTTTACAGAATCCCGTTCCTGTCGTCCCGTACGTCCCGGTTGGGACATTATATACGTCTACAGCGTTATATATCCTAACCTAAGGCAGGCTAACTTCTCGGATGCAGTATTTTACGCCATTCCTGGCGTATCGGCCCCTACTTCTCGGTGGGAACATTATACAGGTCTATAACGTAACATAACCTAACCTAACCCATCTAGCCCCTCGCTGGTAATATTTTACAGAATCCCGTTCGTGTCGTCCCGTACGTCTCGGTTGGGATATTATATATGTCTATAGCGTTATATATCCTAACCTCAGGCAGGCTGTCATCTCGGATGCAGTATTTTACGCCATTCCAGGCGTATCGGCCCCTACTTCTCGGTGGGAACATTATACACGTCTATAACGTAACACAACCTAACCTAACCCATCTAGCCCCTTGCTGGTAATGTTTTACAGAATTCCGTTCCTGTCGTCCCGTACGTCCCTGTTGGGACATTATATACGTCTATAGCGTTATATATCCTAACCTAAGGCAGGCTATCATCTCGGATGCAGTATTTTACGCCATTCCTGGCGTATCGGCCCCCACTTCTCGGTGGGAACATTATACACGTCTATAACGTATCACGACCTAACCTAACCCATCTAGCCCCTCGCTGGTAATGTTTTACAGAATCCCGTCCCTGTCGTCCCGTACGTCCCGGTTGGGACATTATATACGTCTACAATGTTATATATCCTAACCTAAGGCAGGCTGTCATCTCGGATGCAGTATTTTACGCCATTCCTGGCGTATCGGCCCCTGCTTCTCGTTGGGAACATTATACACGTCTATAACGTATCACAACCTAACCTAACCCATCTAGCCCCTTGCTGGTAATGTTTTACAGAATTCCGTTCCTGTCGTCCCGTACGTCCCTGTTGGGACATTATATACGTCTACAGCGTTATATATCCTAACCTATGGCAGGCTAACTTCTCGGATGCAGTATTTTACAACATTCCTGGCATATTGGCTCCTACTTCTCGGTGGGAACATTATATACGTCTATAACGTATCACAACCTAACCTAACCCATCTAGCCCCTCGCTGGTAATGTTTTGCAGAATCCCGTTCCTGTCGTCCCGTACATCACGGTTGGGATATTATATACGTCTACAGCGATATATATCCTAACGTAAGGCAGGCTAACATCTCGGTTGCAGTATTTTACAACATTCCTGGCGTATCGGCCCATACTTCGCGGTGGGAACATTATATACGTCTATAACGTAACTTAACCTAACCTAACCCTTCTAGCCCCTCGCTGGTAATGTTTTACAGAATCCCGGTCGTGTCGTCCCGTACGTCCCGGTTGGGACATTATATACGTCTACAACGTTATATATCCTAACCTAAGGCAGGCTATCATCTCGGATGCAGTATTTTACGCCATTCCTGGCGTATCGGCCCCTTCTTCTCGGTGGGAACATTATACACATCTATAACGTATCACAACCTAACCTAACCCATCTAGCCCCTCGCTGGTAATGTTTTGCAAAATCCCGTTCCTGTCGTCCCGTACATCACGGTTGGGATATTATATACGTCTACAGCGATATATATCCTAACGTGAGGCAGGCTAACATCTCGGTTGCTGTATTTCACAACATTCGTGGCATATCGGCTCCTACTTCTCGGTGGGAACATTATATACGTCTATAACGTATCACAACCTAACCTAACCCATCTAGCCCCTCGCTGGTAATGTTTTGCAGAATCCCGTTCCTGTCGTCCCGTACGTCCCGGTTGGGACATTATATACGTCTACAACGTTATATATCCTAACCTAAGGCAGGCTATCATCTCGGATGCAGTATTTTACAACATTCCTGGCGTATCGGCCCCTACTTCTCGGGGGGAACATTATACACATCTATAACGTATCACAACCTAACCTAACCCATCTAGCCCCTCGCTGGTAATATTTTACAGAATCCCGTTCGTGTCGTCCCGTACGTCTCGGTTGGGATAATATATACGTCTATAGCGTTATATATCCTAACCTAATGCAGGCTATCATCTCGGATGCAGTATTTTACAACATTCCTGGCATATCGGCCCCTACTTCTCGGTGGGAACATTATACACGTCTATAACGTATCACAACCTAATCTAACCCATCTAGCCCCTCGCTGGTAATGTTTTACAGAATCCCGTTCGTGTCGTCCCGTACGTCTCGGTTGGGATATTATATACGTCTATAGCGTTATATATCCTAACCTAAGGCAAGCGATCATCTCGGATGCAGTATTTTACAACATTCCTGGCGCAGCGGCATCTACTTCTCGGTGGGAACATTATATTCGTCTATAACGTAATATATCCTACCGTAACCCATCTAGCCCCTTGCTGGTAATGTTTTACAGAATCCCGTTCCTGTCGTCCCGTACGTCCCGGATGGGACATTATATACGTCTACTGCGATACATATCCTAACGTAAGGCAGGTTAACATCTCGGATGCAGTATTTCACAACATTCCTGGCTTATCGTGCCATACTTCGCGGTGGGAACATTATATACGTCTATAACGTAACATAACCTAACCTAACCCTTCTAGCCCCTCGCTGGTAATGTTTTTCAGAATCACGTTCGTGTCGTCCCGTACATCTCGATTCGTATATTATATACGTCTATAGCGTTATATATCCTAACCTAAGGCAGGCTATCATCTCGGATGCAGTATTTTACGCCATTCCTGGCGTATCGGCCCCTACTTCTCGGTGGGAACATTATACACGTCTATAATGTATCACAACCTAACCTAACCCATCTAGCCCCTCGCTGGTAATGTTTTACAGAATCCCGTTCGTTTCGTCCCGTACGTCTCGGTTGGGATATTATATACGTCTATAGCGTTATATATCCTAACCTAAGGCAAGCGATCATCTCGGATGCAGTATTTTACGCCATTCCTGGCGTATCGGCCCCTACTTCTCGGTGGGAACATTATACACGTCTATAACGTATCACACCCTAACCTAACCCATCTAGACCCTCGCTGGTAATGTTTCACAGAATCCCGTTCCTGTCGTCCCGTACGTCCCGGTTGTGACATTATATACGTCTATAGCGTTATATATCCTAACCTAAGGCAGGCTGTCATCTCGGATGCAGTATTTTACGCCATTCCAGGCGTATCGGCCCCTACTTCTCGGTGGGAACATTATACACGTCTATAACGTAACCCAACTTAACCTAACCCATCTAGCCCCTTGCTGGTAATGTTTTACAGAATTCCGTTCCTGTCGTCCCGTACGTCCCTGTTGGGACATTATATACGTCTATAGCGTTATATATCCTAACCTAAGGCAGGCTATCATCTCGGATGCAGTATTTTACGCCATTCCTGGCGTATCGGCCCCCACTTCTCGGTGGGAACATTATACACGTCTATAACGTATCACGACCTAACCTAACCCATCTAGCCCCTCGCTGGTAATGTTTTACAGAATCCCGTCCCTGTCGTCCCGTACGTCCCGGTTGGGACATTATATACGTCTACAATGTTATATATCCTAACCTAAGGCAGGCTGTCATCTCGGATGCAGTATTTTACAACATTCCTGGCGTATCGGCCCATACTTCGCGGTGGGAACATTATATGCGTCTATAACGTAACTTAACCTAACCTAACCCTTCTAGCCCCTCGCTGGTAATGTTTTACAGAATCCCGGTCGTGTCGTCCCGTACGTCCCGGTTGGGACATTGTATACGTCTACAAAGTTATATATCCTAACCTAAGGCAGGCTATCATCTCGGATGCAGTATTTTACGCCATTCCTGGCGTATCGGCCCCTTCTTCTCGGTGGGAACATTATACACATCTATAACGTATCACAACCTAACCTAACCCATCTAGCCCCTCGCTGGTAATGTTTTGCAAAATCCCGTTCCTGTCGTCCCGTACATCACGGTTGGGATATTATATACGTCTACAGCGATATATATCCTAACGTAAGGCAGGCTAACATCTCGGTTGCTGTATTTCACAACATTCGTGGCATATCGGCTCCTACTTCTCGGTGGGAACATTATATTCGTCTATAACGTAATATATCCTAACCTAACCCATCTAGCCCCTTGCTGGTAATGTTTTACAGAATCCCGTTCCTGTCGTCCCGTACGTCCCGGATGGGACATTATATACGTCTACAGCGTTATATATCCTAACCTAAGGCAGGCTAACTTCTCGGATGCAGTATTTCACAACATTCCTGGCATATCGGCTCCTACTTCTCGGTGGGAACATTATATACGTCTATAACGTATCACAGCCTAACCTAACCCTTCTAGCCCCTCGCTGGTAATGTTTTGCAGAATCCCGTTCCTGTCGTCCCGTACATCTCTGTTGGGATATTATATACGTCTACAACGTTATATATCCTAGCCTAAGGCAGGCTAACTTCTCGGATGCAGTATTTCACAACATTCCTGGCTTATCGTGCCATACTTCGCGGTGGGAACATTATATACGTCTATAACGTAACATAACCTAACCTAACCCTTCTAGCCCTTCGCTGGTAATGTTTTTCAGAATCACGTTCGTGTCGTCCCGTACATCTCGATTCGTATATTATATACGTCTATAGCGTTATATATCCTAACCTAAGGCAGGCTATCATCTCGGATGCGGTATTTTACGCCATTCCTGGCGTATCGGCCCCTACTTCTCGGTGGGAACATTATACACGTCTATAATGTATCACAACCTAACCTAACCCATCTAGCCCCTCGCTGGTAATGTTTTACAGAATCCCGTTCGTTTCGTCCCGTACGTCTCGGTTGGGATATTATATACGTCTATAGCGTTATATATCCTAACCTAAGGCAAGCGATCATCTCGGATGCAGTATTTTACGCCATTCCTGGCGTATCGGCCCCTACTTCTCGGTGGGAGCATTATACACGTCTATAACGTATCACACCCTAACCTAACCCATCTAGCCCCTTGCTGGTAATGTTTTACAGAATCCCGTTCCTGTCGTCCCGTACGTCCCGGTTGGGACATTATATACGTCTACAGCGTTATATATCCTAACCTAAGGCAGGCTAACTTCTCGCATGCAGTATTTCACAACATTCCTGGCATGTCGGCTCCTACTTCTCGGTGGGAACATTATATAAGTCTATAACGTATTACAACCTAACCTAACCCATCTAGCCCCTCGCTGGTAATGTTTTACAGAATCCCGTTCCTGTCGTCCCTTACGTCCCTGTTGGGACATTATATACGTCTACAACGTTATATATCCTAACCTAAGGCAGGCTAACATCTCGGTTGCAGTATTTTACAACATTCCTGGCGTATCGGCCCATACTTCGCGGTGGGAACATTATATACGTCTATAACGTAACATAACCTAACCTAACCCTTCTAGCCCCTCGCTGGTAATGTTTTACAGAATACCGTTCCTGTCGTCCCGTACGTCCCGGTTGAGACATTATATACGTCTACAACGTTATATATACTAACCTAAGGCAGGCTAACATCTCGGTTGCAGTATTTTACAACATTCCTGGCGTATCGGCCCCTACTTCTCGGTGGGAACATTATACACGTCTATAACGTATCACGACCTAACCTAACCCTTCTATCCCCTCGCTGGTAATGTTTTGCAGAATCCCGTTCCTGTCGTCCCGTACGTCCCGGTTGGGACATTATATACGTCTACAACGTTATATATCCTAACCTAAGGCAGGCTATCATCTCGGATGCAGTATTTTACAACATTCCTGGCGTATCGGCCCCTACTTCTCGGGGGGAACATTATACACATCTATAACGTATCACAACCTAACCGAACCCATCTAGCCCCTCGCTGGTAATGTTTTACAGAATCCCGTTCCTGTCGTCCCGTACGTCCCGGTGGGGACAATATATACGTCTATAGCGTTATATATCCTAACCTAAGGCAGACTATCATCTCGGATGCAGTATTTTACGCCATTCCTGGCGTATCGGCCCCTACTTCTCGGGGGGAACATTATACACACCTATAACGTATCACAACCTAATCTAACCCATCTAGCCCCTCGCTGGTAATGTTTTACAGAATCCCGTTCGTGTCGTCCCGTACGTCTCGGTTGGGATATTATATACGTCTATAGCGTTATATATCCTAACCTAAGGCAAGCGATCATCTCGGATGCAGTATTTTACAACATTCCTGGCGCAGCGGCTTCTACTTCTCGGTGGGAACATTATATTCGTCTATAACGTAATATATCCTAACCTAACCCATCTAGCCCCTTGCTGGTAATGTTTTACAGAATCCCGTTCCTGTC
This sequence comes from Xylocopa violacea, assembly GCA_963969225.1. Taxonomy (NCBI): domain Eukaryota; kingdom Metazoa; phylum Arthropoda; class Insecta; order Hymenoptera; family Apidae; genus Xylocopa; species Xylocopa violacea. The sequence goes on along the minus strand of CAXAJV010000007.1, from coordinate 174,279 downwards.
GTCCCGTACGTCCCGGATGGGACATTATATACGTCTACAGCGTTATATATCCTAACCTAAGGCAGGCTAACTTCTCGGATGCAGTATTTCACAACATTCCTGGCATATCGGCTCCTACTTCTCGGTGGGAACATTATATACGTCTATAACGTATCACAGCCTAACCTAACCCATCTAGCCCCTCGCTGGTAATGTTTTGCAGAATCCCGTTCCTGTCGTCCCGTACATCTCTGTTGGGATATTATATACGTCTACAACGTTATATATCCTAGCCTAAGGCAGGCTAACTTCTCGGATGCAGTATTTCACAACATTCCTGGCTTATCGTCCCATACTTCGCGGTGGGAACATTATATACGTCTATAACGTAACATAACCTAACCTAACCCTTCTATCCCCTCGCTGGTAATGTTTTTCAGAATCCCGTTCGTGTCGTCCCGTACGTCTCGGTTGGGATATTATATACGTCTACAGCGTTATATATCCTAACCTAAGGCAGGCTAACTTCTCGGATGCAGTATTTCACAACATTCCTGGCGTATTGTGCCATACTTCGCGGTGAGAACATTATATACGTCTATAACGTAACATAACCTAACCTAACCCTTCTAGCCCCTCGCCGGTAATGTTTTTCAGAATCACGTTCGTGTCGTCCCGTACATCTCCGTTCGGATATTATATACGTCTATAGCGTTATATATCCTATCCTAAGGCAAGCGATCATCTCGGATGCAGTATTTTACGCCATTCCTGGCGTATCGGCCCCTACTTCTCGGTGGGAACATTATACACGCCTATAACGTATCACACCCTAACCTAACCCATCTAGCCCCTTGCTGGTAATGTTTTACAGAATCCCGTTCCTGTCGTCCCGTACGTCCCGGTTGGGACATTATATACGTCTACAGCGTTATATATCCTAACCTAAGGCAGGCTAACTTCTCGCATGCAGTATTTCACAACATTCCTGGCATATCGGCTCCTACTTCTCGGTGGGAACATTATATAAGTCTATAACGTATCACAACCTAACCTAACCCATCTAGCCCCTCGCTGGTAATGTTTTACAGAATCCCGTTCCTGTCGTCCCTTACGTCCCTGTTGGGACATTATATACGTCTACAACGTTATATATCCTAACCTAAGGCAGGCTAACATCTCGGTTGCAGTATTTTACAACATTCCTGGCGTATCGGCCCATACTTCGCGGTGGGAACATTATATACGTCTATAACGTAACATAACCTAACCTAACCCTTCTAGCCCCTCGCTGGTAATGTTTTTCAGAATCCCGTTCGTGTCGTCCTGTACATCTCGGTTCGGATATTATATACGTCTATAGCGTTATATATCCTAACCTAAGGCAAGCGATCATCTCGGATGCAGTATTTTACAACATTCCTGGCGCAGCGGCATCTACTTCTCGGTGGGAACATTATATTCGTCTATAACGTAATATATCCTACCCTAACCCATCTAGCCCCTTGCTGGTAATGTTTTACAGAATCCCGTTCCTGTCGTCCCGTACGTCCCGGATGGGACATTATATACGTCTACTGCGATACATATCCTAACGTAAGGCAGGTTAACATCTCGGATGCAGTATTTCACAACATTCCTGGCTTATCGTGCCATACTTCGCGGTGGGAACATTATATACGTCTATAACGTAACATAACCTAACCTAACCCTTCTAGCCCCTCGCTGGTAATGTTTTTCAGAATCACGTTCGTGTCGTCCCGTACATCTCGATTCGTATATTATATACGTCTATAGCGTTATATATCCTAACCTAAGGCAGGCTATCATCTCGGATGCAGTATTTTACGCCATTCCTGGCGTATCGGCCCCTACTTCTCGGTGGGAACATTATACACGTCTATAATGTATCACAACCTAACCTAACCCATCTAGCCCCTCGCTGGTAATGTTTTACAGAATCCCGTTCGTTTCGTCCCGTACGTCTCGGTTGGGATATTATATACGTCTATAGCGTTATATATCCTAACCTAAGGCAAGCGATCATCTCGGATGCAGTATTTTACGCCATTCCTGGCGTATCGGCCCCTACTTCTCGGTGGGAACATTATACACGTCTATAACGTATCACACCCTAACCTAACCCATCTAGACCCTCGCTGGTAATGTTTCACAGAATCCCGTTCCTGTCGTCCCGTACGTCCCGGTTGTGACATTATATACGTCTATAGCGTTATATATCCTAACCTAAGGCAGGCTGTCATCTCGGATGCAGTATTTTACGCCATTCCAGGCGTATCGGCCCCTACTTCTCGGTGGGAACATTATACACGTCTATAACGTAACCCAACTTAACCTAACCCATCTAGCCCCTTGCTGGTAATGTTTTACAGAATTCCGTTCCTGTCGTCCCGTACGTCCCTGTTGGGACATTATATACGTCTATAGCGTTATATATCCTAACCTAAGGCAGGCTATCATCTCGGATGCAGTATTTTACGCCATTCCTGGCGTATCGGCCCCCACTTCTCGGTGGGAACATTATACACGTCTATAACGTATCACGACCTAACCTAACCCATCTAGCCCCTCGCTGGTAATGTTTTACAGAATCCCGTCCCTGTCGTCCCGTACGTCCCGGTTGGGACATTATATACGTCTACAATGTTATATATCCTAACCTAAGGCAGGCTGTCATCTCGGATGCAGTATTTTACAACATTCCTGGCGTATCGGCCCATACTTCGCGGTGGGAACATTATATGCGTCTATAACGTAACTTAACCTAACCTAACCCTTCTAGCCCCTCGCTGGTAATGTTTTACAGAATCCCGGTCGTGTCGTCCCGTACGTCCCGGTTGGGACATTGTATACGTCTACAAAGTTATATATCCTAACCTAAGGCAGGCTATCATCTCGGATGCAGTATTTTACGCCATTCCTGGCGTATCGGCCCCTTCTTCTCGGTGGGAACATTATACACATCTATAACGTATCACAACCTAACCTAACCCATCTAGCCCCTCGCTGGTAATGTTTTGCAAAATCCCGTTCCTGTCGTCCCGTACATCACGGTTGGGATATTATATACGTCTACAGCGATATATATCCTAACGTAAGGCAGGCTAACATCTCGGTTGCTGTATTTCACAACATTCGTGGCATATCGGCTCCTACTTCTCGGTGGGAACATTATATTCGTCTATAACGTAATATATCCTAACCTAACCCATCTAGCCCCTTGCTGGTAATGTTTTACAGAATCCCGTTCCTGTCGTCCCGTACGTCCCGGATGGGACATTATATACGTCTACAGCGTTATATATCCTAACCTAAGGCAGGCTAACTTCTCGGATGCAGTATTTCACAACATTCCTGGCATATCGGCTCCTACTTCTCGGTGGGAACATTATATACGTCTATAACGTATCACAGCCTAACCTAACCCATCTAGCCCCTCGCTGGTAATGTTTTGCAGAATCCCGTTCCTGTCGTCCCGTACATCTCTGTTGGGATATTATATACGTCTACAACGTTATATATCCTAGCCTAAGGCAGGCTAACTTCTCGGATGCAGTATTTCACAACATTCCTGGCTTATCGTGCCATACTTCGCGGTGGGAACATTATATACGTCTATAACGTAACATAACCTAACCTAACCCTTCTAGCCCTTCGCTGGTAATGTTTTTCAGAATCACGTTCGTGTCGTCCCGTACATCTCGATTCGTATATTATATACGTCTATAGCGTTATATATCCTAACCTAAGGCAGGCTATCATCTCGGATGCGGTATTTTACGCCATTCCTGGCGTATCGGCCCCTACTTCTCGGTGGGAACATTATACACGTCTATAATGTATCACAACCTAACCTAACCCATCTAGCCCCTCGCTGGTAATGTTTTACAGAATCCCGTTCGTTTCGTCCCGTACGTCTCGGTTGGGATATTATATACGTCTATAGCGTTATATATCCTAACCTAAGGCAAGCGATCATCTCGGATGCAGTATTTTACGCCATTCCTGGCGTATCGGCCCCTACTTCTCGGTGGGAGCATTATACACGTCTATAACGTATCACACCCTAACCTAACCCATCTAGCCCCTTGCTGGTAATGTTTTACAGAATCCCGTTCCTGTCGTCCCGTACGTCCCGGTTGGGACATTATATACGTCTACAGCGTTATATATCCTAACCTAAGGCAGGCTAACTTCTCGCATGCAGTATTTCACAACATTCCTGGCATGTCGGCTCCTACTTCTCGGTGGGAACATTATATAAGTCTATAACGTATTACAACCTAACCTAACCCATCTAGCCCCTCGCTGGTAATGTTTTACAGAATCCCGTTCCTGTCGTCCCTTACGTCCCTGTTGGGACATTATATACGTCTACAACGTTATATATCCTAACCTAAGGCAGGCTAACATCTCGGTTGCAGTATTTTACAACATTCCTGGCGTATCGGCCCATACTTCGCGGTGGGAACATTATATACGTCTATAACGTAACATAACCTAACCTAACCCTTCTAGCCCCTCGCTGGTAATGTTTTACAGAATACCGTTCCTGTCGTCCCGTACGTCCCGGTTGAGACATTATATACGTCTACAACGTTATATATACTAACCTAAGGCAGGCTAACATCTCGGTTGCAGTATTTTACAACATTCCTGGCGTATCGGCCCCTACTTCTCGGTGGGAACATTATACACGTCTATAACGTATCACGACCTAACCTAACCCTTCTATCCCCTCGCTGGTAATGTTTTGCAGAATCCCGTTCCTGTCGTCCCGTACGTCCCGGTTGGGACATTATATACGTCTACAACGTTATATATCCTAACCTAAGGCAGGCTATCATCTCGGATGCAGTATTTTACAACATTCCTGGCGTATCGGCCCCTACTTCTCGGGGGGAACATTATACACATCTATAACGTATCACAACCTAACCGAACCCATCTAGCCCCTCGCTGGTAATGTTTTACAGAATCCCGTTCCTGTCGTCCCGTACGTCCCGGTGGGGACAATATATACGTCTATAGCGTTATATATCCTAACCTAAGGCAGACTATCATCTCGGATGCAGTATTTTACGCCATTCCTGGCGTATCGGCCCCTACTTCTCGGGGGGAACATTATACACACCTATAACGTATCACAACCTAATCTAACCCATCTAGCCCCTCGCTGGTAATGTTTTACAGAATCCCGTTCGTGTCGTCCCGTACGTCTCGGTTGGGATATTATATACGTCTATAGCGTTATATATCCTAACCTAAGGCAAGCGATCATCTCGGATGCAGTATTTTACAACATTCCTGGCGCAGCGGCTTCTACTTCTCGGTGGGAACATTATATTCGTCTATAACGTAATATATCCTAACCTAACCCATCTAGCCCCTTGCTGGTAATGTTTTACAGAATCCCGTTCCTGTCGTCCCGTACGTCCCGGATGGGACATTATATACGTCTACAGCGTTATATATCCTAACCTAAGGCAGGCTAACTTCTCGGATGCAGTATTTCACAACATTCCTGGCATATCGGCTCCTACTTCTCGGTGGGAACATTATATACGTCTATAACGTATCACAGCCTAACCTAACCCATCTAGCCCCTCGCTGGTAATGTTTTGCAGAATCCCGTTCCTGTCGTCCCGTACATCTCTGTTGGGATATTATATACGTCTACAACGTTATATATCCTAGCCTAAGGCAGGCTAACTTCTCGGATGCAGTATTTCACAACATTCCTGGCTTATCGTGCCATACTTCGCGGTGGGAACACTATATACGTCTATAACGTAACATAACCTAACCTAACCCTTCTAGCCCTTCGCTGGTAATGTTTTTCAGAATCACGTTCGTGTCGTCCCGTACATCTCGATTCGTATATTATATACGTCTATAGCGTTATATATCCTAACCTAAGGCAGGCTATCATCTCGGATGCAGTATTTTACGCCATTCCTGGTGTATCGGCCCCTACTTCTCGGTGGGAACATTATACACGTCTATAATGTATCACAACCTAACCTAACCCATGTAGCCCCTCGCTGGTAATATTCTACAGAATCCCGTTCCTGTCGTCCCGTACGTCCCGGTTGGGATATTATATACGTCTACAGCGATATATATCCTAACGTAAGGCAGGCTAACATCTCGGTTGCAGTATTTTACAACATTCCTGGCGTATCGTCCCATACTTCGCGGTGGGAACATTATATACGTCTATAACGTAACATAACCTAACCTAACCCTTCTATCCCCTCGCTGGTAATGTTTTTCAGAATCCCGTTCGTGTCGTCCCGTACGTCTCGGTTGGGATATTATATACGTCTACAGCGTTATATATCCTAACCTAAGGCAGGCTAACTTCTCGGATGCAGTATTTCACAACATTCCTGGCGTATTGTGCCATACTTCGCGGTGAGAACATTATATACGTCTATAACGTAACATAACCTAACCTAACCCTTCTAGCCCCTCGCCGGTAATGTTTTTCAGAATCACGTTCGTGTCGTCCCGTACATCTCCGTTCGGATATTATATACGTCTATAGCGTTATATATCCTATCCTAAGGCAAGCGATCATCTCGGATGCAGTATTTTACGCCATTCCTGGCGTATCGGCCCCTACTTCTCGGTGGGAACATTATACACGCCTATAACGTATCACACCCTAACCTAACCCATCTAGCCCCTTGCTGGTAATGTTTTACAGAATCCCGTTCCTGTCGTCCCGTACGTCCCGGTTGGGACATTATATACGTCTACAGCGTTATATATCCTAACCTAAGGCAGGCTAACTTCTCGCATGCAGTATTTCACAACATTCCTGGCATATCGGCTCCTACTTCTCGGTGGGAACATTATATAAGTCTATAACGTATCACAACCTAACCTAACCCATCTAGCCCCTCGCTGGTAGTGTTTTACAGAATCCCGTTCCTGTCGTCCCTTACGTCCCTGTTGGGACATTATATACGTCTACAACGTTATATATCCTAACCTAAGGCAGGCTAACATCTCGGTTGCAGTATTTTACAACATTCCTGGCGTATCGGCCCATACTTCGCGGTGGGAACATTATATACGTCTATAACGTAACATAACCTAACCTAACCCTTCTAGCCCCTCGCTGGTAATGTTTTTCAGAATCCCGTTCGTGTCGTCCTGTACATCTCGGTTCGGATATTATATACGTCTATAGCGTTATATATCCTAACCTAAGGCAGGCTATCATCTCGGATGCAGTATTTTACGCAATTCCTGGCGTATCGGTACCTACTTCTCGGTGGGAACATTATACAGGTCTATAACGTAACATAACCTAACCTAACCCATCTAGCCCCTCGCTGGTAATATTTTACAGAATCCCGTTCGTGTCGTCCCGTACGTCTCGGTTGTGACATTATATACGTCTATAGCGTTATATATCCTAACCTAAGGCAGGCTATCATCTCGGATGCAGTATTTTACGCCATTCCTGGCGTATCGGCTCCTACTTCTCGGTGGGAACATTATATACGTCTATAACGTATCACAACATAACCTAACCCATCTAGCCCCTCGCTGGTAATGTTTTGCAGAATCCCGTTCCTGTCGTCCCGTACATCACGGTTGGGATATTATATACGTCTACAGCGATATATATCCTAACGTAAGGCAGGCTAACATCTCGGTTGCAGTATTTTACAACATTCCTGGCGTATCGGCCCATACTTCGCGGTGGGAACATTATATACGTCTATAACGTAACATAACCTAACCTAACCCTTCTAGCCCCTCGCTGGTAATGTTTTTCAGAATCCCGTTCGTGTCGTCCCGTACATCTCGGTTCGGATATTATATACGTCTATAGCGTTATATATCCTAACCTAAGGCAGGCTATCATCTCGGATGCAGTATTTTACGCAATTCCTGGCGTATCGGCACCTACTTCTCGGTGGGAACATTATACAGGTCTATAACGTAACATAACCTAACCTAACCCATCTAGCCCCTCGCTGGTAATATTTTACAGAATCCCGTTCGTGTCGTCCCGTACGTCTCGGTTGGGATATTATATACGTCTATAGCGTTATATATCCTAACCTCAGACAGGTTATCATCTCGCATGCAGTATTTTACGCCATTCCTGGCGTATCGGCCCCTACTTCTCGGTGGGAACATTATACAGGTCTATAACGTAACATAACCTAACCTAACCCATCTATCCCCTCGCTGGTAATATTTTACAGAATCCCGTTCGTGTCGTCCCGTACGTCTCGGTTGGGATATTATATATGTCTATAGCGTTATATATCCTAACCTCAGGCAGGCTATCATCTCGGATGCAGTATTTTACGCCATTCCAGGCATATCGGCCCCTACTTCTCGGTGGGAACATTATACACGTCTATAACGTGTCACGACCTAACCTAACCCATCTAGCCCCTCGCTGGTAATGTTTTACAGAATCCCGTTCCTGTCGTCCCGTACGTCCCGGTTGTGACATTATATACGTTTATAGCGTTATATATCCTAACCTAAGGCAGGCTGTCATCTCGGATGCAGTATTTTACGCCATTCCAGGTGTATCGGCCCCTACTTCTCGGTGGGAACATTATACACGTCTATAACGTATCACAACCTAACCTAACCCATCTAGCCCCTTGCTGGTAATGTTTTACAGAATTCCGTTCCTGTCGTCCCGTACGTCCCTGTTGGGACATTATATACGTCTATAGCGTTATATATCCTAACCTAAGGCAGGCTATCATCTCGGATGCAGTATTTTACGCCATTCCTGGCGTATCGGCCCCCACTTCTCGGTGGGAACATTATTCACGTCTATAACGTATCACGACCTAACCTAACCCATCTAGCCCCTCGCTGGTAATGTTTTACAGAATCCCGTCCCTGTCGTCCCGTACGTCCCGGTTGGGACATTATATACGTCTACAATGTTATATATCCTAACCTAAGGCAGGCTGTCATCTCGGATGCAGTATTTTACGCCATTCCTGGCGTATCGGCCCCTGCTTCTCGGTGGGAACATTATACACGTCTATAACGTATCACAACCTAACCTAACCCATCTAGCCGCTTGCTGGTAATGTTTTACAGAATTCCGTTCCTGTCGTCCCGTACGTCCCTGTTGGGACATTATATACGTCTACAGCGTTATATATCCTAACCTATGGCAGGCTAACTTCTCGGATGCAGTATTTTACAACATTCCTGGCATATCGTCTCCTACTTCTCGGTGGGAACATTATATACGTCTATAACGTATCACAACCTAACATAACCCATCTAGCCCCTCGCTGGTAATGTTTTGCAGAATCCCGTTCCTGTCGTCCCGTACATCACGGTTGGGATATTATATACGTCTACAGCGATATATATCCTAACGTAAGGCAGGCTAACATCTCGGTTGCAGTATTTTACAACATTCCTGGCGTATCGGCCCATACTTCGCGGTGGGAACATTATATACGTCTATAACGTAACTTAACCTAACCTAACCCTTCTAGCCCCTCGCTGGTAATGTTTTTCAGAATCCCGTTCGTGTCGTCCCGTACATCTCGGTTCGGATATTATATACGTCTATAGCGTTATATATCCTAACCTAAGGCAGGCTATCATCTCGGATGCAGTATTTTACGCCATTCCTGGTGTATCGGTCCCTACTTCTCGGTGGGAACATTATACACGTCTGTAACGTAACATAACCTAACCTAACCCATCTAGCCCCTCGCTGGTAATATTTTACAGAATCCCGTTCGTGTCGTCCCGTACGTCTCGGTTGGGATATTATATACGTCTATAGCGTTATATATCCTAACCTAAGGCAGGCTATCATCTCGGATGCAGTATTTTACGCCATTCCTGGCGTATCGGCCCCCACTTCTCGGTGGGAACATTATACACGTCTATAACGTATCACGACCTAACCTAACCCATCTAGCCCCTCGCTGGTAATGTTTTACAGAATCCCGTCCCTGTCGTCCCGTACGTCCCGGTTGGGACATTATATACGTCTACAGCGTTATATATCCTAACCTATGGCAGGCTAACTTCTCGGATGCAGTATTTTACAACATTCCTGGCATATCGGCTCCTACTTCTCGGTGGGAACATTATGTACGTCTATAACGTATCACAACCTAACCTAACCCATCTAGCCCCTCGCTGCTAATGTTTTTCAGAATCCCGTTCGTGTCGTCCCGTACGTCCCGGTTGGGACATTATATACGTCTACAACGTTATATATCCTAACCTAAGGCAGGCTAACATCTCGGATGCAGTATTTTACCCAATTCCTGGCGGGTCCGCCCCTACTTCTCGGTGGGAACATTATACACGTCTATAACGTAACATAAACTAACCTAACCCATCTAGCCCCTCGCTGGTAACATTTTACAGAATCCAGTTCGTGTCGTCCCGTACGTCTCGGTTGGGATATTATATACGGCTACAGCGTTATATATACTAACTTAAGGCAGGCTAACATCTCGGATGCAGTATTTTACGCAATTCCTGGCGTATCGGCCCCTACTTCTCGGTGGGAACATTATACAGGGCTATAACGTAACATAATCTAACCTAACCCATCTAGCCCCTCGCTGGTAATATTTTACAGAATCGCTTTCGTGTCGTCCCGTACGTCTCGGTTGGGATATTATATACGTCTATAGCGTTATATATCCTAACCTAATGCAGGCTATCATCTGGGATGCAGTATTTTAAAACATTCCTGGCATATCGGCCCCCACTTCTCGGTGGGAACATTGTATACGTCTATAACGTATCACAACCTAACCTAACCCATCTAGCCCCTCGCTGGTAATGTTTTTCAGAATCCCGTTCGTGTCGTCCCGTACGTCTCGGTTGGGATATTATATACGTCTATAGCGTTATATATCCTAACCTCAGACAGGTTATCATCTCGCATGCAGTATTTTACGCCATTCCTGGCGTATCGGCCCCTACTTCTCGGTGGGAACATTATACAGGTCTATAACGTAACATAACCTAACCTAACCCATCTATCCCCTCGCTGGTAATATTTTACAGAATCCCGTTCGTGTCGTCCCGTACGTCTCGGTTGGGATATTATATATGTCTATAGCGTTATATATCCTAACCTCAGGCAGGCTATCATCTCGGATGCAGTATTTTACGCCATTCCAGGCATATCGGCCCCTACTTCTCGGTGGGAACATTATACACGTCTATAACGTGTCACGACCTAACCTAACCCATCTAGCCCCTCGCTGGTAATGTTTTACAGAATCCCGTTCCTGTCGTCCCGTACGTCCCGGTTGTGACATTATATACGTCTATAGCGTTATATATCCTAACCTAAGGCAGGCTGTCATCTCGGATGCAGTATTTTACGCCATTCCAGGTGTATCGGCCCCTACTTCTCGGTGGGAACATTATACACGTCTATAACGTATCACAACCTAACCTAACCCATCTAGCCCCTTGCTGGTAATGTTTTACAGAATTCCGTTCCTGTCGTCCCGTACGTCCCTGTTGGGACATTATATACGTCTATAGCGTTATATATCCTAACCTAAGGCAGGCTATCATCTCGGATGCAGTATTTTACGCCATTCCTGGCGTATCGGCCCCCACTTCTCGGTGGGAACATTATACACGTCTATAACGTATCACGACCTAACCTAACCCATCTAGCCCCTCGCTGGTAATGTTTTACAGAATCCCGTCCCTGTCGTCCCGTACGTCCCGGTTGGGACATTATATACGTCTACAATGTTATATATCCTAACCTAAGGCAGGCTGTCATCTCGGATGCAGTATTTTACGCCATTCCTGGCGTATCGGCCCCTGCTTCTCGGTGGGAACATTATACACGTCTATAACGTATCACAACCTAACCTAACCCATCTAGCCGCTTGCTGGTAATGTTTTACAGAATTCCGTTCCTGTCGTCCCGTACGTCCCTGTTGGGACATTATATACGTCTACAGCGTTATATATCCTAACCTATGGCAGGCTAACTTCTCGGATGCAGTATTTTACAACATTCCTGGCATATCGTCTCCTACTTCTCGGTGGGAACATTATATACGTCTATAACGTATCACAACCTAACATAACCCATCTAGCCCCTCGCTGGTAATGTTTTGCAGAATCCCGTTCCTGTCGTCCCGTACATCACGGTTGGGATATTATATACGTCTACAGCGATATATATCCTAACGTAAGGCAGGCTAACATCTCGGTTGCAGTATTTTACAACATTCCTGGCGTATCGGCCCATACTTCGCGGTGGGAACATTATATACGTCTATAACGTAACTTAACCTAACCTAACCCTTCTAGCCCCTCGCTGGTAATGTTTTTCAGAATCCCGTTCGTGTCGTCCCGTACATCTCGGTTCGGATATTATATACGTCTATAGCGTTATATATCCTAACCTAAGGCAGGCTATCATCTCGGATGCAGTATTTTACGCCATTCCTGGTGTATCGGTCCCTACTTCTCGGTGGGAACATTATACACGTCTGTAACGTAACATAACCTAACCTAACCCATCTAGCCCCTCGCTGGTAATATTTTACAGAATCCCGTTCGTGTCGTCCCGTACGTCTCGGTTGGGATATTATATATGTCTATAGCGTTATATATCCTAACCTCAGGCAGGCTATCATCTCGGATGCAGTATTTTACGCCATTCCAGGCATATCGGCCCCTACTTCTCGGTGGGAACATTATACACGTCTATAACGTGTCACGACCTAACCTAACCCATCTAGCCCCTCGCTGGTAATGTTTTACAGAATCCCGTTCCTGTCGTCCCGTACGTCCCGGTTGTGACATTATATACGTCTATAGCGTTATATATCCTAACCTAAGGCAGGCTGTCATCTCGGATGCAGTATTTTACGCCATTCCAGGTGTATCGGCCCCTACTTCTCGGTGGGAACATTATACACGTCTATAACGTATCACAACCTAACCTAACCCATCTAGCCCCTTGCTGGTAATGTTTTACAGAATTCCGTTCCTGTCGTCCCGTACGTCCCTGTTGGGACATTATATACGTCTATAGCGTTATATATCCTAACCTAAGGCAGGCTATCATCTCGGATGCAGTATTTTACGCCATTCCTGGCGTATCGGCCCCCACTTCTCGGTGGGAACATTATACACGTCTATAACGTATCACGACCTAACCTAACCCATCTAGCCCCTCGCTGGTAATGTTTTACAGAATCCCGTCCCTGTCGTCCCGTACGTCCCGGTTGGGACATTATATACGTCTACAATGTTATATATCCTAACCTAAGGCAGGCTGTCATCTCGGATGCAGTATTTTACGCCATTCCTGGCGTATCGGCCCCTGCTTCTCGGTGGGAACATTATACACGTCTATAACGTATCACAACCTAACCTAACCCATCTAGCCGCTTGCTGGTAATGTTTTACAGAATTCCGTTCCTGTCGTCCCGTACGTCCCTGTTGGGACATTATATACGTCTACAGCGTTATATATCCTAACCTATGGCAGGCTAACTTCTCGGATGCAGTATTTTACAACATTCCTGGCATATCGTCTCCTACTTCTCGGTGGGAACATTATATACGTCTATAACGTATCACAACCTAACATAACCCATCTAGCCCCTCGCTGGTAATGTTTTGCAGAATCCCGTTCCTGTCGTCCCGTACATCACGGTTGGGATATTATATACGTCTACAGCGATATATATCCTAACGTAAGGCAGGCTAACATCTCGGTTGCAGTATTTTACAACATTCCTGGCGTATCGGCCCATACTTCGCGGTGGGAACATTATATACGTCTATAACGTAACTTAACCTAACCTAACCCTTCTAGCCCCTCGCTGGTAATGTTTTTCAGAATCCCGTTCGTGTCGTCCCGTACATCTCGGTTCGGATATTATATACGTCTATAGCGTTATATATCCTAACCTAAGGCAGGCTATCATCTCGGATGCAGTATTTTACGCCATTCCTGGTGTATCGGTCCCTACTTCTCGGTGGGAACATTATACACGTCTGTAACGTAACATAACCTAACCTAACCCATCTAGCCCCTCGCTGGTAATATTTTACAGAATCCCGTTCGTGTCGTCCCGTACGTCTCGGTTGGGATATTATATACGTCTATAGCGTTATATATCCTAACCTAAGGCAGGCTATCATCTCGGATGCAGTATTTTACGCCATTCCTGGCGTATCGGCCCCCACTTCTCGGTGGGAACATTATACACGTCTATAACGTATCACGACCTAACCTAACCCATCTAGCCCCTCGCTGGTAATGTTTTACAGAATCCCGTCCCTGTCGTCCCGTACGTCCCGGTTGGGACATTATATACGTCTACAGCGTTATATATCCTAACCTATGGCAGGCTAACTTCTCGGATGCAGTATTTTACAACATTCCTGGCATATCGGCTCCTACTTCTCGGTGGGAACATTATGTACGTCTATAACGTATCACAACCTAACCTAACCCATCTAGCCCCTCGCTGCTAATGTTTTTCAGAATCCCGTTCGTGTCGTCCCGTACGTCCCGGTTGGGACATTATATACGTCTACAACGTTATATATCCTAACCTAAGGCAGGCTAACATCTCGGATGCAGTATTTTACCCAATTCCTGGCGGGTCCGCCCCTACTTCTCGGTGGGAACATTATACACGTCTATAACGTAACATAAACTAACCTAACCCATCTAGCCCCTCGCTGGTAACATTTTACAGAATCCAGTTCGTGTCGTCCCGTACGTCTCGGTTGGGATATTATATACGGCTACAGCGTTATATATACTAACTTAAGGCAGGCTAACATCTCGGATGCAGTATTTTACGCAATTCCTGGCGTATCGGCCCCTACTTCTCGGTGGGAACATTATACAGGGCTATAACGTAACATAATCTAACCTAACCCATCTAGCCCCTCGCTGGTAATATTTTACAGAATCGCTTTCGTGTCGTCCCGTACGTCTCGGTTGGGATATTATATACGTCTATAGCGTTATATATCCTAACCTAATGCAGGCTATCATCTGGGATGCAGTATTTTAAAACATTCCTGGCATATCGGCCCCTACTTCTCGGTGGGAACATTATATACGTCTATAACGTATCACAACCTAACCTAACCCATCTAGCCCCTCGCTGGTAATGTTTTTCAGAATCCCGTTCGTTTCGTCCCGTACATCTCGGTTCGGAAATTATATACGTCTATAGCGTCATATATCCTAACCTACAGCAGGCTATCATCTCGGATGCAGTATTTCACGCCACTCCTGGCGTATCGGCCCCTACTTCTCGGTGGGAACATTATACACGTCTATAACGTATCACAACCTAACCTAACCCATCTAGCCCCTCGCTGGTATTGTTTTACAGAATCCCGTTCCTGTCGTCCCGTACGTCCCGGTTGGGACATTATATACGTCTACAACGTTATATATCCTAACCTAAGGCAGGCTAACATCTCGGATGCAATATTTTACGCAATTCCTGGCGAGTCCGCCCCTTCTTCTCGGTGGGAACATTATACACGTCTATAACGTATCACAACTTAACCTAACACATCTAGCCCCTCGCTGGTAATGTTTCAGAGAATCCCGTTCGTGTCGTCCCGTACATCTCGGTTGGGATATTATATACGTATATACCGTTATATATCCTAACGTAAGGCAGGCTATCATCTCGGATGCAGTATTTTACAACATTCTTGGCGCATCGGCCCCTACTTCTCGGTGGGAACATTATACACGTCTATAACGTGTCACGACCTAACCTAACCCATCTAGCCCCTCGCTGGTAATGTTTTACAGAATCCCGTTCCTGTCGTCCCGTACATCCCGGTTGGGACATTATATACGTCTATAGCGTTATATATCCTAACCTAAGGCAGGCTGTCATCTCGGATGCAGTATTTTACGCCATTCCAGGCGTATCGGCCCCTGCTTCCCGTTGGGAACATTATACACGTCTATAACGTATCACAACCTAACCTAACCCATCTAGCCCCTTGCTGGTAATGTTTTACAGAATTCCGTTCCTGTCGTCCCGTACGTCCCTGTTGGGACATTATATACGTCTACAGCGTTATATATCCTAACCTATGGCAGGCTAACTTCTCGGATGCAGTATTTTACAACATTCCTGGCATATTGGCTCCTACTTCTCGGTGGGAACATTATATACGTCTATAACGTATCACAACCTAACCTAACCCATCTAGCCCCTCGCTGGTAATGTTTTGCAGAATCCCGTTCCTGTCGTCCCGTACATCACGGTTGGGATATTATATACGTCTATAGCGTTATATATCCTAACCTAAGGCAGGCTATCATCTCGGATGTAGTATTTTACGCCATTCCTGGCGTATCGGCCCCTACTTCTCGGTGGGAACATTATACAGGTCTATAACGTAACATAACCTAACCTAACCCATCTATCCCCTCGCTGGTAATATTTTACAGAATCCCGTTCGTGTCGTCCCGTACGTCTCGGTTGGGATATTATATATGTCTATAGCGTTATATATCCTAACCTCAGGCAGGCTATCATCTCGGATGCAGTATTTTACGCCATTCCTGGCGTATCGGCCCCCACTTCTCGGTGGGAACATTATACACGTCTATAACGTATCACGACCTAACCTAACCCATCTAGCCCCTCGCTGGTAATGTTTTACAGAATCCCGTCCCTGTCGTCCCGTACGTCCCGGTTGGGACATTATATACGTCTACAGCGTTATATATCCTAACCTATGGCAGGCTAACTTCTCGGATGCAGTATTTTACAACATTCCTGGCATATCGGCTCCTACTTCTCGGTGGGAACATTATGTACGTCTATAACGTATCACAACCTAACCTAACCCATCTAGCCCCTCGCTGCTAATGTTTTTCAGAATCCCGTTCGTGTCGTCCCGTACGTCCCGGTTGGGACATTATATACGTCTACAACGTTATATATCCTAACCTAAGGCAGGCTAACATCTCGGATGCAGTATTTTACCCAATTCCTGGCGGGTCCGCCCCTACTTCTCGGTGGGAACATTATACACGTCTATAACGTAACATAAACTAACCTAACCCATCTAGCCCCTCGCTGGTAACATTTTACAGAATCCAGTTCGTGTCGTCCCGTACGTCTCGGTTGGGATATTATATACGGCTACAGCGTTATATATACTAACTTAAGGCAGGCTAACATCTCGGATGCAGTATTTTACGCAATTCCTGGCGTATCGGCCCCTACTTCTCGGTGGGAACATTATACAGGGCTATAACGTAACATAATCTAACCTAACCCATCTAGCCCCTCGCTGGTAATATTTTACAGAATCGCTTTCGTGTCGTCCCGTACGTCTCGGTTGGGATATTATATACGTCTATAGCGTTATATATCCTAACCTAATGCAGGCTATCATCTGGGATGCAGTATTTTAAAACATTCCTGGCATATCGGCCCCCACTTCTCGGTGGGAACATTGTATACGTCTATAACGTATCACAACCTAACCTAACCCATCTAGCCCCTCGCTGGTAATGTTTTTCAGAATCCCGTTCGTGTCGTCCCGTACGTCTCGGTTGGGATATTATATACGTCTATAGCGTTATATATCCTAACCTCAGACAGGTTATCATCTCGCATGCAGTATTTTACGCCATTCCTGGCGTATCGGCCCCTACTTCTCGGTGGGAACATTATACAGGTCTATAACGTAACATAACCTAACCTAACCCATCTATCCCCTCGCTGGTAATGTTTTACAGAATCCCGTCCCTGTCGTCCCGTACGTCCCGGTTGGGACATTATATACGTCTACAATGTTATATATCCTAACCTAAGGCAGGCTGTCTTCTCGGATGCAGTATTTTACGCCATTCCTGGCGTATCGGCCCCTGCTTCTCGGTGGGAACATTATACACGTCTATAACGTATCACAACCTAACCTAACCCATCTAGCCGCTTGCTGGTAATGTTTTACAGAATTCCGATCCTGTCGTCCCGTACGTCCCTGTTGGGACATTATATACGTCTACAGCGTTATATATCCTAACCTATGGCAGGCTAACTTCTCGGATGCAGTATTTTACAACATTCCTGGCATATCGTCTCCTACTTCTCGGTGGGAACATTATATACGTCTATAACGTATCACAACCTAACATAACCCATCTAGCCCCTCGCTGGTAATGTTTTGCAGAATCCCGTTCCTGTCGTCCCGTACATCACGGTTGGGATATTATATACGTCTACAGCGATATATATCCTAACGTAAGGCAGGCTAACATCTCGGTTGCAGTATTTTACAACATTCCTGGCGTATCGGCCCATACTTCGCGGTGGGAACATTATATACGTCTATAACGTAACTTAACCTAACCTAACCCTTCTAGCCCCTCGCTGGTAATGTTTTTCAGAATCCCGTTCGTGTCGTCCCGTACATCTCGGTTCGGATATTATATACGTCTATAGCTTTATATATCCTAACCTAAGGCAGGCTATCATCTCGGATGCAGTATTTTACGCCATTCCTGGTGTATCGGTCCCTACTTCTCGGTGGGAACATTATACACGTCTGTAACGTAACATAACCTAACCTAACCCATCTAGCCCCTCGCTGGTAATATTTTACAGAATCCCGTTCGTGTCGTCCCGTACGTCTCGGTTGGGATATTATATACGTCTATAGCGTTATATATCCTAACCTAATGCAGGCTATCATCTCGGATGCAGTATTTTACAACATTCCTGGCATATCGGCCCCTACTTCTCGGTGGGAACATTATATACGTCTATAACGTAACATAACCTAATCTAATCCTTCTACACCCTCGCTGGTAATGTTTTTCAGAATCCCCTTCGTGTCGTCGCGTACATCTCGGTTGGGATATTATATACGTCTATAGCGTTATATATCCTAACCTAAGGCAGGCTATCATCTCGGATGCAGTATTTTACGCAATTCCTGGCGTATGGGCCCCTACTTCTCGGTGGGAACATTATACAGGGCTATAACGTAACATAACCTAACCTAACCCATCTAGCCCCTCGCTGGTAATATTTTACAGAATCCCGTTCGTGTCGTCCCGTACGTCTCGGTTGGGATATTATATACGTCTATAGCGTTATATATCCTAACCTAAGGCAGGCTATCATCTCGGATGCAGTATTTTACGCCATTCCTGGCGTATCGGCCCCCACTTCTCGGTGGGAACATTATACACGTCTATAACGTATCACGACCTAACCTAACCCATCTAGCCCCTCGCTGGTAATGTTTTACAGAATCCCGTCCCTGTCGTCCCGTACGTCCCGGTTGGGACATTATATACGTCTACAGCGTTATATATCCTAACCTATGGCAGGCTAACTTCTCGGATGCAGTATTTTACAACATTCCTGGCATATCGGCTCCTACTTCTCGGTGGGAACATTATGTACGTCTATAACGTATCACAACCTAACCTAACCCATCTAGCCCCTCGCTGCTAATGTTTTTCAGAATCCCGTTCGTGTCGTCCCGTACGTCCCGGTTGGGACATTATATACGTCTACAACGTTATATATCCTAACCTAAGGCAGGCTAACATCTCGGATGCAGTATTTTACCCAATTCCTGGCGGGTCCGCCCCTACTTCTCGGTGGGAACATT
The DNA here is from genome assembly GCA_963969225.1 of Xylocopa violacea. Lineage (NCBI taxonomy): Eukaryota > Metazoa > Arthropoda > Insecta > Hymenoptera > Apidae > Xylocopa > Xylocopa violacea. The sequence continues at coordinate 154,614 of CAXAJV010000007.1, read as the reverse complement.
ATACACGTCTATAACGTAACATAAACTAACGTAACCCATCTAGCCCCTCGCTGGTAACATTTTACAGAATCCAGTTCGTGTCGTCCCGTACGTCTCGGTTGGGATATTATATACGGCTACAGCGTTATATATACTAACTTAAGGCAGGCTAACATCTCGGATGCAGTATTTTACGCAATTCCTGGCGTATCGGCCCTTACTTCTCGGTGGGAACATTATACAGGGCTATAACGTAACATAATCTAACCTAACCCATCTAGCCCCTCGCTGGTAATATTTTACAGAATCGCTTTCGTGTCGTCCCGCACGTCTCGGTTGGGATATTATATACGTCTATAGCGTTATATATCCTAACCTAATGCAGGCTATCATCTGGGATGCAGTATTTTAAAACATTCCTGGCATATCGGCCCCTACTTCTCGGTGGGAACATTATATACGTCTATAACGTATCACAACCTAACCTAACCCATCTAGCCCCTCGCTGGTAATGTTTTTCAGAATCCCGTTCGTTTCGTCCCGTACATCTCGGTTCGGAAATTATATACGTCTATAGCGTCATATATCCTAACCTACAGCAGGCTATCATCTCGGATGCAGTATTTCACGCCATTCCTGGCGTATCGGCCCCTACTTCTCGGTGGGAACATTATACACGTCTATAACGTATCACAACCTAACCTAACCCATCTAGCCCCTCGCTGGTATTGTTTTACAGAATCCCGTTCCTGTCGTCCCGTACGTCCCGGTTGGGACATTATATACGTCTACAACGTTATATATCCTAACCTAAGGCAGGCTAACATCTCGGATGCAATATTTTACGCAATTCCTGGCGAGTCCGCCCCTTCTTCTCGGTGGGAACATTATACACGTCTATAACGTATCGCAACTTAACCTAACACATCTAGCCCCTCGCTGGTAATGTTTCAGAGAATCCCGTTCGTGTCGTCCCGTACGTCTCGGTTGGGATATTATATACGTATATACCGTTATATATCCTAACGTAAGGCAGGCTATCATCTCGGATGCAGTATTTTACAACATTCTTGGCGCATCGGCCCCTACTTCTCGGTTGGAACATTATACACGTCTATAACGTGTCACGACCTAACCTAACCCATCTAGCCCCTCGCTGGTAATGTTTTACAGAATCCCGTTCCTGTATTCCCGTACGTCCCGGTTGGGACATTATATACGTCTATAGCGTTATATATCCTAACCTAAGGCAGGCTGTCATCTCGGATGCAGTATTTTACGCCATTCCAGGCGTATCGGCCCCTGCTTCTCGTTGGGAACATTATACACGTCTATAACGTATCACAACCTAACCTAACCCATCTAGCCCCTTGCTGGTAATGTTTTACAGAATTCCGTTCCTGTCGTCCCGTACGTCCCTGTTGGGACATTATATACGTCTACAGCGTTATATATCCTAACCTATGGCAGGCTAACTTCTCGGATGCAGTATTTTACAACATTCCTGGCATATTGGCTCCTACTTCTCGGTGGGAACATTATATACGTCTATAACGTATCACAACCTAACCTAACCCATCTAGCCCCTCGCTGGTAATGTTTTGCAGAATCCCGTTCCTGTCGTCCCGTACGTCCCGGTTGTGACATTATATACGTCTAAAGCGTTATATATCCTAACCTAATGCAGGCTATCATCTGGGATGCAGTATTTTAAAACATTCCTGGCATATCGGTCCCCACTTCTCGGTGGGAACATTGTATACGTCTATAACGTATCACAACCTAACCTAACCCATCTAGCCCCTCGCTGGTAATGTTTTTCAGAATCCCGTTCGTGTCGTCCCGTACGTCCCGGTTGGGACATTATATACGTCTACAACGTTATATATCCTAACCTAAGGCAGGCTAACATCTCGGATGCAGTATTTTACCCAATTCCTGGCGGGTCCGCCCCTACTTCTCGGTGGGAACATTATACACGTCTATAACGTAACATAAACTAACCTAACCCATCTAGCCCCTCGCTGGTAACATTTTACAGAATCCAGTTCGTGTCGTCCCGTACGTCTCGGTTGGGATATTATATACGGCTACAGCGTTATATATACTAACTTAAGGCAGGCTAACATCTCGGATGCAGTATTTTACGCAATTCCTGGCGTATCGGCCCCTACTTCTCGGTGGGAACATTATACAGGGCTATAACGTAACATAATCTAACCTAACCCATCTAGCCCCTCGCTGGTAATATTTTACAGAATCGCTTTCGTGTCGTCCCGTACGTCTCGGTTGGGATATTATATACGTCTATAGCGTTATATATCCTAACCTAATGCAGGCTATCATCTGGGATGCAGTATTTTAAAACATTCCTGGCATATCGGTCCCCACTTCTCGGTGGGAACATTGTATACGTCTATAACGTATCACAACCTAACCTAACCCATCTAGCCCCTCGCTGGTAATGTTTTTCAGAATCCCGTTCGTGTCGTCCCGTACGTCTCGGTTGGGATATTATATACGTCTATAGCGTTATATATCCTAACCTCAGACAGGTTATCATCTCGCATGCAGTATTTTACGCCATTCCTGGCGTATCGGCCCCTACTTCTCGGTGGGAACATTATACAGATCTATAACGTAACATAAACTAACCTAACCCATCTATCCCCTCGCTGGTAATATTTTACAGAATCCCGTTCGTGTCGTCCCGTACGTCTCGGTTGGGATATTATATATGTCTATAGCGTTATATATCCTAACCTCAGGCAGGCTATCATCTCGGATGCAGTATTTTACGCCATTCCAGGCATATCGGCCCCTACTTCTCGGTGGGAACATTATACACGTCTATAACGTGTCACGACCTAACCTAACCCATCTAGCCCCTCGCTGGTAATGTTTTACAGAATCCCGTTCCTGTCGTCCCGTACGTCCCGGTTGTGACATTATATACGTCTATAGCGTTATATATCCTAACCTAAGGCAGGCTGTCATCTCGGATGCAGTATTTTACGCCATTCCAGGTGTATCGGCCCCTACTTCTCGGTGGGAACATTATACACGTCTATAACGTATCACAACCTAACCTAACCCATCTAGCCCCTTGCTGGTAATGTTTTACAGAATTCCGTTCCTGTCGTCCCGTACGTCCCTGTTGGGACATTATATACGTCTATAGCGTTATATATCCTAACCTAAGGCAGGCTATCATCTCGGATGCAGTATTTTACGCCATTCCTGGCGTATCGGCCCCCACTTCTCGGTGGGAACATTATACACGTCTATAACGTATCACGACCTAACCTAACCCATCTAGCCCCTCGCTGGTAATGTTTTACAGAATCCCGTCCCTGTCGTCCCGTACGTCCCGGTTGGGACATTATATACGTCTACAATGTTATATATCCTAACCTAAGGCAGGCTGTCATCTCGGATGCAGTATTTTACGCCATTCCTGGCGTATCGGCCCCTGCTTCTCGGTGGGAACATTATACACGTCTATAACGTATCACAACCTAACCTAACCCATCTAGCCGCTTGCTGGTAATGTTTTACAGAATTCCGTTCCTGTCGTCCCGTACGTCCCTGTTGGGACATTATATACGTCTACAGCGTTATATATCCTAACCTATGGCAGGCTAACTTCTCGGATGCAGTATTTTACAACATTCCTGGCATATCGTCTCCTACTTCTCGGTGGGAACATTATATACGTCTATAACGTATCACAACCTAACATAACCCATCTAGCCCCTCGCTGGTAATGTTTTGCAGAATCCCGTTCCTGTCGTCCCGTACATCACGGTTGGGATATTATATACGTCTACAGCGATATATATCCTAACGTAAGGCAGGCTAACATCTCGGTTGCAGTATTTTACAACATTCCTGGCGTATCGGCCCATACTTCGCGGTGGGAACCTTATATACGTCTATAACGTAACTTAACCTAACCTAACCCTTCTAGCCCCTCGCTGGTAATGTTTTTCAGAATCCCGTTCGTGTCGTCCCGTACATCTCGGTTCGGATATTATATACGTCTATAGCGTTATATATCCTAACCTAAGGCAGGCTATCATCTCGGATGCAGTATTTTACGCCATTCCTGGTGTATCGGTCCCTACTTCTCGGTGGGAACATTATACACGTCTGTAACGTAACATAACCTAACCTAACCCATCTAGCCCCTCGCTGGTAATATTTTACAGAATCCCGTTCGTGTCGTCCCGTACGTCTCGGTTGGGATATTATATACGTCTATAGCGTTATATATCCTAACCTAATGCAGGCTATCATCTCGGATGCAGTATTTTACAACATTCCTGGCATATCGGCCCCTACTTCTCGGTGGGAACATTATATACGTCTATAACGTAACATAACCTAATCTAATCCTTCTAGACCCTCGCTGGTAATGTTTTTCAGAATCCCCTTCGTGTCGTCGCGTACATCTCGGTTGGGATATTATATACGTCTATAGCGTTATATATCCTAACCTAAGGCAGGCTATCATCTCGGATGCAGTATTTTACGCAATTCCTGGCGTATGGGCCCCTACTTCTCGGTGGGAACATTATACAGGGCTATAACGTAACATAACCTAACCTAACCCATCTAGCCCCTCGCTGGTAATATTTTACAGAATCCCGTTCGTGTCGTCCCGTACGTCTCGGTTGGGATATTATATACGTCTATAGCGTTATATATCCTAACCTAAGGCAGGCTATCATCTCGGATGCAGTATTTTACGCCATTCCTGGCGTATCGGCCCCCACTTCTCGGTGGGAACATTATACACGTCTATAACGTATCACGACCTAACCTAACCCATCTAGCCGCTCGCTGGTAATGTTTTACAGAATCCCGTCCCTGTCGTCCCGTACGTCCCGGTTGGGACATTATATACGTCTACAGCGATATATATCCTAACGTAAGGCAGGCTAACATCTCGGTTGCAGTATTTTACAACATTCCTGGCGTATCGTCCCACACTTCGCGGTGGGAACATTATATACGTCTATAACGTAACATAACCTAACCTAACCCTTCTATCCCCTCGCTGGTAATGTTTTTCAGAATCCCGTTCGTGTCGTCCCGTACGTCTCGGTTGGGATATTATATACGTCTACAGCGTTATATATCCTAACCTAAGGCAGGCTAACTTCTCGGATGCAGTATTTCACAACATTCCTGGCGTATTGTGCCATACTTCGCGGTGGGAACATTATATACGTCTATAACGTAACATAACCTAACCTAACCCTTCTAGCCCCTCGCCGGTAATGTTTTTCAGAATCACGTTCGTGTCGTCCCGTACATCTCCGTTCGGATATTATATACGTCTATAGCGTTATATATCCTAACCTAAGGCAAGCGATCATCTCGGATGCAGTATTTGACGCCATTCCTGGCGTATCGGCCCCTACTTCTCGGTGGGAACATTATACACGCCTATAACGTATCACACCCTAACCTAACCCATCTAGCCCCTTGCTGGTAATGTTTTACAGAATCCCGTTCCTGTCGTCCCGTACGTCCCGGTTGGGACATTATATACGTCTACAGCGTTATATATCCTAACCTAAGGCAGGCTAACTTCTCGCATGCAGTATTTCACAACATTCCTGGCATATCGGCTCCTACTTCTCGGTGGGAACATTATATAAGTCTATAACGTATCACAACCTAACCTAACCCATCTAGCCCCTCGCTGGTAATGTTTTACAGAATCCCGTTCCTGTCGTCCCTTACGTCCCTGTTGGGACATTATATACGTCTACAACGTTATATATCCTAACCTAAGGCAGGCTAACATCTCGCTTGCAGTATTTTACAACATTCCTGGCGTATCGGCCCATACTTCGCGGTGGGAACATTATATACGTCTATAACGTAACATAACCTAACCTAACCCTTCTAGCCCCTCGCTGGTAATGTTTTTCAGAATCCCGTTCGTGTCGTCCTGTACGTCTCGGTTGGGATATTATATACGTCTATAGCGTTATATATCCTAACCTAAGGCAGGCTATCATCTCGGATGTAGTATTTTACGCCATTCCTGGCGTATCGGCCCCTACTTCTCGGTGGGAACATTATACACGTCTATAACGTATCACGACCTAACCTAACCCATCTAGCCCCTCGCTGGTAATGTTTTACAGAATCCCGTTCCTGTCGTCCCGTACGTCCCGGTTGGGACATTATATACGTCTATAGCGTTATATATCCTAACCTAAGGCAGGCTATCATCTCGGATGCAGTATTTTACGCAATTCCTGGCGTATCGGTACCTACTTCTCGGTGGGAACATTATACAGGTCTATAACGTAACATAACCTAACCTAACCCATCTAGCCCCTCGCTGGTAATATTTTACAGAATACCGTTCGTGTGGTCCCGTACGTCTCGGTTGGGATATTATATACGTCTATAGCGTTATATATCCTAACCTAAGGCAGGCTATCATCTCGGATGTAGTATTTTACGCCATTCCTGGCGTATCGGCCCCTACTTCTCGGTGGGAACATTATACACGTCTATAACGTATCACGACCTAACCTAACCCATCTAGCCCCTCGCTGGTAATGTTTTACAGAATCCCGTTCCTGTCGTCCCGTACGTCCCGGTTGGGACATTATATACGTCTATAGCGTTATATATCCTAACCTAAGGCAGGCTGTCATCTCGGATGCAGTATTTTACGCCATTCCAGGCGTATCGGCCCCTACTTCTCGGTGGGAACATTATACACGTCTATAACGTAACCCAACCTAACCTAACCCATCTAGCCCCTTGCTGGTAATGTTTTACAGAATTCCGTTCCTGTCGTCCCGTACGTCCCTGTTGGGACATTATATACGTCTACAACGTTATATATCCTAACCTAAGGCAGGCTAACATCTCGCTTGCAGTATTTTACAACATTCCTGGCGTATCGGCCCATACTTCGCGGTGGGAACATTATATACGTCTATAACGTAACATAACCTAACCTAACCCTTCTAGCCCCTCGCTGGTAATGTTTTTCAGAATCCCGTTCGTGTCGTCCTGTACGTCTCGGTTGGGATATTATATACGTCTATAGCGTTATATATCCTAACCTAAGGCAGGCTATCACCTCGGATGTAGTATTTTACGCCATTCCTGGCGTATCGGCCCCTACTTCTCGGTGGGAACATTATACACGTCTATAACGTATCACGACCTAACCTAACCCATCTAGCCCCTCGCTGGTAATGTTTTACAGAATCCCGTTCCTGTCGTCCCGTACGTCCCGGTTGGGACATTATATACGTCTATAGCGTTATATATCCTAACCTAAGGCAGGCTATCATCTCGGATGCAGTATTTTACGCAATTCCTGGCGTATCGGTACCTACTTCTCGGTGGGAACATTATACAGGTCTATAACGTAACATAACCTAACCTAACCCATCTAGCCCCTCGCTGGTAATATTTTACAGAATACCGTTCGTGTGGTCCCGTACGTCTCGGTTGGGATATTATATACGTCTATAGCGTTATATATCCTAACCTAAGGCAGGCTATCATCTCGGATGTAGTATTTTACGCCATTCCTGGCGTATCGGCCCCTACTTCTCGGTGGGAACATTATACACGTCTATAACGTATCACGACCTAACCTAACCCATCTAGCCCCTCGCTGGTAATGTTTTACAGAATCCCGTTCCTGTCGTCCCGTACGTCCCGGTTGGGACATTATATACGTCTATAGCGTTATATATCCTAACCTAAGGCAGGCTGTCATCTCGGATGCAGTATTTTACGCCATTCCAGGCGTATCGGCCCCTACTTCTCGGTGGGAACATTATACACGTCTATAACGTAACCCAACCTAACCTAACCCATCTAGCCCCTTGCTGGTAATGTTTTACAGAATTCCGTTCCTGTCGTCCCGTACGTCCCTGTTGGGACATTATATACGTCTATAGCGTTATATATCCTAACCTAAGGCAGGCTATCATCTCGGATGCAGTATTTTACGCCATTCCTGGCGTATCGGCTCCTACTTCTCGGTGGGAACATTATATACGTCTATAACGTATCACAACATAACCTAACCCATCTAGCCCCTCGCTGGTAATGTTTTGCAGAATCCCGTTCCTGTCGTCCCGTACATCACGGTTGGGATATTATATACGTCTACAGCGATATATATCCTAACGTAAGGCAGGCTAACATCTCGGTTGCAGTATTTTACAACATTCCTGGCGTATCGGCCCATACTTCGCGGTGGGAACATTATATACGTCTATAACGTAACATAACCTAACCTAACCCTTCTAGCCCCTCGCTGGTAATGTTTTTCAGAATCCCGTTCGTGTCGTCCCGTACATCTCGGTTCGGATATTATATACGTCTATAGCGTTATATATCCTAACCTAAGGCAGGCTATCATCTCGGATGCAGTATTTTACGCCATTCCAGGCGTATCGGCCCCTGCTTCTCGTTGGGAACATTATACACGTCTATAACGTATCACAACCTAACCTAACCCATCTAGCCCCTTGCTGGTAATGTTTTACAGAATTCCGTTCCTGTCGTCACGTACGTCTCGGTTGGGATATTATATACGTCTATAGCGTTATATATCCTAACCTCAGACAGGTTATCATCTCGCATGCAGTATTTTACGCCATTCCTGGCGTATCGGCCCCTACTTCTCGGTGGGAACATTATACAGGTCTATAACGTAACATAACCTAACCTAACCCATCTATCTCCTCGCTGGTAATATTTTACAGAATCCCGTTCGTGTCGTCCCGTACGTCTCGGTTGGGATATTATATATGTCTATAGCGTTATATATCCTAACCTCAGGCAGGCTATCATCTCGGATGCAGTATTTTACGCCATTCCAGGCATATCGGCCCCTACTTCTCGGTGGGAACATTATACACGTCTATAACGTGTCACGACCTAACCTAACCCATCTAGCCCCTCGCTGGTAATGTTTTACAGAATCCCGTTCCTGTCGTCCCGTACGTCCCGGTTGTGACATTATATACGTCTATAGCGTTATATATCCTAACCTAAGGCAGGCTGTCATCTCGGATGCAGTATTTTACGCCATTCCAGGTGTATCGGCCCCTACTTCTCGGTGGGAACATTATACACGTCTATAACGTATCACAACCTAACCTAACCCATCTAGCCCCTTGCTGGTAATGTTTTACAGAATTCCGTTCCTGTCGTCCCGTACGTACCTGTTGGGACATTATATACGTCTATAGCGTTATATATCCTAACCTAAGGCAGGCTATCATCTCGGATGCAGTATTTTACGCCATTCCTGGCGTATCGGCCCCCACTTCTCGGTGGGAACATTATACACGTCTATAACGTATCACGACCTAACCTAACCCATCTAGCCCCTCGCTGGTAATGTTTTACAGAATCCCGTCCCTGTCGTCCCGTACGTCCCGGTTGGGACATTATATACGTCTACAATGTTATATATCCTAACCTAAGGCAGGCTGTCATCTCGGATGCAGTATTTTACGCCATTCCTGGCGTATCGGCCCCTGCTTCTCGGTGGGAACATTATACACGTCTATAACGTATCACAACCTAACCTAACCCATCTAGCCGCTTGCTGGTAATGTTTTACAGAATTCCGTTCCTGTCGACCCGTACGTCCCTGTTGGGACATTATATACGTCTACAGCGTTATATATCCTAACCTATGGCAGGCTAACTTCTCGGATGCAGTATTTTACAACATTCCTGGCATATCGTCTCCTACTTCTCGGTGGGAACATTATATACGTCTATAACGTATCACAACCTAACCTAACCCATCTAGCCCCTCGCTGGTAATGTTTTGCAGAATCCCGTTCCTGTCGTCCCGTACATCACGGTTGGGATATTATATACGTCTACAGCGATATATATCCTAACGTAAGGCAGGCTAACATCTCGGTTGCAGTATTTTACAACATTCCTGGCGTATCGGCCCATACTTCGCGGTGGGAACATTATATACGTCTATAACGTAACATAACCTAACCTAACCCTTCTAGCCCCTCGCTGGTAATGTTTTTCAGAATCCCGTTCCTGTCGTCCCGTACGTCCCGGTTGGGACATTATATACGTCTATAGCGTTATATATCCTAACCTAAGGCAGGCTATCATCTCGGATGCAGTATTTTACGCAATTCCTGGCGTATCGGTACCTACTTCTCGGTGGGAACATTATACAGGTCTATAACGTAACATAACCTAACCTAACCCATCTAGCCCCTCGCTGGTAATATTTTACAGAATACCGTTCGTGTCGTCCCGTACGTCTCGGTTGGTATATTACATACGTCTATAGCGTTATATATCCTAACCTAAGGCAGGCTATCATCTCGGATGTAGTATTTTACGCCATTCCTGGCGTATCGGCCCCTACTTCTCGGTGGGAACATTATACACGTCTATAACGTATCACGACCTAACCTAACCCATCTAGCCCCTCGCTGGTAATGTTTTACAGAATCCCGTTCCTGTCGTCCCGTACGTCCCGGTTGGGACATTATATACGTCTATAGCGTTATATATCCTAACCTAAGGCAGGCTGTCATCTCGGATGCAGTATTTTACGCCATTCCAGGCGTATCGGCCCCTACTTCTCGGTGGGAACATTATACACGTCTATAACGTAACCCAACCTAACCTAACCCATCTAGCCCCTAGCTGGTAATGTTTTACAGAATTCCGTTCCTGTCGTCCCGTACGTCCCTGTTGGGACATTATATACGTCTATAGCGTTATATATCCTAACCTAAGGCAGGCTATCATCTCGGATGCAGTATTTTACGCCATTCCTGGCGTATCGGCTCCTACTTCTCGGTGGGAACATTATATACGTCTATAACGTATCACAACATAACCTAACCCATCTAGCCCCTCGCTGGTAATGTTTTGCAGAATCCCGTTCCTGTCGTCCCGTACATCACGGTTGGGATATTATATACGTCTACAGCGATATATATCCTAACGTAAGGCAGGCTAACATCTCGGTTGCAGTATTTTACAACATTCCTGGCGTATCGGCCCATACTTCGCGGTGGGAACATTATATACGTCTATAACGTAACATAACCTAACCTAACCCTTCTAGCCCCTCGCTGGTAATGTTTTTCAGAATCCCGTTCGTGTCGTCCCGTACATCTCGGTTCGGATATTATATACGTCTATAGCGTTATATATCCTAACCTAAGGCAGGCTATCATCTCGGATGCAGTATTTTACGCCATTCCAGGCGTATCGGCCCCTGCTTCTCGTTGGGAACATTATACACGTCTATAACGTATCACAACCTAACCTAACCCATCTAGCCCCTTGCTGGTAATGTTTTACAGAATTCCGTTCCTGTCGTCCCGTACGTCTCGGTTGGGATATTATATACGTCTATAGCGTTATATATCCTAACCTCAGACAGGTTATCATCTCGCATGCAGTATTTTACGCCATTCCTGGCGTATCGGCCCCTACTTCTCGGTGGGAACATTATACAGGTCTATAACGTAACATAACCTAACCTAACCCATCTATCTCCTCGCTGGTAATATTTTACAGAATCCCGTTCGTGTCGTCCCGTACGTCTCGGTTGGGATATTATATATGTCTATAGCGTTATATATCCTAACCTCAGGCAGGCTATCATCTCGGATGCAGTATTTTACGCCATTCCAGGCATATCGGCCCCTACTTCTCGGTGGGAACATTATACACGTCTATAACGTGTCACGACCTAACCTAACCCATCTAGCCCCTCGCTGGTAATGTTTTACAGAATCCCGTTCCTGTCGTCCCGTACGTCCCGGTTGTGACATTATACACGTCTATAGCGTTATATATCCTAACCTAAGGCAGGCTGTCATCTCGGATGCAGTATTTTACGCCATTCCAGGTGTATCGGCCCCTACTTCTCGGTGGGAACATTATACACGTCTATAACGTATCAGAACCTAACCTAACCCATCTAGCCCCTTGCTGGTAATGTTTTACAGAATTCCGTTCCTGTCGTCCCGTACGTACCTGTTGGGACATTATATACGTCTATAGCGTTATATATCCTAACCTAAGGCAGGCTATCATCTCGGATGCAGTATTTTACGCCATTCCTGGCGTATCGGCCCCCACTTCTCGGTGGGAACATTATACACGTCTATAACGTATCACGAACTAACCTAACCCATCTAGCCCCTCGCTGGTAATGTTTTACAGAATCCCGTCCCTGTCGTCCCGTACGTCCCGGTTGGGACATTATATACGTCTACAATGTTATATATCCTAACCTAAGGCAGGCTGTCATCTCGGATGCAGTATTTTACGCCATTCCTGGCGTATCGGCCCCTGCTTCTCGGTGGGAACATTATACACGTCTATAACGTATCACAACCTAACCTAACCCATCTAGCCGCTTGCTGGTAATGTTTTACAGAATTCCGTTCCTGTCGTCCCGTACGTCCCTGTTGGGACATTATATACGTCTACAGCGTTATATATCCTAACCTATGGCAGGCTAACTTCTCGGATGCAGTATTTTACAACATTCCTGGCATATCGTCTCCTACTTCTCGGTGGGAACATTATATACGTCTATAACGTATCACAACCTAACCTAACCCATCTAGCCCCTCGCTGGTAATGTTTTGCAGAATCCCGTTCCTGTCGTCCCGTACATCACGGTTGGGATATTATATACGTCTACAGCGATATATATCCTAACGTAAGGCAGGCTAACATCTCGGTTGCAGTATTTTACAACATTCCTGGCGTATCGGCCCATACTTCGCGGTGGGAACATTATATACGTCTATAACGTAACTTAACCTAACCTAACCCTTCTAGCCCCTCGCTGGTAATGTTTTTCAGAATCCCGTTCGTGTCGTCCCGTACATCTCGGTTCGGATATTATATACGTCTATAGCGTTATATATCCTAACCTAAGGCAGGCTATCATCTCGGATGCAGTATTTTACGCCATTCCTGGTGTATCGGTCCCTACTTCTCGGTGGGAACATTATACACGTCTGTAACGTAACATAACCTAACCTAACCCATCTAGCACCTCGCTGGTAATATTTTACAGAATCCCGTTCGTGTCGTCCCGTACGTCTCGGTTGGGATATTATATACGTCTATAGCGTTATATATCCTAACCTAAGGCAGGCTATCATCTCGGATGCAGTATTTTACGCCATTCCTGGCGTATCGGCCCCCACTTCTCGGTGGGAACATTATACACGTCTATAACGTATCACGACCTAACCTAACCCATCTAGCCCCTCGCTGGTAATGTTTTACAGAATCCCGTCCCTGTCGTCCCGTACGTCCCGGTTGGGACATTATATACGTCTACAATGTTATATATCCTAACCTAAGGCAGGCTGTCATCTCGGATGCAGTATTTTACGCCATTCCTGGCGTATCGGCCCCTGCTTCTCGGTGGGAACATTATACACGTCTATAACGTATCACAACCTAACCTAACCCATCTAGCCGCTTGCTGGTAATGTTTTACAGAATTCCGTTCCTGTCGACCCGTACGTCCCTGTTGGGACATTATATACGTCTACAGCGTTATATATCCTAACCTATGGCAGGCTAACTTCTCGGATGCAGTATTTTACAACATTCCTGGCATATCGTCTCCTACTTCTCGGTGGGAACATTATATACGTCTATAACGTATCACAACCTAACCTAACCCATCTAGCCCCTCGCTGGTAATGTTTTGCAGAATCCCGTTCCTGTCGTCCCGTACATCACGGTTGGGATATTATATACGTCTACAGCGATATATATCCTAACGTAAGGCAGGCTAACATCTCGGTTGCAGTATTTTACAACATTCCTGGCGTATCGGCCCATACTTCGCGGTGGGAACATTATATACGTCTATAACGTAACATAACCTAACCTAACCCTTCTAGCCCCTCGCTGGTAATGTTTTTCAGAATCCCGTTCCTGTCGTCCCGTACGTCCCGGTTGGGACATTATATACGTCTATAGCGTTATATATCCTAACCTAAGGCAGGCTATCATCTCGGATGCAGTATTTTACGCAATTCCTGGCGTATCGGTACCTACTTCTCGGTGGGAACATTATACAGGTCTATAACGTAACATAACCTAACCTAACCCATCTAGCCCCTCGCTGGTAATATTTTACAGAATACCGTTCGTGTCGTCCCGTACGTCTCGGTTGGTATATTACATACGTCTATAGCGTTATATATCCTAACCTAAGGCAGGCTATCATCTCGGATGTAGTATTTTACGCCATTCCTGGCGTATCGGCCCCTACTTCTCGGTGGGAACATTATACACGTCTATAACGTATCACGACCTAACCTAACCCATCTAGCCCCTCGCTGGTAATGTTTTACAGAATCCCGTTCCTGTCGTCCCGTACGTCCCGGTTGGGACATTATATACGTCTATAGCGTTATATATCCTAACCTAAGGCAGGCTGTCATCTCGGATGCAGTATTTTACGCCATTCCAGGCGTATCGGCCCCTACTTCTCGGTGGGAACATTATACACGTCTATAACGTAACCCAACCTAACCTAACCCATCTAGCCCCTAGCTGGTAATGTTTTACAGAATTCCGTTCCTGTCGTCCCGTACGTCCCTGTTGGGACATTATATACGTCTATAGCGTTATATATCCTAACCTAAGGCAGGCTATCATCTCGGATGCAGTATTTTACGCCATTCCTGGCGTATCGGCTCCTACTTCTCGGTGGGAACATTATATACGTCTATAACGTATCACAACATAACCTAACCCATCTAGCCCCTCGCTGGTAATGTTTTGCAGAATCCCGTTCCTGTCGTCCCGTACATCACGGTTGGGATATTATATACGTCTACAGCGATATATATCCTAACGTAAGGCAGGCTAACATCTCGGTTGCAGTATTTTACAACATTCCTGGCGTATCGGCCCATACTTCGCGGTGGGAACATTATATACGTCTATAACGTAACATAACCTAACCTAACCCTTCTAGCCCCTCGCTGGTAATGTTTTTCAGAATCCCGTTCGTGTCGTCCCGTACATCTCGGTTCGGATATTATATACGTCTATAGCGTTATATATCCTAACCTAAGGCAGGCTATCATCTCGGATGCAGTATTTTACGCCATTCCAGGCGTATCGGCCCCTGCTTCTCGTTGGGAACATTATACACGTCTATAACGTATCACAACCTAACCTAACCCATCTAGCCCCTTGCTGGTAATGTTTTACAGAATTCCGTTCCTGTCGTCCCGTACGTCTCGGTTGGGATATTATATACGTCTATAGCGTTATATATCCTAACCTCAGACAGGTTATCATCTCGCATGCAGTATTTTACGCCATTCCTGGCGTATCGGCCCCTACTTCTCGGTGGGAACATTATACAGGTCTATAACGTAACATAACCTAACCTAACCCATCTATCTCCTCGCTGGTAATATTTTACAGAATCCCGTTCGTGTCGTCCCGTACGTCTCGGTTGGGATATTATATATGTCTATAGCGTTATATATCCTAACCTCAGGCAGGCTATCATCTCGGATGCAGTATTTTACGCCATTCCAGGCATATCGGCCCCTACTTCTCGGTGGGAACATTATACACGTCTATAACGTGTCACGACCTAACCTAACCCATCTAGCCCCTCGCTGGTAATGTTTTACAGAATCCCGTTCCTGTCGTCCCGTACGTCCCGGTTGTGACATTATACACGTCTATAGCGTTATATATCCTAACCTAAGGCAGGCTGTCATCTCGGATGCAGTATTTTACGCCATTCCAGGTGTATCGGCCCCTACTTCTCGGTGGGAACATTATACACGTCTATAACGTATCAGAACCTAACCTAACCCATCTAGCCCCTTGCTGGTAATGTTTTACAGAATTCCGTTCCTGTCGTCCCGTACGTACCTGTTGGGACATTATATACGTCTATAGCGTTATATATCCTAACCTAAGGCAGGCTATCATCTCGGATGCAGTATTTTACGCCATTCCTGGCGTATCGGCCCCCACTTCTCGGTGGGAACATTATACACGTCTATAACGTATCACGAACTAACCTAACCCATCTAGCCCCTCGCTGGTAATGTTTTACAGAATCCCGTCCCTGTCGTCCCGTACGTCCCGGTTGGGACATTATATACGTCTACAATGTTATATATCCTAACCTAAGGCAGGCTGTCATCTCGGATGCAGTATTTTACGCCATTCCTGGCGTATCGGCCCCTGCTTCTCGGTGGGAACATTATACACGTCTATAACGTATCACAACCTAACCTAACCCATCTAGCCGCTTGCTGGTAATGTTTTACAGAATTCCGTTCCTGTCGTCCCGTACGTCCCTGTTGGGACATTATATACGTCTACAGCGTTATATATCCTAACCTATGGCAGGCTAACTTCTCGGATGCAGTATTTTACAACATTCCTGGCATATCGTCTCCTACTTCTCGGTGGGAACATTATATACGTCTATAACGTATCACAACCTAACCTAACCCATCTAGCCCCTCGCTGGTAATGTTTTGCAGAATCCCGTTCCTGTCGTCCCGTACATCACGGTTGGGATATTATATACGTCTACAGCGATATATATCCTAACGTAAGGCAGGCTAACATCTCGGTTGCAGTATTTTACAACATTCCTGGCGTATCGGCCCATACTTCGCGGTGGGAACATTATATACGTCTATAACGTAACTTAACCTAACCTAACCCTTCTAGCCCCTCGCTGGTAATGTTTTTCAGAATCCCGTTCGTGTCGTCCCGTACATCTCGGTTCGGATATTATATACGTCTATAGCGTTATATATCCTAACCTAAGGCAGGCTATCATCTCGGATGCAGTATTTTACGCCATTCCTGGTGTATCGGTCCCTACTTCTCGGTGGGAACATTATACACGTCTGTAACGTAACATAACCTAACCTAACCCATCTAGCACCTCGCTGGTAATATTTTACAGAATCCCGTTCGTGTCGTCCCGTACGTCCCGGTTGGGACATTATATACGTCTACAACGTTATATATCCTAACCTAAGGCAGGCTAACATCTCGGATGCAGTATTTTACCCAGTTCCTGGCGGGTCCGCCCCTACTTCTCGGTGGGAACATTATACACGTCTATAACGTAACATAAACTAACCTAACCCATCTAGCCCCTCGCTGGTAACATTTTACAGAATCCAGTTCGTGTCGTCCCGTACGTCTCGGTTGGGATATTATATACGGCTACAGCGTTATATATACTAACTTAAGGCAGGCTAACATCTCGGATGCAGTATTTTACGCAATTCCTGGCGTATCGGCCCCTACTTCTCGGTGGGAACATTATACAGGGCTATAACGTAACATAATCTAACCTAACCCATCTAGCCCCTCGCTGGTAATATTTTACAGAATCGCTTTCGTGTCGTCCCGTACGTCTCGGTTGGGATATTATATACGTCTATAGCGTTATATATCCTAACCTAATGCAGGCTATCATCTGGGATGCAGTATTTTAAAACATTCCTGGCATATCGGCCCCTACTTCTCGGTGGGAACATTATATACGTCTATAACGTATCACGACCTAACCTAACCCATCTAGCCCCTCGCTGGTAATGTTTTTCAGAATCCCGTTCGTGTCGTCCCGTACATCTCGGTTCGGAAATTATATACGTCTATAGCGTCATATATCCTAACCTACAGCAGGCTATCATCTCGGATGCAGTATTTTACGCCATTCCTGGCGTATGGGCCCCTACTTCTCGGTGGGAACATTATACACGTCTATAACGTATCACAACCTAACCTAACCCATCTAGCCCCTCGCTGGTATTGTTTTACAGAATCCCGTTCCTGTCGTCCCGTACGTCCCGGTTGGGACATTATATACGTCTACAACGTTATATATCCTAACCTAAGGCAGGCTAACATCTCGGATGCAATATTTTACGCATTTCCTGGCGAGTCCGCCCCTACTTCTCGGTGGGAACATTATACACGTCTATAACGTATCACAACTTAACCTAACACATCTAGCCCCTCGCTGGTAATGTTTCAGAGAATCCCGTTCGTGTCGTCCCGTACGTCTCGGTTGGGATATTATATACGTATATACCGTTATATATCCTAACGTAAGGCAGGCTATCATCTCGGATGCAGTATTTTACAACATTCCTGGCGCATCGGCCCCTACTTCTCGGTGGGAACATTATACACGTCTATAACGTATCACAACCTAACCTAACCCATCTAGCCCCTCGCTGGTAATGTTTTACAGAATCCCGTTCCTGTCGTCCCTTACGTCCCGGTTGGGACATTATATACGTCTATAGCGTTATATATCCTAACCTCAGGCAGGCTATCATCTCGGATGCAGTATTTTACGCCATTCCTGGCGTATCGGCCCCTACTTCTCGGTGGGAACATTATACACGTCTATAACGTATCACAACCTAACCTAACCCACCTAGCCCCTCGCTGGTAATGTTTTACAGAATCCCGTTCCTGTCGTCCCGTACGTCCCGGTTGGGACATTATATACGTCCACAACGTTATATATCCTAACCTAAGGCAGGCTAACATCTCGGATGCAGTATTTTACGCAATTCCTGGCGGGTCCGCCCCTACTTCTCGGTGGGAACATTATACACGTCTATAACGTAACATAAACTAACCTAACCCATCTAGCCCCTCGCTGGTAATATTTTACAGAATCCGTGTCGTCCCGTACATCTCGGTTGGAATATTATATACGTCTATAGCGTTATATATCCTAACCTAATGCAGGCTATCATCTGGGATGCAGTATTTTAAAACATTCCTGGCATATCGGCCCCTACTTCTCGGTGGGAACATTATACACGTCTATAACGTGTCACGACCTAACCTAACCCATCTAGCCCCTCGCTGGTAATGTTTTACAGAATCCCGTTCCTGTCGTCCCGTACGTCCCGGTTGGGACATTATATACGTCTATAGCGTTATATATCCTAACCTAAGGCAGGCTGTCATCTCGGATGCAGTATTTTACGCCATTCCAGGCATATCGGCCCCTACTTCTCGGTGGGAACATTATACACGTCTATAACGTGTCACGACCTAACCTAACCCATCTAGCCCCTCGCTGGTAATGTTTTACAGAATCCCGTTCCTGTCGTCCCGTACGTCCCGGTTGTGACATTATATACGTCTATAGCGTTATATATCCTAACCTAAGGCAGGCTGTCATCTCGGATGCAGTATTTTACGCCATTCCAGGCGTATCGGCCCCTACTTCTCGGTGGGAACATTATACACGTCTATAACGTATCACAACCTAACCTAACCCATCTAGCCCCTTGCTGGTAATGTTTTACAGAATTCCGGTCCTGTCGTCCCGTACGTCCCTGTTGGGACATTATATACGTCTATAGCGTTATATATCCTAACCTAAGGCAGGCTATCATCTCGGATGCAGTATTTTACGCCATTCCTGGCGTATCGGCCCCCACTTCTCGGTGGGAACATTATACACGTCTATAACGTATCACGACCTAACCTAACCCATCTAGCCCCTCGCTGGTAATGTTTTACAGAATCCCGTCCCTGTCGTCCCGTACGTCCCGGTTGGGACATTATATACGTCTACAATGTTATATATCCTAACCTAAGGCAGGCTGTCATCTCGGATGCAGTATTTTACGCCATTCCTGGCATATCGGCTCCTACTTCTCGGTGGGAACATTATATTCGTCTATAACGTAACTTAACCTAACCTAACCCTTCTAGCCCCTCGCTGGTAATGTTTTTCAGAATCCCGTTCGTGTCGTCCCGTACATCTCGGTTCGGATATTATATACGTCTATAGCGTTATATATCCTAACCTAAGGCAGGCTATCATCTCGGATGCAGTATTTTACGCAATTCCTGGCGTATCGGCCCCTACTTCTCGGTGGGAACATTATACAGAGCTATAACGTAACATAACCTAACCTAACCCATCTAGCCCCTCGCTGGTAATATTTTACAGAATCCCGTTCGTGTCGTCCCGTACGTCTCGGTTGGGATATTATATACGTCTATAGCGTTATATATCCTAACCTAAGGCAGGCTATCATCTCGGATGCAGTATTTTACGCCATTCCTGGCGTATCGGCCCCCACTTCTCGGTGGGAACATTATACACGTCTATTACGTATCACGACCTAACCTAACCCATCTAGCCCCTCGCTGGTAATGTTTTACAGAATCCCGTCCTTGTCGTCCCGTACGTCCTGGTTGGGACATTATATACGTTTACAATGTTATATATCCTAACCTAAGGCAGGCTGTCATCTCGGATGCAGTATTTTACGCCATTCCTGGCGTATCAGCCCCTGCTTCTCGGTGGGAACATTATACACGTCTATAACGTATCACAACCTAACCTAACCCATCTAGCCCCTTGCTGGTAATGTTTTACAGAATTCCGTTCCTGTCGTCCCGTACGTCCCTGTTGGGACATTATATACGTCTACAGCGTTATATATCCTAACCTATGGCAGGCTATCATCTCGGATGCAGTATTTTACGCCATTCCTGGTGTATCGGTCCCTACTTCTCGGTGGGAACATTATACACGTCTGTAACGTAACATAACCTAACCTAACCCATCTAGCCCCTCGCTGGTAATATTTTACAGAATCCCGTTCGTGTCGTCCCGTACGTCTCGGTTGGGATATTATATACGTCTATAGCGTTATATATCCTAACCTAATGCAGGCTATCATCTCGGATGCAGTATTTTACAACATTCCTGGCATATCGGCCCCTACTTCTCGGTGGGAACATTATATACGTCTATAACGTAACATAACCTAATCTAATCCTTCTAGACCCTCGCTGGTAATGTTTTTCAGAATCCCCTTCGTGTCGTCGCGTACATCTCGGTTCGGATATTATATACGTCTATAGCGTTATATATCCTAACCTAAGGCAGGCTATCATCTCGGATGCAGTATTTTACGCAATTCCTGGCGTATCGGCCCCTACTTCTCGGTGGGAACATTATACAGGGCTATAACGTAACATAACCTAACCTAACCCATCTAGCCCCTCGCTGGTAATATTTTACAGAATCCCGTTCGTGTCGTCCCGTACGTCTCGGTTGGGATATTATATACGTCTATAGCGTTATATATCCTAACCTAAGGCAGGCTATCATCTCGGATGCAGTATTTTACGCCATTCCTGGCGTATCGGCCCCCACTTCTCGGTGGGAACATTATACACGTCTATAACGTATCACGACCTAACCTAACCCATCTAGCCCCTCGCTGGTAATGTTTTACAGAATCCCGTCCCTGTCGTCCCGTACGTCCCGGTTGGGACATTATATACGTCTACAGCGTTATATATCCTAACCTATGGCAGGCTAACTTCTCGGATGCAGTATTTTACAACATTCCTGGCATATCGGCTCCTACTTCTCGGTGGGAACATTATGTACGTCTATAACGTATCACAACCTAACCTAACCCATCTAGCCCCTCGCTGCTAATGTTTTTCAGAATCCCGTTCGTGTCGTCCCGTACGTCCCGGTTGGGACATTATATACGTCTACAACGTTATATATCCTAACCTAAGGCAGGCTAACATCTCGGATGCAGTATTTTACCCAATTCCTGGCGGGTCCGCCCCTACTTCTCGGTGGGAACATTATACACGTCTATAACGTAACATAAACTAACCTAACCCATCTAGCCCCTCGCTGGTAACATTTTACAGAATCCAGTTCGTGTCGTCCCGTACGTCTCGGTTGGGATATTATATACGGCTACAGCGTTATATATACTAACTTAAGGCAGGCTAACATCTCGGATGCAGTATTTTACGCAATTCCTGGCGTATCGGCCCCTACTTCTCGGTGGGAACATTATACAGGGCTATAACGTAACATAATCTAACCTAACCCATCTAGCCCCTCGCTGGTAATATTTTACAGAATCGCTTTCGTGTCGTCCCGTACGTCTCGGTTGGGATATTATATACGTCTATAGCGTTATATATCCTAACCTAATGCAGGCTATCATCTGGGATGCAGTATTTTAAAACATTCCTGGCATATCGGCCCCTACTTCTCGGTGGGAACATTATATACGTCTATAACGTATCACAACCTAACCTAACCCATCTAGCCCCTCGCTGGTAATGTTTTTCAGAATCCCGTTCGTGTCGTCCCGTACATCTCGGTTGGAATATTATATACGTCTATAGCGTTATATATCCTAACCTAATGCAGGCTATCATCTGGGATGCAGTATTTTAAAACATTCCTGGCATATCGGCCCCTACTTCTCGGTGGGAACATTATACACGTCTATAACGTGTCACGAACTAACCTAACCCATCTAGCCCCTCGCTGGTAATGTTTTACAGAATCCCGTTCCTGTCGTCCCGTACGTCCCGGTTGTGACATTATATACGTCTATAGAGTTATATATCCTAACCTAAGGCAGGCTGTCATCTCGGATGCAGTATTTTACGCCATTCCAGGCGTATCGGCCCCTACTTCTCGATGGGAACATTATACACGTCTATAACGTATCACAACCTAACCTAACCCATCTAGCCCCTTGCTGGAAATGTTTTACAGAATTCCGTTCCTGTCGTCCCGTACGACCCTGTTGGGACATTATATACGTCTATAGCGTTATATATCCTAACCTAAGGCAGGCTATCATCTCGGATGCAGTATTTTACGCCATTCCTGGCGTATCGGCCCCCACTTCTCGGTGGGAACATTATAAACGTCTATAACGTATCACGACCTAACCTAACCCATCTAGCCCCTCGCTGGTAATGTTTTACAGAATCCCGTCCCTGTCGTCCCGTACGTCCCGGTTGGGACATTATATACGTCTACAATGTTATATATCCTAACCTAAGGCAGGCTGTCATCTCGGATGCAGTATTTTACGCCATTCCTGGCGTATCGGCCCCTGCTTCTCGGTGGGAACATTATACACGTCTATAACGTATCACAACCTAACCTAACCCATCTAGCCCCTTGCTGGTAATGTTTTACAGAATTCCGTTCCTGTCGTCCCGTACGTCCCTGTTGGGACATTATATACGTCTACAGCGTTATATATCCTAACCTACGGCAGGCTATCATCTCGGATGCAGTATTTTACGCCATTCCTGGTGTATCGGTCCCTACTTCTCGGTGGGAACATTATACACGTCTGTAACGTAACATAACCTAACCTAACCCATCTAGCCCCTCGCTGGTAATATTTTACAGAATCCCGTTCGTGTCGTCCCGTACGTCTCGGTTGGGATATTATATACGTCTATAGCGTTATATATCCTAACCTAATGCAGGCTATCATCTGGGATGCAGTATTTTAAAACATTCCTGGCATATCGGCCCCTACTTCTCGGTGGGAACATTATACACGTCTATAACGTGTCACGACCTAACCTAACCCATCTAGCCCCTCGCTGGTAATGTTTTACAGAATCCCGTTCCTGTCGTCCCGTACGTCCCGGTTGTGACATTATATACGTCTATAGAGTTATATATCCTAACCTAAGGCAGGCTGTCATCTCGGATGCAGTATTTCACGCCATTCCAGGCGTATCGGCCCCTACTTCTCGATGGGAACATTATACACGTCTATAACGTATCACAACCTAACCTAACCCATCTAGCCCCTTGCTGGAAATGTTTTACAGAATTCCGTTCCTGTCGTCCCGTACGACCCTGTTGGGACATTATATACGTCTATAGCGTTATATATCCTAACCTAAGGCAGGCTATCATCTCGGATGCAGTATTTTACGCCATTCCTGGCGTATCGGCCCCCACTTCTCGGTGGGAACATTATAAACGTCTATAACGTATCACGACCTAACCTAACCCATCTAGCCCCTCGCTGGTAATGTTTTACAGAATCCCGTCCCTGTCGTCCCGTACGTCCCGATTGGGACATTATATACGTCTACAATGTTATATATCCTAACCTAAGGCAGGCTGTCATCTCGGATGCAATATTTTACGCCATTCCTGGCGTATCGGCCCCTGCTTCTCGGTGGGAACATTATACACGTCTATAACGTATCGCAACCTAACCTAACCCATCTAGCCCCTTGCTGGTAATGTTTTACAGAATTCCGTTCCTGTCGTCCCGTACGTCCCTGTTGGGACATTATATACGTCTACAGCGTTATATATCCTAACCTACGGCAGGCTATCATCTCGGATGCAGTATTTTACGCCATTCCTGGTGTATCGGTCCCTACTTCTCGGTGGGAACATTATACACGTCTGTAACGTAACATAACCTAACCTAACCCATCTAGCCCCTCGCTGGTAATATTTTACAGAATCCCGTTGGTGTCGTCCCGTACGTCTCGGTTGGGATATTATATACGTCTATAGCGTTATATATCCTAACCTAATGCAGGCTATCATCTCGGATGCAGTATTTTACAACATTCCTGGCATATCGGCCCCTACTTCTCGGTGGGAACATTATATACGTCTATAACGTAACATAACCTAATCTAATCCTTCTAGACCCTCGCTGGTAATGTTTTTCAGAATCCCCTTCGTGTCGTCGCGTACATCTCGGTTCGGATATTATATACGTCTATAGCGTTATATATCCTAACCTAAGGCAGGCTATCATCTCGGATGCAGTATTTTACGCAATTCCTGGCGTATCGGCCCCTACTTCTCGGTGGGAACATTATACAGGGCTATAACGTAACATAACCTAACCTAACCCATCTAGCCCCTCGCTGGTAATATTTTACAGAATCCCGTTCGTGTCGTCCCGTACGTCTCGGTTGGGATATTATATACGTCTATAGCGTTATATATCCTAACCTAAGGCAGGCTATCATCTCGGATGCAGTATTTTACGCCATTCCTGGCGTATCGGCCCCCACTTCTCGGTGGGAACATTATACACGTCTATAACGTATCACGACCTAACCTAACCCATCTAGCCCCTCGCTGGTAATGTTTTACAGAATCCCGTCCCTGTCGTCCCGTACGTCCCGGTTGGGACATTATATACGTCTACAGCGTTATATATCCTAACCTATGGCAGGCTAACTTCTCGGATGCAGTATTTTACAACATTCCTGGCATATCGGCTCCTACTTCTCGGTGGGAACATTATGTACGTCTATAACGTATCACAACCTAACCTAACCCATCTAGCCCCTCGCTGCTAATGTTTTTCAGAATCCCGTTCGTGTCGTCCCGTACGTCCCGGTTGGGACATTATATACGTCTACAACGTTATATATCCTAACCTAAGGCAGGCTAACATCTCGGATGCAGTATTTTACCCAATTCCTGGCGGGTCCGCCCCTACTTCTCGGTGGGAACATTATACACGTCTATAACGTAACATAAACTAACCTAACCCATCTAGCCCCTCGCTGGTAACATTTTACAGAATCCAGTTCGTGTCGTCCCGTACGTCTCGGTTGGGATATTATATACGGCTACAGCGTTATATATACTAACTTAAGGCAGGCTAACATCTCGGATGCAGTATTTTACGCAATTCCTGGCGTATCGGCCCCTACTTCTCGGTGGGAACATTATACAGGGCTATAACGTAACATAATCTAACCTAACCCATCTAGCCCCTCGCTGGTAATATTTTACAGAATCGCTTTCGTGTCGTCCCGTACGTCTCGGTTGGGATATTATATACGTCTATAGCGTTATATATCCTAACCTAATGCAGGCTATCATCTGGGATGCAGTATTTTAAAACATTCCTGGCATATCGGCCCCTACTTCTCGGTGGGAACATTATATACGTCTATAACGTATCACAACCTAACCTAACCCATCTAGCCCCTCGCTGGTAATGTTTTTCAGAATCCCGTTCGTGTCGTCCCGTACATCTCGGTTGGAATATTATATACGTCTATAGCGTTATATATCCTAACCTAATGCAGGCTATCATCTGGGATGCAGTATTTTAAAACATTCCTGGCATATCGGCCCCTACTTCTCGGTGGGAACATTATACACGTCTATAACGTGTCACGACCTAACCTAACCCATCTAGCCCCTCGCTGGTAATGTTTTACAGAATCCCGTTCCTGTCGTCCCGTACGTCCCGGTTGTGACATTATATACGTCTATAGAGTTATATATCCTAACCTAAGGCAGGCTGTCATCTCGGATGCAGTATTTTACGCCATTCCAGGCGTATCGGCCCCTACTTCTCGATGGGAACATTATACACGTCTATAACGTATCACAACCTAACCTAACCCATCTAGCCCCTTGCTGGAAATGTTTTACAGAATTCCGTTCCTGTCGTCCCGTACGACCCTGTTCGGACATTATATACGTCTATAGCGTTATATATCCTAACCTAAGGCAGGCTATCATCTCGGATGCAGTATTTTACGCCATTCCTGGCGTATCGGCCCCCACTTCTCGGTGGGAACATTATAAACGTCTATAACGTATCACGACCTAACCTAACCCATCTAGCCCCTCGCTGGTAATGTTTTACAGAATCCCGTCCCTGTCGTCCCGTACGTCCCGGTTGGGACATTATATACGTCTACAATGTTATATATCCTAACCTAAGGCAGGCTGTCATCTCGGATGCAGTATTTTACGCCATTCCTGGCGTATCGGCCCCTGCTTCTCGGTGGGAACATTATACACGTCTATAACGTATCACAACCTAACCTAACCCATCTAGCCCCTTGCTGGTAATGTTTTACAGAATTCCGTTCCTGTCGTCCCGTACGTCCCTGTTGGGACATTATATACGTCTACAGCGTTATATATCCTAACCTACGGCATGCTATCATCTCGGATGCAGTATTTTACGCCATTCCTGGCGTATCGGCCCCTACTTCTCGGTGCGAACATTATACACGTCTATAACGTATCACAACCTAACCTAACCCATCTAGCCCCTCGCTGGTATTGTTTTACAGAATCCCGTTCCTGTCGTCCCGTACGTCCCGGTTGGGACATTATATACGTCTACAACGTTATATATCCTAACCTAAGGCAGGCTAACATCTCGGATGCAATATTTTACGCAATTCCTGGCGAGTCCGCCCCTACTTCTCGGTGGGAACATTATACACGTCTATAACGTATCACAACTTAACCTAACACATCTAGCCCCTCGCTGGTAATGTTTCAGAGAATCCCGTTCGTGTCGTCCCGTACGTCTCGGTTGGGATATTATATACGTATATACCGTTATATATCCTAACGTAAGGCAGGCTATCATCTCGGATGCAGTATTTTACAACATTCCTGGCGCATCGGCCCCTACTTCTCGGTGGGAACATTATACACGTCTATAACGTATCACAACCTAACCTAACCCATCTAGCCCATCGCTGGTAATGTTTTACAGAATCCCGTTCCTGTCGTCCCTTACGTCCCGGTTGGGACATTATATACGTCTATAGCGTTATATATCCTAACCTCAGGCAGGCTATCATCTCGGATGCAGTATTTTACGCCATTCCTGGCGTATCGGCCCCTACTTCTCGGTGGGAACATTATACACGTCTATAACGTATCACAACCTAACCTAACCCATCTAGCCCCTCGCTGGTAATGTTTTACAGAATCCCGTTCCTGTCGTCCCGTACGTCCCGGTTGGGACATTATATACGTCTACAACGTTATATATCCTAACCTAAGGCAGGCTAACATCTCGGATGCAGTATTTTACGCAATTCCTGGCGGGTCCGCCCCTACTTCTCGGTGGGAACATTATACACGTCTATAACGTAACATAAACTAACCTAACCCATCTAGCCCCTCGCTGGTAATATTTTACAGAATCCAGTTCGTGTCGTCCCGTACATCTCGGTTGGAATATTATATACGTCTATAGCGTTATATATCCTAACCTAATGCAGGCTATCATCTGGGATGCAGTATTTTAAAACATTCCTGGCATATCGGCCCCTACTTCTCGGTGGGAACATGATACACGTCTATAACGTGTCACGACCTAACCTAACCCATCTAGCCCCTCGCTGGTAATGTTTTACAGAATCCCGTTCCTGTCGTCCCGTACGTCCCGGTTGTGACATTATATACGTCTATAGAGTTATATATCCTAACCTAAGGCAGGCTGTCATCTCGGATGCAGTATTTTACGCCATTCCAGGCGTATCGGCCCCTACTTCTCGATGGGAACATTATACACGTCTATAACGTATCACAACCTAACCTAACCCATCTAGCCCCTTGCTGGTAATGTTTTACAGAATTCCGTTCCTGTCGTCCCGTACGTCCCTGTTGGGACATTATATACGTCTATAGCGTTATATATCCTAACCTAAGGCAGGCTATCATCTCGGATGCAGTATTTTACGCCATTCCTGGCGTATCGGCCCCCACTTCTCGGTGGGAACATTATACACGTCTATAACGTATCACGACCTAACCTAACCCATCTAGCCCCTCGCTGGTAATGTTTTACAGAATCCCGTCCCTGTCGTCCCGTACGTCCCGTTTGGGACATTATATACGTCTACAATGTTATATATCCTAACCTAAGGCAGGCTGTCATCTCGGATGCAGTATTTTACGCCATTCCTGGCGTATCGGCCCCTGCTTCTCGGTGGGAACATTATACACGTCTATAACGTATCACAACCTAACCTAACCCATCTAGCCCCTTGCTGGTAATGTTTTACAGAATTCCGTTCCTGTCGTCCCGTACGTCCCTGTTGGGACATTATATACGTCTACAGCGTTATATATCCTAACCTATGGCAGGCTAACTTCTCGGATGCAGTATTTTACAACATTCCTGGCATATCGGCCCCTACTTCTCGGTGGGAACATTATATACGTCTATAACGTATCACAACCTAACCTAACCCATCTAGCCCCTCGCTGGTAATGTTTTTCAGAATCCCGTTCGTGTCTTCCCGTACATCTCGGTTCGGAAATTATATACGTCTATAGCGTCATATATCCTAACCTACGGCAGGCTATCATCTCGGATGCAGTATTTTACGCCATTCCTGGCGTATCGGCCCCTACTTCTCGGTGGGAACATTATACACGTCTATAACGTATCACAACCTAACCTAACCCATCTAGCCCCTCGCTGGTAATGTTATACAGAATCCCGTTCCTGTCTTCCGTACGTCCCGGTTGGGACATTATATACGTCTACAACGTTATATATCCTAACCTAAGGCAGGCTAACATCTCGGATGCAGTATTTTACGCAATTCCTGGCGGGTCCGCCCCTACTTCTCGGTGGGAACTTTATACACGTCTATAACGTAACATAAACTAACCTAACCCATCTAGCCCCTCGCTGGTAATATTTTACAGAATCCAGTTCGTGTCGTCCCGTACATCTCGGTTGGAATATTATATACGTCTATAGCGTTATATATCCTAACCTAATGCAGGCTATCATCTGGGATGCAGTATTTTAAAACATTCCTGGCATATCGGCCCCTACTTCTCGGTGGGAACATTATACACGTCTATAACGTGTCACGACCTAACCTAACCCATCTAGCCCCTCGCTGGTAATGTTTTACAGAATCCCGTTCCTGTCGTCCCGTACGTCCCGGTTGTGACATTATATACGTCTATAGAGTTATATATCCTAACCTAAGGCAGGGTGTCATCTCGGATGCAGTATTTTACGCCATTCCAGGCGTATCGGCCCCTACTTCTCGATGGGAACATTATACACGTCTATAACGTATCACAACCTAACCTAACCCATCTAGCCCCTTGCTGGTAATGTTTTACAGAATTCCGTTCCTGTCGTCCCGTACGTCCCTGTTGGGACATTATATACGTCTATAGCGTTATATATCCTAACCTAAGGCAGGCTATCATCTCGGATGCAGTATTTTACGCCATTCCTGGCGTATCGGCCCCCACTTCTCGGTGGGAACATTATACACGTCTATAACGTATCACGACCTAACCTAACCCATCTAGCCCCTCGCTGGTAATGTTTTACAGAATCCCGTCCCTGTCGTCCCGTACGTCCCGGTTGGGACATTATATACGTCTACAATGTTATATATCCTAACCTAAGGCAGGCTGTCATCTCGGATGCAGTATTTTACGCCATTCCTGGCGTATCGGCCCCTGCTTCTCGGTGGGAACATTATACACGTCTATAACGTATCACAACCTAACCTAACCCATCTAGCCCCTTGCTGGTAATGTTTTACAGAATTCCGTTCCTGTCGTCCCGTACGTCCCTGTTGGGACATTATATACGTCTACAGCGTTATATATCCTAACCTATGGCAGGCTAACTTCTCGGATGCAGTATTTTACAACATTCCTGGCATATCGGCTCCTACTTCTCGGTGGGAACATTATGTACGTCTATAACGTATCACAACCTAACCTAACCCATCTAGCCCCTCGCTGCTAATGTTTTTCAGAATCCCGTTCGTGTCGTCCCGTACGTCCCTGTTGGGACATTATATACGTCTACAGCGTTATATATCCTAACCGATGGCAGGCTAACTTCTCGGATGCAGTATTTTACAACATTCCTGGCATATCGGCTCCTACTTCTCGATGGGAACATTATGTACGTCTATAACGTATCACAACCTAACCTAACCCATCTAGCCCCTCGCTGCTAATGTTTTTCAGAATCCCGTTCGTGTCGTCCCGTACGTCCCGGTTGGGACATTATATACGTCTACAACGTTATATATCCTAACCTAAGGCAGGCTAACATCTCGGATGCAGTATTTTACCCAATTCCTGGCGGGTCCGCCCCTACTTCTCGGTGGGAACATTATACACGCCTATAACGTAACATAAACTAACCTAACCCATCTAGCCCCTCGCTGGTAACATTTTACAGAATCCAGTTCGTGTCGTCCCGTACGTCTCGGTTGGGATATTATATACGGCTACAGCGTTATATATACTAACTTAAGGCAGGCTAACATCTCGGATGCAGTATTTTACGCAATTCCTGGCGTATCGGCCCCTACTTCTCGGTGGGAACATTATACAGGGCTATAACGTCACATAATCTAACCTAACCCATCTAGCCCCTCGCTGGTAATATTTTACAGAATCGCTTTCGTGTCGTCCCGTACGTCTCGGTTGGGATATTATATACGTCTATAGCGTTATATATCCTAACCTAATGCAGGCTATCATCTGGGATGCAGTATTTTACGCCATTCCTGGCGTATCGTCCCCTACTTCTCGGTGCGAACATTATACACGTCTATAACGTATCACAACCTAACCTAACCCATCTAGCCCCTCGCTGGTATTGTTTTACAGAATCCCGTTCCTGTCGTCCCGTACGTCCCGGTTGGGACATTATATACGTCTACAACGTTATATATCCTAACCTAAGGCAGGCTAACATCTCGGATGCAATATTTTACGCAATTCCTGGCGAGTCCGCCCCTACTTCTCGGTGGGAACATTATACACGTCTATAACGTATCACAACTTAACCTAACACATCTAGCCCCTCGCTGGTAATGTTTCAGAGAATCCCGTTCGTGTCGTCCCGTACGTCTCGGTTGGGATATTATATACGTATATACCGTTATATATCCTAACGTAAGGCAGGCTATCATCTCGGATGCAGTATTTTACAACATTCCTGGCGCATCGGCCCCTACTTCTCGGTGGGAACATTATACACGTCTATAACGTATCACAACCTAACCTAACCCATCTAGCCCCTCGCTGGTAATGTTTTACAGAATCCCGTTCCTGTCGTCCCTTACGTCCCGGTTGGGACATTATATACGTCTATAGCGTTATATATCCTAACCTCAGGCAGGCTATCATCTCGGATGCAGTATTTTACGCCATTCCTGGCGTATCGGCCCCTACTTCTCGGTGGGAACATTATACACGTCTATAACGTATCACAACCTAACCTAACCCATCTAGCCCCTCGCTGGTAATGTTTTACAGAATCCCGTTCCTGTCGTCCCGTACGTCCCGGTTGGGACATTATATACGTCTACAACGTTATATATCCTAACCTAAGGCAGGCTAACATCTCGGATGCAGTATTTTACGCAATTCCTGGCGGGTCCGCCCCTACTTCTCGGTGGGAACATTATACACGTCTATAATGTAACATAAACTAACCTAACCCATCTAGCCCCTCGCTGGTAATATTTTACAGAATCCAGTTCGTGTCGTCCCGTACATCTCGGTTGGAATATTATATACGTCTATAGCGTTATATATCCTAACCTAATGCAGGCTATCATCTGGGATGCAGTATTTTAAAACATTCCTGGCATATCGGCCCCTACTTCTCGGTGGGAACATTATACACGTCTATAACGTGTCACGACCTAACCTAACCCATCTAGCCCCTCGCTGGTAATGTTTTACAGAATCCCGTTCCTGTCGTCCCGTACGTCCCGGTTGTGACATTATATACGTCTATAGAGTTATATATCCTAACCTAAGGCAGGCTGTCATCTCGGATGCAGTATTTTACGCCATTCCAGGCGTATCGGCCCCTACTTCTCGATGGGAACATTATACACGTCTATAACGTATCACAACCTAACCTAACCCATCTAGCCCCTTGCTGGTAATGTTTTACAGAATTCCGTTCCTGTCGTCCCGTACGTCCCTGTTGGGACATTATATACGTCTATAGCGTTATATATCCTAACCTAAGGCAGGCTATCATCTCGGATGCAGTATTTTACGCCATTCCTGGCGTATCGGCCCCCACTTCTCGGTGGGAACATTATACACGTCTATAACGTATCACGACCTAACCTAACCCATCTAGCCCCTCGCTGGTAATGTTTTACAGAATCCCGTCCCTGTCGTCCCGTACGTCCCGGTTGGGACATTATATACGTCTACAATGTTATATATCCTAACCTAAGGCAGGCTGTCATCTCGGATGCAGTATTTTACGCCATTCCTGGCGTATCGGCCCCTGCTTCTCGGTGGGAACATTATACACGTCTATAACGTATCACAACCTAACCTAACCCATCTAGCCCCTTGCTGGTAATGTTTTACAGAATTCCGTTCCTGTCGTCCCGTACGTCCCTGTTGGGACATTATATACGTCTACAGCGTTATATATCCTAACCTATGGCAGGCTAACTTCTCGGATGCAGTATTTTACAACATTCCTGGCATATCGGCCCCTACTTCTCGGTGGGAACATTATATACGTCTATAACGTATCACAACCTAACCTAACCCATCTAGCCCCTCGCTGGTAATGTTTTTCAGAATCCCGTTCGTGTCGTCCCGTACATCTCGGTTCGGAAATTATATACGTCTATAGCGTCATATATCCTAACCTACGGCAGGCTATCATCTCGGATGCAGTATTTTACGCCATTCCTGGCGTATCGGCCCCTACTTCTCGGTGCGAACATTATACACGTCTATAACGTATCACAACCTAACCTAACCCATCTAGCCCCTCGCTGGTATTGTTTTACAGAATCCCGTTCCTGTCGTCCCGTACGTCCCGGTTGGGACATTATATACGTCTACAACGTTATATATCCTAACCTAAGGCAGGCTAACATCTCGGATGCAATATTTTACGCAATTCCTGGCGAGTCCGCCCCTACTTCTCGGTGGGAACATTATACACGTCTATAACGTATCACAACTTAACCTAACACATCTAGCCCCTCGCTGGTAATGTTTCAGAGAATCCCGTTCGTGTCGTCCCGTACGTCTCGGTTGGGATATTATATACGTATATACCGTTATATATCCTAACGTAAGGCAGGCTATCATCTCGGATGCAGTATTTTACAACATTCCTGGCGCATCGGCCCCTACTTCTCGGTGGGAACATTATACACGTCTATAACGTATCACAACCTAACCTAACCCATCTAGCCCATCGCTGGTAATGTTTTACAGAATCCCGTTCCTGTCGTCCCTTACGTCCCGGTTGGGACATTATATACGTCTATAGCGTTATATATCCTAACCTCAGGCAGGCTATCATCTCGGATGCAGTATTTTACGCCATTCCTGGCGTATCGGCCCCTACTTCTCGGTGGGAACATTATACACGTCTATAACGTATCACAACCTAACCTAACCCATCTAGCCCCTCGCTGGTAATGTTATACAGAATCCCGTTCCTGTCGTCCCGTACGTCCCGGTTGGGACATTATATACGTCTACAACGTTATATATCCTAACCTAAGGCAGGCTAACATCTCGGATGCAGTATTTTACGCAATTCCTGGCGGGTCCGCCCCTACTTCTCGGTGGGAACATTATACACGTCTATAACGTAACATAAACTAACCTAACCCATCTAGCCCCTCGCTGGTAATATTTTACAGAATCCAGTTCGTGTCATCCCGTACATCTCGGTTGGAATATTATATACGTCTATAGCGTTATATATCCTAACCTAATGCAGGCTATCATCTGGGATGCAGTATTTTAAAACATTCCTGGCATATCGGCCCCTACTTCTCGGTGGGAACATTATACACGTCTATAACGTGTCACGACCTAACCTAACCCATCTAGCCCCTCGCTGGTAATGTTTTACAGAATCCCGTTCCTGTCGTCCCGTACGTCCCGGTTGTGACATTATATACGTCTATAGAGTTATATATCCTAACCTAAGGCAGGCTGTCATCTCGGATGCAGTATTTTACGCCATTCCAGGCGTATCGGCCCCTACTTCTCGATGGGAACATTATACACGTCTATAACGTATCACAACCTAACCTAACCCATCTAGCCCCTTGCTGGTAATGTTTTACAGAATTCCGTTCCTGTCGTCCCGTACGTCCCTGTTGGGACATTATATACGTCTATAGCGTTATATATCCTAACCTAAGGCAGGCTATCATCTCGGATGCAGTATTTTACGCCATTCCTGGCATATCGGCCCCCACTTCTCGGTGGGAACATTATACACGTCTATAACGTATCACGACCTAACCTAACCCATCTAGCCCCTCGCTGGTAATGTTTTACAGAATCCCGTCCCTGTCGTCCCGTACGTCCCGGTTGGGACATTATATACGTCTACAATGTTATATATCCTAACCTAAGGCAGGCTGTCATCTCGGATGCAGTATTTTACGCCATTCCTGGCGTATCGGCCCCTACTTCTCGGTGGGAACATTATACAGGGCTATAACGTAACATAATCTAACCTAACCCATCTAGCCCCTCGCTGGTAATATTTTACAGAATCGCTTTCGTGTCGTCCCGTACGTCTCGGTTGGGATATTATATACTTCTATAGCGTTATATATCCTAACCTAATGCAGGCTATCGTCTGGGATGCAGTATTTTAAAACATTCCTGGCATATCGGCCCCTACTTCTCGGTGGGAACATTATATACGTCTATAACGTATCACAACCTAACCTAACCCATCTAGCCCCTCGCTGGTAATGTTTTTCAGAATCCCGTTCGTGTCGTCCCGTACATCTCGGTTATATCCTAACCTAATGCAGGCTATCATCTGGGATGCAGTATTTTAAAACATTCCTGGCATATCGGCCCCTACTTCTCGGTGGGAACATTATATATGTCTATAACGTAACACAACCTAACCTAACCCATCTAGCCCCTCGCTGGTAATGTTTTTCAGAATCCCGTTCGTGTCGCCCCGTACATCTCGGTTCGGAAATTATATACGTCTATAGCGTCATATATCCTAACCTACGGCAGGCTATCATCTCGGATGCAGTATTTTACGCCATTGCTGGCGTATCGGCCCCTACTTATCGGTGGGAACATTATACACGTCTATAACGTATCACAACCTAACCTAACCCATCTAGCCCCTCGCTGGTATTGTTTTATAGAATCCCGTTCCTGTCGTCCCGTACGTCCCGGTTGGGACATTATATACGTCTACAACGTTATATATCCTAACCTAAGGCAGGCTAACATCTCGGATGCAATATTTTACGCAATTCCTGGCGGGTCCGCCCCTACTTCTCGGTGGGAACATTATACACGTCTATAATGTATCACAACTTAACCTAACACATCTAGCCCCTCGCTGGTAATGTTTCAGAGAATCCCGTTCGTGTCGTCCCGTACGTCTCGGTTGGGATATTATATACGTATATACCGTTATATATCCTAACGTAAGGCAGGCTATCATCTCGGATGCAGTATTTTACAACATTCCTGGCGCATCGGCCCCTACTTCTCGGTGGGAACATTATACACGTCTATAACGTATCACAACCTAACCTAACACATCTAGCCCCTCGCTGGTAATGTTTTACAGAATCCCGTTCCTGTCGTCCCTTACGTCCCGGTTGGGACATTATATACGTCTATAGCGTTATATATCCTAACCTCAGGCAGGCTATCATCTCGGATGCAGTATTTTACGCCATTCCTGGCGTAACGGCCCCTACTTCTCGGTGGGAACATTATACACGTCTATAACGTATCACAACCTAACCTAACCCATCTAGCCCCTCGCTGGTAATGTTTTACAGAATCCCGTTCCTGTCGTCCCGTACGTCCCGGTTGGGACATTATATACGTCTACAACGTTATATATCCTAACCTAAGGCAGGCTAACATCTCGGATGCAGTATTTTACGCAATTCCTGGCGGGTCCGCCCCTACTTCCCGGTGGGAACATTATACACGTCTATAACGTAACATAAACTAACCTAACCCATCTAGCCCCTCGCTGGTAATATTTTACAGAATCCAGTTCGTGTCGTCCCGTACATCTCGGTTGGAATATTATATACGTCTATAGCGTTATATATCCTAACCTAATGCAGGCTATCATCTGGGATGCAGTATTTTAAAACATTCCTGGCATATCGGCCCCTACTTCTCGGTGGGAACATTATACACGTCTATAACGTGTCACGACCTAACCTAACCCATCTAGCCCCTCGCTGGTAATGTTTTACAGAATCCCGTTCCTGTCGTCCCGTACGTCCCGGTTGTGACATTATATACGTCTATAGCGTTATATATCCTAACCTAAGGCAGGCTGTCATCTCGGATGCAGTATTTTACGCCATTCCTGGCGTATCGGCCTCCACTTCTCGGTGGGAACATTATGCACGTCTATAACGTATCACGACCTAACCTAACCCATCTAGCCCCTCGCTGGTAATGTTTTACAGAATCCCGTCCCTGTCGTCCCGTACGTCCCGGTTGGGACATTATATACGTCTACAATGTTATATATCCTAACCTAAGGCAGGCTGTCATCTCGGATGCAGTATTTTACGCCATTCCTGGCGTATCGGCCCCTGCTTCTCGGTGGGCACATTATACACGTCTATAACGTATCACAACCTAACCTAACCCATCTAGCCCCTTGCTGGCAATGTTTTACAGAATTCCGTTCCTGTCGTCCCGTACGTCACTGTTGGGACATTATATACGTCTACAGCGTTATATATCCTAACCTATGGCAGGCTAACTTCTCGGATGCAGTATTTTAAAACATTCCTGGCATATCGGCTCCTACTTCTCGGTGGGAACATTATATACGTCTATAACGTATCACAACCTAACCTAACCCATCTAGCCCCTCGCTGGTAATGTTTTGCAGAATCCCGTTCCTGTCGTCCCGTACATCACGGTTGGGATATTATATACGTCTACAGCGATATATATCCTAACGTAAGGCAGGCTAACATCTCGGTTGCAGTATTTTACAACATTCCTGGCGTATCGGCCCATACTTCGCGGTGGGAACATTATATACGTCTATAACGTAACTTAACCTAACCTAACCCTTCTAGCCCCTCGCTGGTAATGTTTTTCAGAATCCCGTTCGTGTCGTCCCGTACATCTCGGTTCGGATATTACATACGTCTATAGCGTTATATATCCTAACCTAAGGCAGGCTATCATCTCGGATGCAGTATTTTACGCAATTCCTGGCGTATCGGTCCCTACTTCTCGGTGGGAACATTATACAGAGCTATAACGTAACATAACCTAACCTAACCCATCTAGCCCCTCGCTGGTAATATTTTACAGAATCCCGTTCGTGTCGTCCCGTACGTCTCGGTTGGGATAATATATACGTCTATAGCGTTATATATCCTAACCTAATGCAGGCTATCATCTCGGATGCAGTATTTTACAACATTCCTGGCATATCGGCCCCTACTTCTCGGTGGGAACATTATACACGTCTATAACGTATCACAACCTAATCTAACCCATCTAGCCCCTCGCTGGTAATGTTTTACAGAATCCCGTTCGTGTCGTCCCGTACGTCTCGGTTGGGATATTATATACGTCTATAGCGTTATATATCCTAACCTAAGGCATGCGATCATCTCGGATGCAGTATTTTACGCCATTCCTGGCGCAGCGGCATCTACTTCTCGGTGGGAACATTATATTCGTCTATAACGTAATATATCCTAACCTAACCCATCTAGCCCCTTGCTGGTAATGTTTTACAGAATCCCGTTCCTGTCGTCCCGTACGTCCCGGATGGGACATTATATACGTCTACAGCGTTATATATCCTAACCTAAGGCAGGCTAACTTCTCGGATGCAGTATTTCACAACATTCCTGGCATATCGGCTCCTACTTCTCGGTGGGAACATTATATACGTCTATAACGTATCACAGCCTAACCGAACCCATCTAGCCCCTCGCTGGTAATGTTTTGCAGAATCCCGTTCCTGTCGTCCCGTACATCTCTGTTGGGATATTATATACGTCTACAACGTTATATATCCTAGCCTAAGGCAGGCTAACTTCTCGGATGCAGTATTTCACAACATTCCTGGCTTATCGTGCCATACTTCGCGGTGGGAACATTATATACGTCTATAACGTATCATAACCTAACCTAACCCTTCTAGCCCCTCGCTGGTAATGTTTTTCAGAATCACGTTCGTGTCGTCCCGTACATCTCGATTCGTATATTATATACGTCTATAGCGTTATATATCCTAACCTAAGGCAGGCTATCATCTCGGATGCAGTATTTTACGCCA
The DNA here is from genome assembly GCA_963969225.1 of Xylocopa violacea. Lineage (NCBI taxonomy): Eukaryota > Metazoa > Arthropoda > Insecta > Hymenoptera > Apidae > Xylocopa > Xylocopa violacea. The sequence goes on along the minus strand of CAXAJV010000007.1, from coordinate 115,627 downwards.
TTCCTGGCGTATCGGCCCCTACTTCTCGGTGGGAACATTATACACGTCTATAATGTATCACAACCTAACCTAACCCATCTAGCCCCTCGCTGGTAATGTTTTACAGAATCCCGTTCCTGTCGTCCCGTACGTCCCGGTTGGGATATTATATACGTCTACAGCGATATATATCCTAACGTAGGGCAGGCTAACATCTCGGTTGCAGTATTTTACAACATTCCTGGCGTATCGGCCCCTACTTCTCGGTGGGAACATTATACACGTCTATAACGTATCACGACCTAACCTAACCCTTCTATCCCCTCGCTGGTAATGTTTTTCAGAATCCCGTTCGTGTCGTCCCGTACGTCTCGGTTGGGATATTATATACGTCTACAGCGTTATATATCCTAACCTAAGGCAGGCTAACTTCTCGGATACAGTATTTCACAACATTCCTGGCGTATCGTCCCATACTTCGCGGTGGGAACATTATATACGTCTATAACGTAACATAACCTAACCTAACCCTTCTACCCCTCGCTGGTAATGTTTTTCAGAATCCCGTTCGTGTCGTCCCGTACATCTCGGTTGGGATATTATATACGTCTACTGCGATATATATCCTAACGTAAGGCAGGTTAACATCTCGGTTGCAGTATTTTACGCAATTCCTGGCGGGTCCGCCCCTACTTCCCGGTGGGAACATTATATACGTCTATAACGTAACATAACCTAACCTAACCCTTCTAGCACCTCGCTGGTAATGTTTTTCAGAATCACGTTCGTGTCGTCCCGTACATCTCGGTTCGGATATTATATACGTCTATAGCGTTATATATCCTAACCTAAGGCAGGCTATCATCTCGGATGCAGTATTTTACGCCATTCCTGGCGTATCGGCCCCTACTTCTCGGTGGGAACATTATACACGTCCATAATGTATCACAACCTAACCTAACCCATCTAGCAACTCGCTGGTAATGTTTTACAGAATCCCGTTCGTGTCGTCCCGTACGTCTCGGTTGGGATATTATATACGTCTATAGCGTTATATATCCTAACCTAAGGCAAGCGATCATCTCGGATGCAGTATTTTACGCCATTCCTGGCGTATCGGCCCCTACTTCTCGGTGGGAACATTATACACGTCTATAATGTATCACAACCTAACCTAACCCATCTAGCCCCTCGCTGGTAATATTCTACAGAATCCCGTTCCTGTCGTCCCGTACGTCCCGGTTGGGATATTATATACGTCTACAGCGATATATATCCTAACGTAAGGCAGGCTAACATCTCGGTTGCAGTATTTTACAACATTCCTGGCGTATCGTCCCATACTTCGCGGTGGGAACATTATATACGTCTATAACGTAACATAACCTAACCTAACCCTTCTAGCCCCTCGCTGGTAATGTTTTTCAGAATCACGTTCGTGTCGTCCCGTACATCTCCGTTCGGATATTATATACGTCTATAGCGTTATATATCCTAACCTAAGGCAGGCTAACATCTCGGTTGCAGTATTTTACAACATTCCTGGCGTATCGGCCCATACTTCGCGGTGGGAACATTATATACGTCTATAACGTAACATAACCTAACCTAACCCTTCTAGCCCCTCGCTGGTAATGTTTTACAGAATACCGTTCCTGTCGTCCCGTACGTCCCGGTTGGGACATTATATACGTCTACAACGTTATATATCCTAACCTAAGGCAGGCTATCATCTCGGCTGCAGTATTTTACGCCATTCCTGGCGTATCGGCCCCTACTTCTCGGTGGGAACATTATACACATCTATAACGTATCACAACCTAACCTAACCCATCTAGCCCCTCGCTGGTAATGTTTTGCAAAATCCCGTTCCTGTCGTCCCGTACATCACGGTTGGGATATTATATACGTCTACAGCGATATATATCCTAACGTAGGGCAGGCTAACATCTCGGTTGCAGTATTTTACAACATTCCTCGCGTATCGGCCCCTACTTCTCGGTGGGAACATTATACACGTCTATAACGTATCACGACCTAACCTAACCCTTCTATCCCCTCGCTGGTAATGTTTTTCAGAATCCCGTTCGTGTCGTCCCGTACGTCTCGGTTGGGCAATTATATACGTCTACAGCGTTATATATCCTAACCTAAGGCAGGCTAACTTCTCGGATGCAGTATTTCACAACATTCCTGGCGTATCGTCACATACTTCGCGGTGGGAACATTATATACGTCTATAACGTAACATAACCTAACCTAACCCTTCTAGCCCCTCGCTGGTAATGTTTTTCAGAATCCCGTTCGTGTCGTCCCGTACATCTCGGTTGGGATATTATATACGTCTACTGCGATATATATCCTAACGTAAGGCAGGTTAACATCTCGGTTGCAGTATTTTACGCAATTCCTGGCGGGTCCGCCCCTACTTCCCGGTGGGAACATTATATACGTCTATAACGTAACATAACCTAACCTAACCCTTCTAGCACCTCGCTGGTAATGTTTTTCAGAATCACGTTCGTGTCGTCCCGTACATCTCGGTTCGGATATTATATACGTCTATAGCGTTATATATCCTAACCTAAGGCAGGCTATCATCTCGGATGCAGTATTTTACGCCATTCCTGGCGTATCGGCCCCTACTTCTCGGTGGGAACATTATACACGTCTATAATGTATCACAACCTAACCTAACCCATCTAGCAACTCGCTGGTAATGTTTTACAGAATCCCGTTCGTGTCGTCCCGTACGTCTCGGTTGGGATATTATATACGTCTATAGCGTTATATATCCTAACCTAAGGCAAGCGATCATCTCGGATGCAGTATTTTACGCCATTCCTGGCGTATCGGCCCCTACTTCTCGGTGGGAACATTATACACGTCTATAATGTATCACAACCTAACCTAACCCATCTAGCCCCTCGCTGGTAATATTCTACAGAATCCCGTTCCTGTCGTCCCGTACGTCCCGGTTGGGATATTATATACGTCTACAGCGATATATATCCTAACGTAAGGCAGGCTAACATCTCGGTTGCAGTATTTTACAACATTCCTGGCGTATCGTCCCATACTTCGCGGTGGGAACATTATATACGTCTATAACGTAACATAACCTAACCTAACCCTTCTAGCCCCTCGCTGGTAATGTTTTTCAGAATCACGTTCGTGTCGTCCCGTACATCTCCGTTCGGATATTATATACGTCAATAGCGTTATATATCCTAACCTAAGGCAGGCTGTCATCTCGGATGCAGTATTTTACGCCGTTCCAGGCGTATCGGCCCCTACTTCTCGGTGGGAACATTATACACGTCTATAACGTGTCACGACCTAACCTAACCCATCTAGCCCCTCGCTGGTAATGTTTCACAGAATCCCGTTCCTGTCGTCCCGTACGTCCCGGTTGTGACATTATATACGTCTATAGCGTTATGTATCCTAACCTAAGGCAGGCTATCATCTCGGATGCAGTATTTTACAACATTCCTGGCGTATCGGCCCCTACTTCTCGGGGGGAACATTATACACATCTATAACGTATCACAACCTAACCTAACCCATCTAGCCCCTCGCTGGTAATGTTTTACAGAATCCCGTTCCTGTCGTCCCGTACGTCCCGGTGGGGACAATATATACGTCTATAGCGTTATATATCCTAACCTAAGGCAGGCTATCATCTCGGATGCAGTATTTTACGCCATTCCTGGCGTATCGGCCCCTACTTCTCGGGGGGAACATTATACACACCTATAACGTATCACAACCTAACCTAACCCATCTAGCCCCTCGCTGGTAATATTTTACAGAATCCCGTTCGTGTCGTCCCGTACGTCTCGGTTGGGATAATATATACGTCTATAGCGTTATATATCCTAACCTAATGCAGGCTATCATCTCGGATGCAGTATTTTACAACATTCCTGGCATATCGGCCCCTACTTCTCGGTGGGAACATTATACACGTCTATAACGTATCACAACCTAATCTAACCCATCTAGCCCCTCGCTGGTAATGTTTTACAGAATCCCGTTCGTGTCGTCCCGTACGTCTCGGTTGGGATATTATATACGTCTATAGCGTTATATATCCTAACCTAAGGCAAGCGATCATCTCGGATGCAGTATTTTACGCCATTCCTGGCGCAGCGGCATCTACTTCTCGGTGGGAACATTATATTCGTCTATAACGTAATATATCCTAACCTAACCCATCTAGCCCCTTGCTGGTAATGTTTTACAGAATCCCGTTCCTGTCGTCCCGTACGTCCCGGATGGGACATTATATACGTCTACAGCGTTATATATCCTAACCTAAGGCAGGCTAACTTCTCGGATGCAGTATTTCACAACATTCCTGGCATATCGGCTCCTACTTCTCGGTGGGAACATTATATACGTCTATAACGTATCACAGCCTAACCTAACCCATCTACCCCTCGCTGGTAATGTTTTGCAGAATCCCGTTCCTGTCGTCCCGTACATCTCTGTTGGGATATTATATACGTCTACAACGTTATATATCCTAGCCTAAGGCAGGCTAACTTCTCGGATGCAGTATTTCACAACATTCCTGGCTTATCGTGCCATACTTCGCGGTGGGAACATTATATACGTCTATAACGTATCATAACCTAACCTAACCCTTCTAGCCCCTCGCTGGTAATGTTTTTCAGAATCACGTTCGTGTCGTCCCGTACATCTCGATTCGTATATTATATACGTCTATAGCGTTATATATCCTAACCTAAGGCAGGCTATCATCTCGGATGCAGTATTTTACGCCATTCCTGGCGTATCGGCCCCTACTTCTCGGTGGGAACATTATACACGTCTATAATGTATCACAACCTAACCTAACCCATCTAGCCCCTCGCTGGTAATGTTTTACAGAATCCCGTTCCTGTCGTCCCGTACGTCCCGGTTGGGATATTATATACGTCTACAGCGATATATATCCTAACGTAGGGCAGGCTAACATCTCGGTTGCAGTATTTTACAACATTCCTGGCGTATCGGCCCCTACTTTTCGGTGGGAACATTATACACGTCTATAACGTATCACGACCTAACCTAACCCTTCTATCCCCTCGCTGGTAATGTTTTTCAGAATCCCGTTCGTGTCGTCCCGAACGTCTCGGTTGGGATATTATATACGTCTACAGCGTTATATATCCTAACCTAAGGCAGGCTAACTTCTCGGATACAGTATTTCACAACATTCCTGGCGTATCGTCCCATACTTCGCGGTGGGAACATTATATACGTCTATAACGTAACATAACCTAACCTAACCCTTCTACCCCTCGCTGGTAATGTTTTTCAGAATCCCGTTCGTGTCGTCCCGTACATCTCGGTTGGGATATTATATACGTCTACTGCGATATATATCCTAACGTAAGGCAGGTTAACATCTCGGTTGCAGTATTTTACGCAATTCCTGGCGGGTCCGCCCCTACTTCCCGGTGGGAACATTATATACGTCTATAACGTAACATAAAATAACCTAACCCTTCTAGCCCCTCGCTGGTAATGTTTTGCAGAATCCCGTTCCTGTCGTCCCGTACATCACGGTTGGGATATTATATACGTCTATAGCGTTATATATCCTAACCTAAGGCAGGCTATCATCTCGGATGCAGTATTTTACGCAATTCCTGGCGTATCGGCACCTACTTCTCGGTGGGAACATTATACAGGTCTATAACGTAACATAACCTAACCTAACCCATCTAGCCCCTCGCTGGTAATATTTTACAGAATCCCGTTCGTGTCGTCCCGTACGTCTCGGTTGGGATATTATAAACGTCTATAGCTTTATATATCCTAACCTCAGACAGGGTATCATCTCGGATGCAGTATTTTACGCCATTCCTGGCGTATCGGCCCCTACTTCTCGGTGGGAACATTATACAGGTCTATAACGTAACATAACCTAACCTAACCCATCTAGCCCCTCGCTGGTAATGTTTTACAGAATCCCGTTCGTGTCGTCCCGTACGTCTCGGTTGGGATATTATATACGTCTATAGCGTTATATATCCTAACCTAAGGCAAGCGATCATCTCGGATGCAGTATTTTACAACATTCCTGGCGCAGCGGCATCTACTTCTCGGTGGGAACATTATATTCGTCTATAACGTAATATATCCTAACCTAACCCATCTAGCCCCTTGCTGGTAATGTTTTACAGAATCCCGTTCCTGTCGTCCCGTACGTCCCGGATGGGACATTATATACGTCTACAGCGTTATATATCCTAACCTAAGGCAGGCTAACTTCTCGGATGCAGTATTTCACAACATTCCTGGCATATCGGCTCCTACTTCTCGGTGGGAACATTATATACGTCTATAACGTATCACAGCCTAACCTAACCCATCTAGCCCCTCGCTGGTAATGTTTTGCAGAATCCCGTTCCTGTCGTCCCGTACATCTCTGTTGGGATATTATATACGTCTACAACGTTATATATCCTAGCCTAAGGCAGGCTAACTTCTCGGATGCAGTATTTTACGCCATTCCTGGCGTATCGGCCCCTACTTCTCGGTGGGAACATTATACACGTCTATAATGTATCACAACCTAACCTAACCCATCTAGCCCCTCGCTGGTAATGTTTTACAGAATCCCGTTCGTTTCGTCCCGTACGTCTCGGTTGGGATATTATATACGTCTATAGCGTTATATATCCTAACCTAAGGCAAGCGATCATCTCGGATGCAGTATTTTACGCCATTCCTGGCGTATCGGCCCCTACTTCTCGGTGGGAACATTATACACGTCTATAACGTATCACACCCTAACCTAACCCATCTAGCCCCTTGCTGGTAATGTTTTACAGAATCCCGTTCCTGTCGTCCCGTACGTCCCGGTTGGGACATTATATACGTCTACAGCGTTATATATCCTAACCTAAGGCAGGCTAACTTCTCGCATGCAGTATTTCACAACATTCCTGGCATGTCGGCTCCTACTTCTCGGTGGGAACATTATATAAGTCTATAACGTATCACAACCTAACCTAACCCATCTAGCCCCTCGCTGGTAATGCTTTACAGAATCCCGTTCCTGTCGTCCCTTACGTCCCTGTTGGGACATTATATACGTCTACAACGTTATATATCCTAACCTAAGGCAGGCTAACATCTCGGTTGCAGTATTTTACAACATTCCTGGCGTATCGGCCCATACTTCGCGGTGGGAACATTATATACGTCTATAACGTAACATAACCTAACCTAACCCTTCTAGCCCCTCGCTGGTAATGTTTTACAGAATACCGTTCCTGTCGTCCCGTACGTCCCGGTTGGGACATTATATACGTCTGCAACGTTATATATCCTAACCTAAGGCAGGCTATCATCTCGGCTGCAGTATTTTACGCCATTCCTGGCGTATCGGCCCCTACTTCTCGGTGGGAACATTATTCACATCTATAACGTATCACAACCTAACCTAACCCATCTAGCCCCTCGCTGGTAATGTTTTGCAAAATCCCGTTCCTGTCGTCCCGTACATCACGGTTGGGATATTATATACGTCTACAGCGATATATATCCTAACCTAAGGCAAGCGATCATCCCGGATGCAGTATTTTACGCCATTCCTGGCGTATCGGCCCCTACTTCTCGGTGGGAACATTATACACGTCTATAATGTATCACAACCTAACCTAACCCATCTAGCCCCTCGCTGGTAATATTCTACAGAATCCCGTTCCTGTCGTCCCATACGTCCCGGTTGGGATATTATATACGTCTACAGCGATATATATCCTAACGTAAGGCAGGCTAACATCTCGGTTGCAGTATTTTACAACATTCCTGGCGTATCGTCCCATACTTCGCGGTGGGAACATTATATACGTCTATAACGTAACATAACCTAACCTAACCCTTCTATCCCCTCGCTGGTAATGTTTTTCAGAATCCCGTTCGTGTCGTCCCGTACGTCTCGGTTGGGATATTATATACGTCTACAGCGTTATATATCCTAACCTAAGGCAGGCTAACTTCTCGGATGCAGTATTTCACAACATTCCTGGCGTATCGTGCCATACTTCGCGGTGGGAACATTATATACGTCTATAACGTAACATAACCTAACCTAACCCTTCTAGCCCCTCGCTGGTAATGTTTTTCAGAATCACGTTCGTGTCGTCCCGTACATCTCCGTTCGGATATTATATACGTCTATAGCGTTATATATCCTAACCTAAGGCAGGCTATCATCTCGGATGCAGTATTTTACGCCATTCCTGGCGTATCGGCCCCTACTTCTCGGTGGGAACATTATACACGTCTATAATGTATCACAACCTAACCTAACCCATCTAGCAACTCGCTGGTAATGTTTTACAGAATCCCGTTCGTGTCGTCCCGTACGTCTCGGTTGGGATATTATATACGTCTATAGCGTTATATATCCTAACCTAAGGCAAGCGATCATCTCGGATGCAGTATTTTACGCCATTCCTGGCGTATCGGCCCCTACTTCTCGGTGGGAACATTATACACGTCTATAATGTATCACAACCTAACCTAACCCATCTAGCCCCTCGCTGGTAATATTCTACAGAATCCCGTTCCTGTCGTCCCATACGTCCCGGTTGGGATATTATATACGTCTACAGCGATATATATCCTAACGTAAGGCAGGCTAACATCTCGGTTGCAGTATTTTACAACATTCCTGGCGTATCGTCCCATACTTCGCGGTGGGAACATTATATACGTCTATAACGTAACATAACCTAACCTAACCCTTCTATCCCCTCGCTGGTAATGTTTTTCAGAATCCCGTTCGTGTCGTCCCGTACGTCTCGGTTGGGATATTATATACGTCTACAGCGTTATATATCCTAACCTAAGGCAGGCTAACTTCTCGGATGCAGTATTTCACAACATTCCTGGCGTATCGTGCCATACTTCGCGGTGGGAACATTATATACGTCTATAACGTAACATAACCTAACCTAACCCTTCTAGCCCCTCGCTGGTAATGTTTTTCAGAATCACGTTCGTGTCGTCCCGTACATCTCCGTTCGGATATTATATACGTCTATAGCGTTATATATCCTAACCTAAGGCAGGCTATCATCTCGGATGCAGTATTTTACGCCATTCCTGGCGTATCGGCCCCTACTTCTCGGTGGGAACATTATACACGTCTATAATGTATCACAACCTCACCTAACCCATCTAGCCCCTCGCTGGTAATGTTTTTCAGAATCCCGTTCGTGTCGTCCCGTACATCTCGGTTGGGATATTATATACGTCTACTGCGATATATATCCTAACGTAAGGCAGGTTAACATCTCGGTTGCAGTATTTTACGCAATTCCTGGCGGGTCCGCCCCTACTTCCCGGTGGGAACATTATATACGTCTATAACGTAACATAACCTAACCTAACCCTTCTAGCCCCTCGCTGGTAATGTTTTTCAGAATCACGTTCGTGTCGTCCCGTACATCTCGGTTCGGATATTATATACGTCTATAGCGTTATATATCCTAACCTAAGGCAGGCTATCATCTCGGATGCAGTATTTTACGCCATTCCTGGCGTATCGGCCCCTACTTCTCGGTGGGAACATTATACACGTCTATAATGTATCACAACCTAACCTAACCCATCTAGCAACTCGCTGGTAATGTTTTACAGAATCCCGTTCGTGTCGTCCCGTACGTCTCGGTTGGGATATTATATACGTCTATAGCGTTATATATCCTAACCTAAGGCAAGCGATCATCTGGGATGCAGTATTTTACGCCATTCCTGGCGTATCGGCCCCTACTTCTCGGTGGGAACATTATACACGTCTATAATGTATCACAACCTAACCTAACCCATCTAGCCCCTCGCTGGTAATATTCTACAGAATCCCGTTCCTGTCGTCCCGTACGTCCCGGTTGGGATATTATATACGTCTACAGCGATATATATCCTAACGTAAGGCAGGCTAACATCTCGGTTGCAGTATTTTACAACATTCCTGGCGTATCGTCCCATACTTCGCGGTGGGAACATTATATACGTCTATAACGTAACATAACCTAACCTAACCCTTCTATCCCCTCGCTGGTAATGTTTTTCAGAATCCCGTTCGAGTCGTCCCGTACGTCTCGGTTGGGATATTATATACGTCTACAGCGTTATATATCCTAACCTAAGGCAGGCTAACTTCTCGGATGCAGTATTTCACAACATTCCTGGCGTATCGTGCCATACTTCGCGGTGGGAACATTATATACGTCTATAACGTAACATAACCTAACCTAACCCTTCTAGCCCCTCGCTGGTAATGTTTTTCAGAATCACGTTCGTGTCGTCCCGTACATCTCCGTTCGGATATTATATACGTCTATAGCGTTATATATCCTAACCTAAGGCAGGCTATCATCTCGGATGCAGTATTTTACGCCATTCCTGGCGTATCGGCACCTACTTCTCGGTGGGAACATTATACACGTCTATAATGTATCACAACCTCACCTAACCCATCTAGCCCCTCGCTGGTAATGTTTTACAGAATCCCGTTCCTGTCGTCCCGTACGTCCCGGTTGGGACATTATATAAGTCTACAGCGTTATATATCCTAACCTAAGGCAGGCTAACTTCTCGGATGCAGTATTTTACGCCATTCCTGGCGTATCGGCCCCTACTTCTCGGTGGGAACATTATACAGGTCTATAACGTAACATAACCTAACCTAACCCATCTATCCCCTCGCTGGTAATATTTTACAGAATCCCGTTCGTGTCGTCCCGTACGTCTCGGTTGGGATATTATATATGTCTATAGCGTTATATATCCTAACCTCAGGCAGGCTATCATCTCGGATGCAGTATTTTACGCCATTCCAGGCATATCGGCCCCTACTTCTCGGTGGGAACATTATACACGTCTATAACGTGTCACGACCTAACCTAACCCATCTAGCCCCTCGCTGGTAATGTTTTACAGAATCCCGTTCCTGTCGTCCCGTACGTCCCGGTTGTGACATTATATACGTCTATAGCGTTATATATCCTAACCTAAGGCAGGCTGTCATCTCGGATGCAGTATTTTACGCCATTCCAGGTGTATCGGCCCCTACTTCTCGGTGGGAACATTATACACGTCTATAACGTATCACAACCTAACCTAACCCATCTAGCCCCTTGCTGGTAATGTTTTACAGAATTCCGTTCCTGTCGTCCCGTACGTCCCTGTTGGGACATTATATACGTCTATAGCGTTATATATCCTAACCTAAGGCAGGCTATCATCTCGGATGCAGTATTTTACGCCATTCCTGGCGTATCGGCCCCCACTTCTCGGTGGGAACATTATACACGTCTATAACGTATCACGACCAAACCTAACCCATCTAGCCCCTCGCTGGTAATGTTTTACAGAATCCCGTCCCTGTCGTCCCGTACGTCCCGGTTGGGACATTATATACGTCTACAATGTTATATATCCTAACCTAAGGCAGGCTGTCATCTCGGATGCAGTATTTTACGCCATTCCTGGCGTATCGGCCCCTGCTTCTCGGTGGGAACATTATACACGTCTATAACGTATCACAACCTAACCTAACCCATCTAGCCCCTTGCTGGTAATGTTTTACAGAATTCCGTTCCTGTCGTCCCGTACGTCCCTGTTGGGACATTATATACGTCTACAGCGTTATATATCCTAACCTATGGCAGGCTAACTTCTCGGATGCAGTATTTTACAACATTCCTGGCATATCGGCTCCTACTTCTCGGTGGGAACATTATATACGTCTATAACGTATCACAACCTAACCTAACCCATCTAGCCCCTCGCTGGTAATGTTTTGCAGAATCCCGTTCCTGTCGTCCCGTACATCACGGTTGGGATATTATATACGTCTATAGCGTTATATATCCTAACCTAAGGCAGGCTATCATCTCGGATGCAGTATTTTACGCCATTCCTGGCGTATCGGCCCCCACTTCTCGGTGGGAACATTATACACGTCTATTACGTATCACGACATAACCTAACCCATCTAGCCCCTCGCTGGTAATGTTTTACAGAATCCCGTCCTTGTCGTCCCGTACGTCCCGGTTGGGACATTATATACGTCTACAATGTTATATATCCTAACCTAAGGCAGGCTGTCATCTCGGATGCAGTATTTTACGCCATTCCTGGCGTATCAGCCCCTGCTTCTCGGTGGGAACATTATACACGTCTATAACGTATCACAACCTAACCTAACCCATCTAGCCCCTTGCTGGTAATGTTTTACAGAATTCCGTTCCTGTCGTCCCGTACGTCCCTGTTGGGACATGATATACGTCTACAGCGTTATATATCCTAACCTATGGCAGGCTATCATCTCGGATGCAGAATTTTACGCCATTCCTGGTGTATCGGTCCCTACTTCTCGGTGGGAACATTATACACGTCTGTAACGTAACATAACCTAACCTAACCCATCTAGCCCCTCGCTGGTAATATTTTACAGAATCCCGTTCGTGTCGTCCCGTACGTCTCGGTTGGGATATTATATACGTCTATAGCGTTATATATCCTAACCTAATGCAGGCTATCATCTCGGATGCTGTATTTTACAACATTCCTGGCATATCGGCCCCTACTTCTCGGTGGGAACATTATATACGTCTATAACGTAACATAACCTAATCTAATCCTTCTAGACCCTCGCTGGTAATGTTTTTCAGAATCCCCTTCGTGTCGTCGCGTACATCTCGGTTCGGATATTATATACGTCTATAGCGTTATATATCCTATCCTAAGGCAGGCTATCATCTCGGATGCAGAATTTTACGCAATTCCTGGCGTATCGGCCCCTACTTCTCGGTGGGAACATTATACAGGGCTATAACGTAACATAACCTAACCTAACCCATCTAGCCCCTCGCTGGTAATATTTTACAGAATCCCGTTCGTGTCGTCCCGTACGTCTCGGTTGGGATATTATATACGTCTATAGCGTTATATATCCTAACCTAAGGCAGGCTATCATCTCGGATGCAGTATTTTACGCCATTCCTGGCGTATCGGCCCCTACTTCTCGGTGGGAACATTATACACGTCTATAATGTATCACAACCTAACCTAACCCATCTAGCCCCTCGCTGGTAATATTCTACAGAATCCCGTTCCTGTCGTCCCGTACGTCCCGGTTGGGATATTATATACGTCTACAGCGATATATATCGTAACGTAAGGCAGGCTAACATCTCGGTTGCAGTATTTTACAACATTCCTGGCGTATCGTCCCATACTTCGCGGTGGGAACATTATATACGTCTATAACGTAACATAACCTAACCTAACCCTTCTATCCCCTCGCTGGTAATGTTTTTCAGAATCCCGTTCGAGTCGTCCCGTACGTCTCGGTTGGGATATTATATACGTCTACAGCGTTATATATCCTAACCTAAGGCAGGCTAACTTCTCGGATGCAGTATTTCACAACATTCCTGGCGTATCGTGCCATACTTCGCGGTGGGAACATTATATACGTCTATAACGTAACATAACCTAACCTAACCCTTCTAGCCCCTCGCTGGTAATGTTTTTCAGAATCACGTTCGTGTCGTCCCGTACATCTCCGTTCGGATATTATATACGTCTATAGCGTTATATATCCTAACCTAAGGCAGGCTATCATCTCGGATGCAGTATTTTACGCCATTCCTGGCGTATCGGCACCTACTTCTCGGTGGGAACATTATACACGTCTATAATGTATCACAACCTCACCTAACCCATCTAGCCCCTCGCTGGTAATGTTTTACAGAATCCCGTTCCTGTCGTCCCGTACGTCCCGGTTGGGACATTATATACGTCTACAGCGTTATATATCCTAACCTAAGGCAGGCTAACTTCTCGGATGCAGTATTTTACGCCATTCCTGGCGTATCGGCCCCTACTTCTCGGTGGGAACATTATACAGGTCCATAACGTAACATAACCTAACCTAACCCATCTATCCCCTCGCTGGTAATATTTTACAGAATCACGTTCGTGTCGTCCCGTACGTCTCGGTTGGGATATTATATATGTCTATAGCGTTATATATCCTAACCTCAGGCAGGCTATCATCTCGGATGCAGTATTTTACGCCATTCCAGGCATATCGGCCCCTACTTCTCGGTGGGAACATTATACACGTCTATAACGTGTCACGACCTAACCTAACCCATCTAGCCCCTCGCTGGTAATGTTTTACAGAATCCCGTTCCTGTCGTCCCGTACGTCCCGGTTGTGACATTATATACGTCTATAGCGTTATATATCCTAACCTAAGGCAGGCTGTCATCTCGGATGCAGTATTTTACGCCATTCCAGGTGTATCGGCCCCTACTTCTCGGTGGGAACATTATACACGTCTATAACGTATCACAACCTAACCTAACCCATCTAGCCCCTTGCTGGTAATGTTTTACAGAATTCCGTTCCTGTCGTCCCGTACGTCCCTGTTGGGACATTATATACGTCTATAGCGTTATATATCCTAACCTAAGGCAGGCTATCATCTCGGATGCAGTATTTTACGCCATTCCTGGCGTATCGGCCCCCACTTCTCGGTGGGAACATTATACACGTCTATAACGTATCACGACCTAACCTAACCCATCTAGCCCCTCGCTGGTAATGTTTTACAGAATCCCGTCCCTGTCGTCCCGTACGTCCCGGTTGGGACATTATATACGTCTACAGTGTTATATATCCTAACCTAAGGCAGGCTGTCATCTCGGATGCAGTATTTTACGCCATTCCTGGCGTATCGGCCCCTGCTTCTCGGTGGGAACATTATACACGTCTATAACGTATCACAACCTAACCTAACCCATCTAGCCCCTTGCTGGTAATGTTTTACAGAATTCCGTTCCTGTCGTCCCGTACGTCCCTGTTGGGACATTATATACGTCTACAGCGTTATATATCCTAACCTATGGCAGGCTAACTTCTCGGATGCAGTATTTTACAACATTCCTGGCATATCGGCTCCTACTTCTCGGTGGGAACATTATATACGTCTATAACGTATCACAACCTAACCTAACCCATCTAGACCCTCGCTGGTAATGTTTTGCAGAATCCCGTTCCTGTCGTCCCGTACATCACGGTTGGGATATTATATACGTCTATAGCGTTATATATCCTAACCTAAGGCAGGCTATCATCTCGGATGCAGTATTTTACGCCATTCCTGGCGTATCGGCCCCCACTTCTCGGTGGGAACATTATACACGTCTATTACGTATCACGACATAACCTAACCCATCTAGCCCCTCGCTGGTAATGTTTTACAGAATCCCGTCCTTGTCGTCCCGTACGTCCCGGTTGGGACATTATATACGTCTACAATGTTATATATCCTAACCTAAGGCAGGCTGTCATCTCGGATGCAGTATTTTACGCCATTCCTGGCGTATCAGCCCCTGCTTCTCGGTGGGAACATTATACACGTCTATAACGTATCACAACCTAACCTAACCCATCTAGCCCCTTGCTGGTAATGTTTTACAGAATTCCGTTCCTGTCGTCCCGTACGTCCCTGTTGGGACATGATATACGTCTACAGCGTTATATATCCTAACCTATGGCAGGCTATCATCTCGGATGCAGAATTTTACGCCATTCCTGGTGTATCGGTCCCTACTTCTCGGTGGGAACATTATACACGTCTGTAACGTAACATAACCTAACCTAACCCATCTAGCCCCTCGCTGGTAATATTTTACAGAATCCCGTTCGTGTCGTCCCGTACGTCTCGGTTGGGATATTATATACGTCTATAGCGTTATATATCCTAACCTAATGCAGGCTATCATCTCGGATGCAGTATTTTACAACATTCCTGGCATATCGGCCCCTACTTCTCGGTGGGAACATTATATACGTCTATAACGTAACATAACCTAATCTAATCCTTCTAGACCCTCGCTGGTAATGTTTTTCAGAATCCCCTTCGTGTCGTCGCGTACATCTCGGTTCGGATATTATATACGTCTATAGCGTTATATATCCTAACCTAAGGCAGGCTATCATCTCGGATGCAGAATTTTACGCAATTCCTGGCGTATCGGCCCCTACTTCTCGGTGGGAACATTATACAGGGCTATAACGTAACATAACCTAACCTAACCCATCTAGCCCCTCGCTCGTAATATTTTACAGAATCCCGTTCGTGTCGTCCCGTACGTCTCGGTTGGGATATTATATACGTCTATAGCGTTATATATCCTAACCTAAGGCAGGCTATCATCTCGGATGCAGTATTTTACGCCATTCCTGGCGTATCGGCCCCTACTTCTCGGTGGGAACATTATACACGTCTATAATGTATCACAACCTAACCTAACCCATCTAGCCCCTCGCTGGTAATATTCTACAGAATCCCGTTCCTGTCGTCCCGTACGTCCCGGTTGGGATATTATATACGTCTACAGCGATATATATCCTAACGTAAGGCAGGCTAACATCTCGGTTGCAGTATTTTACAACATTCCTGGCGTATCGTCCCATACTTCGCGGTGGGAACATTATATACGTCTATAACGTAACATAACCTAACCTAACCCTTCTATCCCCTCGCTGGTAATGTTTTTCAGAATCCCGTTCGAGTCGTCCCGTACGTCTCGGTTGGGATATTATATACGTCTACAGCGTTATATATCCTAACCTAAGGCAGGCTAACTTCTCGGATGCAGTATTTCACAACATTCCTGGCGTATCGTGCCATACTTCGCGGTGGGAACATTATATACGTCTATAACGTAACATAACCTAACCTAACCCTTCTAGCCCCTCGCTGGTAATGTTTTTCAGAATCACGTTCGTGTCGTCCCGTACATCTCCGTTCGGATATTATATACGTCTATAGCGTTATATATCCTAACCTAAGGCAGGCTATCATCTCGGATGCAGTATTTTACGCCATTCCTGGCGTATCGGCCCCTACTTCTCGGTGGGAACATTATACACGTCTATAATGTATCACAACCTCACCTAACCCATCTAGCCCCTCGCTGGTAATGTTTTACAGAATCCCGTTCCTGTCGTCCCGTACGTCCCGGTTGGGACATTATATACGTCTACAGCGTTATATATCCTAACCTAAGGCAGGCTAACTTCTCGGATGCAGTATTTTACGCCATTCCTGGCGTATCGGCCCCTACTTCTCGGTGGGAACATTATACAGGTCTATAACGTAACATAACCTAACCTAACCCATCTATCCCCTCGCTGGTAATATTTTACAGAATCCCGTTCGTGTCGTCCCGTACGTCTCGGTTGGGATATTATATATGTCTATAGCGTTATATATCCTAACCTCAGGCAGGCTATCATCTCGGATGCAGTATTTTACGCCATTCCAGGCATATCGGCCCCTACTTCTCGGTGGGAACATTATACACGTCTATAACGTGTCACGACCTAACCTAACCCATCTAGCCCCTCGCTCGTAATGTTTTACAGAATCCCGTTCCTGTCGTCCCGTACGTCCCGGTTGTGACATTATATACGTCTATAGCGTTATATATCCTAACCTAAGGCAGGCTGTCATCTCGGATGCAGTATTTTACGCCATTCCAGGTGTATCGGCCCCTACTTCTCGGTGGGAACATTATACACGTCTATAACGTATCACAACCTAACCTAACCCATCTAGCCCCTTGCTGGTAATGTTTTACAGAATTCCGTTCCTGTCGTCCCGTACGTCCCTGTTGGGACATTATATACGTCTATAGCGTTATATATCCTAACCTAAGGCAGGCTATCATCTCGGATGCAGTATTTTACGCCATTCCTGGCGTATCGGCCCCCACTTCTCGGTGGGAACATTATACACGTCTATAACGTATCACGACCTAACCTAACCCATCTAGCCCCTCGCTGGTAATGTTTTACAGAATCCCGTCCCTGTCGTCCCGTACGTCCCGGTTGGGACATTATATACGTCTACAATGTTATATATCCTAACCTAAGGCAGGCTGTCATCTCGGATGCAGTATTTTACGCCATTCCTGGCGTATCGGCCCCTGCTTCTCGGTGGGAACATTATACACGTCTATAACGTATCACAACCTAACCTAACCCATCTAGCCCCTTGCTGGTAATGTTTTACAGAATCCCGTTCCTGTCGTCCCGTACGTCCCGGTTGGGACATTATATACGTCTACAGCGTTATATATCCTAACCTAAGGCAGGCTAACTTCTCGCATGCAGTATTTCACAACATTCCTGGCATGTCGGCTCCTACTTCTCGGTGGGAACATTATATAAGTCTATAACGTATCACAACCTAACCTAACCCATCTAGCCCCTCGCTGGTAATGCTTTACAGAATCCCGTTCCTGTCGTCCCTTACGTCCCTGTTGGGACATTATATACGTCTACAACGTTATATATCCTAACCTAAGGCAGGCTAACATCTCGGTTGCAGTATTTTACAACATTCCTGGCGTATCGGCCCATACTTCGCGGTGGGAACATTATATACGTCTATAACGTAACATAACCTAACCTAACCCTTCTAGCCCCTCGCTGGTAATGTTTTACAGAATACCGTTCCTGTCGTCCCGTACGTCCCTGTTGGGACATTATATACGTCTACAACGTTATATATCCTAACCTAATGCAGGCTATCATCTCGGCTGCAGTATTTTACGCCATTCCTGGCGTATCGGCCCCTACTTCTCGGTGGGAACATTATACACATCTATAACGTATCACAACCTAACCTAACCCATCTAGCCCCTCGCTGGTAATGTTTTGCAAAATCCCGTTCCTGTCGTCCCGTACATCACGGTTGGGATATTATATACGTCTACAGCGATATATATCCTAACGTAGGGCAGGCTAACATCTCGGTTGCAGTATTTTACAACATTCCTCGCGTATCGGCCCCTACTTCTCGGTGGGAACATTATACACGTCTATAACGTATCACGACCTAACCTAACCCTTCTATCCCCTCGCTGGTAATGTTTTTCAGAATCCCGTTCGTGTCGTCCCGTACGTCTCGGTTGGGCAATTATATACGTCTACAGCGTTATATATCCTAACCTAAGGCAGGCTAACTTCTCGGATGCAGTATTTCACAACATTCCTGGCGTATCGTCCCATACTTCGCGGTGGGAACATTATATACGTCTATAACGTAACATAACCTAACCTAACCCTTCTAGCCCCTCGCTGGTAATGTTTTTCAGAATCCCGTTCGTGTCGTCCCGTACATCTCGGTTGGGATATTATATACGTCTACTGCGATATATATCCTAACGTAAGGCAGGTTAACATCTCGGTTGCAGTATTTTACGCAATTCCTGGCGGGTCCGCCCCTACTTCCCGGTGGGAACATTATATACGTCTATAACGTAACATAACCTAACCTAACCCTTCTAGCCCCTCGCTGGTAATGTTTTTCAGAATCACGTTCGTGTCGTCCCGTACATCTCGGTTCGGATATTATATACGTCTATAGCGTTATATATCCTAACCTAAGGCAGGCTATCATCTCGGATGCAGTATTTTACGCCATTCCTGGCGTATCGGCCCCTACTTCTCGGTGGGAACATTATACACGTCTATAATGTATCACAACCTAACCTAACCCATCTAGCAACTCGCTGGTAATGTTTTACAGAATCCCGTTCGTGTCGTCCCGTACGTCTCGGTTGGGATATTATATACGTCTATAGCGTTATATATCCTAACCTAAGGCAAGCGATCATCTCGGATGCAGTATTTTACGCCATTCCTGGCGTATCGGCCCCTACTTCCCGGTGGGAACATTATACACGTCTATAATGTATCACAACCTAACCTAACCCATCTAGCCCCTCGCTGGTAATATTCTACAGAATCCCGTTCCTGTCGTCCCGTACGTCCCGGTTGGGATATTATATACGTCTACAGCAATATATATCCTAACGTAAGGCAGGCTAACATCTCGGTTGCAGTATTTTACAACATTCCTGGCGTATCGTCCCATACTTCGCGGTGGGAACATTATATACGTCTATAACGTAACATAACCTAACCTAACCCTTCTATCCCCTCGCTGGTAATGTTTTTCAGAATCCCGTTCGTGTCGTCCCGTACGTCTCGGTTGGGATATTATATACGTCTACAGCGTTATATATCCTAACCTAAGGCAGGCTAACTTCTCGGATGCAGTATTTCACAACATTCCTGGCGTATCGTGCCATACTTCGCGGTGGGAACATTATATACGTCTATAACGTAACATAACCTAACCTAACCCTTCTAGCCCCTCGCTGGTAATGTTTTTCAGAATCACGTTCGTGTCGTCCCGTACATCTCCGTTCGGATATTATATACGTCTATAGCGTTATATATCCTAACCTAAGGCAGGCTATCATCTCGGATGCAGTATTTTACGCCATTCCTGGCGTATCGGCACCTACTTCTCGGTGGGAACATTATACACGTCTATAATGTATCACAACCTCACCTAACCCATCTAGCCCCTCGCTGGTAATGTTTTACAGAATCCCGTTCCTGTCGTCCCGTACGTCCCGGTTGGGACATTATATACGTCTACAGCGTTATATATCCTAACCTAAGGCAGGCTAACTTCTCGGATGCAGTATTTTACGCCATTCCTGGCGTATCGGCCCCTACTTCTCGGTGGGAACATTATACAGGTCTATAACGTAACATAACCTAACCTAACCCATCTATCCCCTCGCTGGTAATATTTTACAGAATCACGTTCGTGTCGTCCCGTACGTCTCGGTTGGGATATTATATATGTCTATAGCGTTATATATCCTAACCTCAGGCAGGCTATCATCTCGGATGCAGTATTTTACGCCATTCCAGGCATATCGGCCCCTACTTCTCGGTGGGAACATTATACACGTCTATAACGTGTCACGACCTAACCTAACCCATCTAGCCCCTCGCTGGTAATGTTTTACAGAATCCCGTTCCTGTCGTCCCGTACGTCCCGGTTGTGACATTATATACGTCTATAGCGTTATATATCCTAACCTAAGGCAGGCTGTCATCTCGGATGCAGTATTTTACGCCATTCCAGGTGTATCGGCCCCTACTTCTCGGTGGGAACATTATACACGTCTATAACGTATCACAACCTAACCTAACCCATCTAGCCCCTTGCTGGTAATGTTTTACAGAATTCCGTTCCTGTCGTCCCGTACGTCCCTGTTGGGACATTATATACGTCTATAGCGTTATATATCCTAACCTAAGGCAGGCTATCATCTCGGATGCAGTATTTTACGCCATTCCTGGCGTATCGGCCCCCACTTCTCGGTGGGAACATTATGCACGTCTATAACGTATCACGACCTAACCTAACCCATCTAGCCCCTCGCTGGTAATGTTTTACAGAATCCCGTCCCTGTCGTCCCGTACGTCCCGGTTGGGACATTATATACGTCTACAGTGTTATATATCCTAACCTAAGGCAGGCTGTCATCTCGGATGCATTTTTTACGCCATTCCTGGCGTATCGGCCCCTGCTTCTCGGTGGGAACATTATACACGTCTATAACGTATCACAACCTAACCTAACCCATCTAGCCCCTTGCTGGTAATGTTTTACAGAATTCCGTTCCTGTCGTCCCGTACGTCCCTGTTGGGACATTATATACGTCTACAGCGTTATATATCCTAACCTATGGCAGGCTAACTTCTCGGATGCAGTATTTTACAACATTCCTGGCATATCGGCTCCTACTTCTCGGTGGGAACATTATATACGTCTATAACGTATCACAACCTAACCTAACCCATCTAGACCCTCGCTGGTAATGTTTTGCAGAATCCCGTTCCTGTCGTCCCGTACATCACGGTTGGGATATTATATACGTCTATAGCGTTATATATCCTAACCTAAGGCAGGCTATCATCTCGGATGCAGTATTTTACGCCATTCCTGGCGTATCGGCCCCCACTTCTCGGTGGGAACATTATACACGTCTATTACGTATCACGACATAACCTAACCCATCTAGCCCCTCGCTGGTAATGTTTTACAGAATCCCGTCCTTGTCGTCCCGTACGTCCCGGTTGGGACATTATATACGTCTACAATGTTATATATCCTAACCTAAGGCAGGCTGTCATCTCGGATGCAGTATTTTACGCCATTCCTGGCGTATCAGCCCCTGCTTCTCGGTGGGAACATTATACACGTCTATAACGTATCACAACCTAACCTAACCCATCTAGCCCCTTGCTGGTAATGTTTTACAGAATTCCGTTCCTGTCGTCCCGTACGTCCCTGTTGGGACATGATATACGTCTACAGCGTTATATATCCTAACCTATGGCAGGCTATCATCTCGGATGCAGAATTTTACGCCATTCCTGGTGTATCGGTCCCTACTTCTCGGTGGGAACATTATACACGTCTGTAACGTAACATAACCTAACCTAACCCATCTAGCCCCTCGCTGGTAATATTTTACAGAATCCCGTTCGTGTCGTCCCGTACGTCTCGGTTGGGATATTATATACGTCTATAGCGTTATATATCCTAACCTAATGCAGGCTATCATCTCGGATGCAGTATTTTACAACATTCCTGGCATATCGGCCCCTACTTCTCGGTGGGAACATTATATACGTCTATAACGTAACATAACCTAATCTAATCCTTCTAGACCCTCGCTGGTAATGTTTTTCAGAATCCCCTTCGTGTCGTCGCGTACATCTCGGTTCGGATATTATATACGTCTATAGCGTTATATATCCTAACCTAAGGCAGGCTATCATCTCGGATGCAGAATTTTACGCAATTCCTGGCGTATCGGCCCCTACTTCTCGGTGGGAACATTATACAGGGCTATAACGTAACATAACCTAACCTAACCCATCTAGCCCCTCGCTCGTAATATTTTACAGAATCCCGTTCGTGTCGTCCCGTACGTCTCGGTTGGGATATTATATACGTCTATAGCGTTATATATCCTAACCTAAGGCAGGCTATCATCTCGGATGCAGTATTTTACGCCATTCCTGGCGTATCGGCCCCTACTTCTCGGTGGGAACATTATACACGTCTATAATGTATCACAACCTAACCTAACCCATCTAGCCCCTCGCTGGTAATATTCTACAGAATCCCGTTCCTGTCGTCCCGTACGTCCCGGTTGGGATATTATATACGTCTACAGCGATATATATCCTAACGTAAGGCAGGCTAACATCTCGGTTGCAGTATTTTACAACATTCCTGGCGTATCGTCCCATACTTCGCGGTGGGAACATTATATACGTCTATAACGTAACATAACCTAACCTAACCCTTCTATCCCCTCGCTGGTAATGTTTTTCAGAATCCCGTTCGAGTCGTCCCGTACGTCTCGGTTGGGATATTATATACGTCTACAGCGTTATATATCCTAACCTAAGGCAGGCTAACTTCTCGGATGCAGTATTTCACAACATTCCTGGCGTATCGTGCCATACTTCGCGGTGGGAACATTATATACGTCTATAACGTAACATAACCTAACCTAACCCTTCTAGCCCCTCGCTGGTAATGTTTTTCAGAATCACGTTTGTGTCGTCCCGTACATCTCCGTTCGGATATTATATACGTCTATAGCGTTATATATCCTAACCTAAGGCAGGCTATCATCTCGGATGCAGTATTTTACGCCATTCCTGGCGTATCGGCCCCTACATCTCGGTGGGAACATTATACACGTCTATAATGTATCACAACCTCACCTAACCCATCTAGCCCCTCGCTGGTAATGTTTTACAGAATCCCGTTCCTGTCGTCCCGTACGTCCCGGTTGGGACATTATATACGTCTACAGCGTTATATATCCTAACCTAAGGCAGGCTAACTTCTCGGATGCAGTATTTTACGCCATTCCTGGCGTATCGGCCCCTACTTCTCGGTGGGAACATTATACAGGTCTATAACGTAACATAACCTAACCTAACCCATCTATCCCCTCGCTGGTAATATTTTACAGAATCCCGTTCGTGTCGTCCCGTACGTCTCGGTTGGGATATTATATATGTCTATAGCGTTATATATCCTAACCTCAGGCAGGCTATCATCTCGGATGCAGTATTTTACGCCATTCCAGGCATATCGGCACCTACTTCTCGGTGGGAACATTATACACGTCTATAACGTGTCACGACCTAACCTAACCCATCTAGCCCCTCGCTGGTAATGTTTTACAGAATCCCGTTCCTGTCGTCCCGTACGTCCCGGTTGTGACATTATATACGTCTATAGCGTTATATATCCTAACCTAAGGCAGGCTGTCATCTCGGATGCAGTATTTTACGCCATTCCAGGTGTATCGGCCCCTACTTCTCGGTGGGAACATTATACACGTCTATAACGTATCACAACCTAACCTAACCCATCTAGCCCCTTGCTGGTAATGTTTTACAGAATTCCGTTCCTGTCGTCCCGTACGTCCCTGTTGGGACATTATATACGTCTATAGCGTTATATATCCTAACCTAAGGCAGGCTATCATCTCGGATGCAGTATTTTACGCCATTCCTGGCGTATCGGCCCCCACTTCTCGGTGGGAACATTATACACGTCTATAACGTATCACGACCTAACCTAACCCATCTAGCCCCTCGCTGGTAATGTTTTACAGAATCCCGTCCCTGTCGTCCCGTACGTCCCGGTTGGGACATTATATACGTCTACAATGTTATATATCCTAACCTAAGGCAGGCTGTCATCTCGGATGCAGTATTTTACGCCATTCCTGGCGTATCGGCCCCTGCTTCTCGGTGGGAACATTATACACGTCTATAACGTATCACAACCTAACCTAACCCATCTAGCCCCTTGCTGGTAATGTTTTACAGAATCCCGTTCCTGTCGTCCCGTACGTCCCGGTTGGGACATTATATACGTCTACAGCGTTATATATCCTAACCTAAGGCAGGCTAACTTCTCGCATGCAGTATTTCACAACATTCCTGGCATGTCGGCTCCTACTTCTCGGTGGGAACATTATATAAGTCTATAACGTATCACAACCTAACCTAACCCATCTAGCCCCTCGCTGGTAATGCTTTACAGAATCCCGTTCCTGTCGTCCCTTACGTCCCTGTTGGGACATTATATACGTCTACAACGTTATATATCCTAACCTAAGGCAGGCTAACATCTCGGTTGCAGTATTTTACAACATTCCTGGCGTATCGGCCCATACTTCGCGGTGGGAACATTATATACGTCTATAACGTAACATAACCTAACCTAACCCTTCTAGCCCCTCGCTGGTAATGTTTTACAGAATACCGTTCCTGTCGTCCCGTACGTCCCTGTTGGGACATTATATACGTCTACAACGTTATATATCCTAACCTAAGGCAGGCTATCATCTCGGCTGCAGTATTTTACGCCATTCCTGGCGTATCGGCCCCTACTTCTCGGTGGGAACATTATACACATCTATAACGTATCACAACCTAACCTAACCCATCTAGCCCCTCGCTGGTAATGTTTTGCAAAATCCCGTTCCTGTCGTCCCGTACATCACGGTTGGGATATTATATACGTCTACAGCGATATATATCCTAACGTAGGGCAGGCTAACATCTCGGTTGCAGTATTTTACAACATTCCTCGCGTATCGGCCCCTACTTCTCGGTGGGAACATTATACACGTCTATAACGTATCACGACCTAACCTAACCCTTCTATCCCGTCGCTGGTAATGTTTTTCAGAATCCCGTTCGTGTCGTCCCGTACGTCTCGGTTGGGCAATTATATACGTCTACAGCGTTATATATCCTAACCTAAGGCAGGCTAACTTCTCGGATGCAGTATTTCACAACATTCCTGGCGTATCGTCCCATACTTCGCGGTGGGAACATTATATACGTCTATAACGTAACATAACCTAACCTAACCCTTCTAGCCCCTCGCTGGTAATGTTTTTCAGAATCCCGTTCGTGTCGTCCCGTACATCTCGGTTGGGATATTATATACGTCTACTGCGATATATATCCTAACGTAAGGCAGGTTAACATCTCGGTTGCAGTATTTTACGCAATTCCTGGCGTATCGGCCCCCACTTCTCGGTGGGAACATTATACACGTCTATAACGTATCACGACCTAACCTAACCCATCTAGCCCCTCGCTGGTAATGTTTTACAGAATCCCGTCCCTGTCGTCCCGTACGTCCCGGTTGGGACATTATATACGTCTACAATGTTATATATCCTAACCTAAGGCAGGCTGTCATCTCGGATGCAGTATTTTACGCCATTCCTGGCGTATCGGCCCCTGCTTCTCGGTGGGAACATTATACACGTCTATAACGTATCACAACCTAACCTAACCCATCTAGCCCCTTGCTGGTAATGTTTTACAGAATCCCGTTCCTGTCGTCCCGTACGTCCCGGTTGGGACATTATATACGTCTACAGCGTTATATATCCTAACCTAAGGCAGGCTAACTTCTCGCATGCAGTATTTCACAACATTCCTGGCATGTCGGCTCCTACTTCTCGGTGGGAACATTATATAAGTCTATAACGTATCACAACCTAACCTAACCCATCTAGCCCCTCGCTGGTAATGCTTTACAGAATCCCGTTCCTGTCGTCCCTTACGTCCCTGTTGGGACATTATATACGTCTACAACGTTATATATCCTAACCTAAGGCAGGCTAACATCTCGGTTGCAGTATTTTACAACATTCCTGGCGTATCGGCCCATACTTCGCGGTGGGAACATTATATACGTCTATAACGTAACATAACCTAACCTAACCCTTCTAGCCCCTCGCTGGTAATGTTTTACAGAATACCGTTCCTGTCGTCCCGTACGTCCCTGTTGGGACATTATATACGTCTACAACGTTATATATCCTAACCTAAGGCAGGCTATCATCTCGGCTGCAGTATTTTACGCCATTCCTGGCGTATCGGCCCCTACTTCTCGGTGGGAACATTATACACATCTATAACGTATCACAACCTAACCTAACCCATCTAGCCCCTCGCTGGTAATGTTTTGCAAAATCCCGTTCCTGTCGTCCCGTACATCACGGTTGGGATATTATATACGTCTACAGCGATATATATCCTAACGTAGGGCAGGCTAACATCTCGGTTGCAGTATTTTACAACATTCCTCGCGTATCGGCCCCTACTTCTCGGTGGGAACATTATACACGTCTATAACGTATCACGACCTAACCTAACCCTTCTATCCCGTCGCTGGTAATGTTTTTCAGAATCCCGTTCGTGTCGTCCCGTACGTCTCGGTTGGGCAATTATATACGTCTACAGCGTTATATATCCTAACCTAAGGCAGGCTAACTTCTCGGATGCAGTATTTCACAACATTCCTGGCGTATCGTCCCATACTTCGCGGTGGGAACATTATATACGTCTATAACGTAACATAACCTAACCTAACCCTTCTAGCCCCTCGCTGGTAATGTTTTTCAGAATCCCGTTCGTGTCGTCCCGTACATCTCGGTTGGGATATTATATACGTCTACTGCGATATATATCCTAACGTAAGGCAGGTTAACATCTCGGTTGCAGTATTTTACGCAATTCCTGGCGGGTCCGCCCCTACTTCCCGGTGGGAACATTATATACGTCTATAACGTAACATAACCTAACCTAACCCTTCTAGCCCCTCGCTGGTAATGTTTTTCAGAATCACGTTCGTGTCGTCCCGTACATCTCGGTTCGGATATTATATACGTCTATAGCGTTATATATCCTAACCTAAGGCAGGCTATCATCTCGGATGCAGTATTTTACGCCATTCCTGGCGTATCGGCCCCTACTTCTCGGTGGGAACATTATACACGTCTATAATGTATCACAACCTAACCTAACCCATCTAGCAACTCGCTGGTAATGTTTTACAGAATCCCGTTCGTGTCGTCCCGTACGTCTCGGTTGGGATATTATATACGTCTATAGCGTTATATATCCTAACCTAAGGCAAGCGATCATCTCGGATGCAGTATTTTACGCCATTCCTGGCGTATCGGCCCCTACTTCTCGGTGGGAACATTATACACGTCTATAATGTATCACAACCTAACCTAACCCATCTAGCCCCTCGCTGGTAATATTCTACAGAATCCCGTTCCTGTCGTCCCGTACGTCCCGGTTGGGATATTATATACGTCTACAGCGATATATATCCTAACGTAAGGCAGGCTAACATCTCGGTTGCAGTATTTTACAACATTCCTGGCGTATCGTCCCATACTTCGCGGTGGGAACATTATATACGTCTATAACGTAACATAACCTAACCTAACCCTTCTATCCCCTCGCTGGTAATGTTTTTCAGAATCCCGTTCGTGTCGTCCCGTACGTCTCGGTTGGGATATTATATACGTCTACAGCGTTATATATCCTAACCTAAGGCAGGCTAACTTCTCGGATGCAGTATTTCACAACATTCCTGGCGTATCGTGCCATACTTCGCGGTGGGAACATTATATACGTCTATAACGTAACATAACCTAACCTAACCCTTCTAGCCCCTCGCTGGTAATGTTTTTCAGAATCACGTTCGTGTCGTCCCGTACATCTCCGTTCGGATATTATATACGTCTATAGCGTTATATATCCTAACCTAAGGCAGGCTATCATCTCGGATGCAGTATTTTACGCCATTCCTGGCGTATCGGCCCCTACTTCTCGGTTGGAACATTATACACGTCTATAATGTATCACAACCTCACCTAACCCATCTAGCCCCTCGCTGGTAATGTTTTTCAGAATCCCGTTCGTGTCGTCCCGTACATCTCGGTTGGGATATTATATACGTCTACTGCGATATATATCCTAACGTAAGGCAGGTTAACATCTCGGTTGCAGTATTTTACGCAATTCCTCCGCGGGTCCGCCCCTACTTCCCGGTGGGAACATTATATACGTCTATAACGTAACATAACCTAACCTAACCCTTCTAGCCCCTCGCTGGTAATGTTTTTCAGAATCACGTTCGTGTCGTCCCGTACATCTCGGTTCGGATATTATATACGTCTATAGCGTTATATATCCTAACCTAAGGCAGGCTATCATCTCGGATGCAGTATTTTACGCCATTCCTGGCGTATCGGCCCCTACTTCTCGGTGGGAACATTATACACGTCTATAATGTATCACAACCTAACCTAACCCATCTAGCAACTCGCTGGTAATGTTTTACAGAATCCCGTTCGTGTCGTCCCGTACGTCTCGGTTGGGATATTATATACGTCTATAGCGTTATATATCCTAACCTAAGGCAGGCTGTCATCTCGGATGCAGTATTTTACGCCATTCCAGGTGTATCGGCCCCTACTTCTCGGTGGGAACATTATACACGTCTATAACGTATCACAACCTAACCTAACCCATCTAGCCCCTTGCTGGTAATGTTTTACAGAATTCCGTTCCTGTCGTCCCGTACGTCCCGGTTGGGACATTATATACGTCTACAGCGTTATATATCCTAACCTAAGGCAGGCTAACTTCTCGGATGCAGTATTTTACGCCATTCCTGGCGTATCGGCCCCTACTTCTCGGTGGGAACATTATACAGGTCTATAACGTAACATAACCTAACCTAACCCATCTATCCCCTCGCTGGTAATATTTTACAGAATCCCGTTCGTGTCGTCCCGTACGTCTCGGTTGGGATATTATATATGTCTATAGCGTTATATATCCTAACCTCAGGCAGGCTATCATCTCGGATGCAGTATTTTACGCCATTCCAGGCATATCGGCCCCTACTTCTCGGTGGGAACATTATACACGTCTATAACGTGTCACGACCTAACCTAACCCATCTAGCCCCTCGCTGGTAATGTTTTACAGAATCCCGTTCCTGTCGTCCCGTACGTCCCGGTTGTGACATTATATACGTCTATAGCGTTATATATCCTAACCTAAGGCAGGCTGTCATCTCGGATGCAGTATTTTACGCCATTCCAGGTGTATCGGCCCCTACTTCTCGGTGGGAACATTATACACGTCTATAACGTATCACAACCTAACCTAACCCATCTAGCCCCTTGCTGGTAATGTTTTACAGAATTCCGTTCCTGTCGTCCCGTACGTCCCTGTTGGGACATTATATACGTCTATAGCGTTATATATCCTAACCTAAGGCAGGCTATCATCTCGGATGCAGTATTTTACGCCATTCCTGGCGTATCGGCCCCCACTTCTCGGTGGGAACATTATACACGTCTATAACGTATCACGACCTAACCTAACCCATCTAGCCCCTCGCTGGTAATGTTTTACAGAATCCCGTCCCTGTCGTCCCGTACGTCCCGGTTGGGACATTATATACGTCTACAATGTTATATATCCTAACCTAAGGCAGGCTGTCATCTCGGATGCAGTATTTTACGCCATTCCTGGCGTATCGGCCCCTGCTTCTCGGTGGGAACATTATACACGTCTATAACGTATCACAACCTAACCTAACCCATCTAGCCCCTTGCTGGTAATGTTTTACAGAATTCCGTTCCTGTCGTCCCGTACGTCCCTGTTGGGACATTATATACGTCTACAGCGTTATATATCCTAACCTATGGCAGGCTAACTTCTCGGATGCAGTATTTTACAACATTCCTGGCATATCGGCTCCTACTTCTCGGTGGGAACATTATATACGTCTATAACGTATCACAACCTAACCTAACCCATCTAGCCCCTCGCTGGTAATGTTTTGCAGAATCCCGTTCCTGTCGTCCCGTACATCACGGTTGGGATATTATATACGTCTATAGCGTTATATATCCTAACCTAAGACAGGCTATCATCTCGGATGCAGTATTTTACGCCATTCCTGGCGTATCGGCCCCCACTTCTCGGTGGGAACATTATACACGTCTATTACGTATCACGACATAACCTAACCCATCCAGCCCCTCGCTGGTAATGTTTTACAGAATCCCGTCCTTGTCGTCCCGTACGTC
This sequence comes from Xylocopa violacea, assembly GCA_963969225.1. Lineage (NCBI taxonomy): Eukaryota > Metazoa > Arthropoda > Insecta > Hymenoptera > Apidae > Xylocopa > Xylocopa violacea. Next base: position 84,683 of record CAXAJV010000007.1, on the reverse strand, counting down.
CCGGTTGGGACATTATATACGTCTACAATGTTATATATCCTAACCTAAGGCAGGCTGTCATCTCGGATGCAGTATTTTACGCCATTCCTGGCGTATCAGCCCCTGCTTCTCGGTGGGAACATTATACACGTCTATAACGTATCACAACCTAACCTAACCCATCTAGCCCCTTGCTGGTAATGTTTTACAGAATTCCGTTCCTGTCGTCCCGTACGTCCCTGTTGGGACATGATATACGTCTACAGCGTTATATATCCTAACCTATGGCAGGCTATCATCTCGGATGCAGAATTTTACGCCATTCCTGGTGTATCGGTCCCTACTTCTCGGTGGGAACATTATACACGTCTGTAACGTAACATAACCTAACCTAACCCATCTAGCCCCTCGCTGGTAATATTTTACAGAATCCCGTTCGTGTCGTCCCGTACGTCTCGGTTGGGATATTATATACGTCTATAGCGTTATATATCCTAACCTAATGCAGGCTATCATCTCGGATGCAGTATTTTACAACATTCCTGGCATATCGGCCCCTACTTCTCGGTGGGAACATTATATACGTCTATAACGTAACATAACCTAATCTAATCCTTCTAGACCCTCGCTGGTAATGTTTTTCAGAATCCCCTTCGTGTCGTCGCGTACATCTCGGTTCGGATATTATATACGTCTATAGCGTTATATATCCTAACCTAAGGCAGGCTATCATCTCGGATGCAGTATTTTACGCAATTCCTGGCGTATCGGCCCCTACTTCTCGGTGGGAACATTATACAGGGCTATAACGTAACATAACCTAACCTAACCCATCTAGCCCCTCGCTGGTAATATTTTACAGAATCCCGTTCGTGTCGTCCCGTACGTCTCGGTTGGGATATTATATACGTCTATAGCGTTATATATCCTAACCTAAGGCAGGCTATCATCTCGGATGCAGTATTTTACGCCATTCCTGGCGTATCGGCCCCTACTTCTCGGTGGGAACATTATACACGTCTATAATGTATCACAACCTAACCTAACCCATCTAGCCCCTCGCTGGTAATATTCTACAGAATGCCGTTCCTGTCGTCCCGTACGTCCCGGTTGGGATATTATATACGTCTACAGCGATATATATCCTAACGTAAGGCAGGCTAACATCTCGGTTGCAGTATTTTACAACATTCCTGGCGTATCGTCCCATACTTCGCGGTGGGAACATTATATACGTCTATAACGTAACATAACCTAACCTAACCCTTCTATCCCCTCGCTGGTAATGTTTTTCAGAATCCCGTTCGAGTCGTCCCGTACGTCTCGGTTGGGATATGATATACGTCTACAGCGTTATATATCCTAACCTAAGGCAGGCTAACTTCTCGGATGCAGTATTTCACAACATTCCTGGCGTATCGTGCCATACTTCGCGGTGGGAACATTATATACGTCTATAACGTAACATAACCTAACCTAACCCTTCTAGCCCCTCGCTGGTAATGTTTTTCAGAATCACGTTCGTGTCGTCCCGTACATCTCCGTTCGGATATTATATACGTCTATAGCGTTATATATCCTAACCTAAGGCAGGCTATCATCTCGGATGCAGTATTTTACGCCATTCCTGGCGTATCGGCCCCTACTTCTCGGTGGGAACATTATACACGTCTATAATGTATCACAACCTCACCTAACCCATCTAGCCCCTCGCTGGTAATGTTTTACAGAATCCCGTTCCTGTCGTCCCGTACGTCCCGGTTGGGACATTATATACGTCTACAGCGTTATATATCCTAACCTAAGGCAGGCTAACTTCTCGGATGCAGTATTTTACGCCATTCCTGGCGTATCGGCCCCTACTTCTCGGTGGGAACATTATACAGGTCTATAACGTAACATAACCTAACCTAACCCATCTATCCCCTCGCTGGTAATATTTTACAGAATCCCGTTCGTGTCGTCCCGTACGTCTCGGTTGGGATATTATATATGTCTATAGCGTTATATATCCTAACCTCAGGCAGGCTATCATCTCGGATGCAGTATTTTACGCCATTCCAGGCATATCGGCCCCTACTTCTCGGTGGGAACATTATACACGTCTATAACGTGTCACGACCTAACCTAACCCATCTAGCCCCTCGCTGGTAATGTTTTACAGAATCCCGTTCCTGTCGTCCCGTACGTCCCGGTTGTGACATTATATACGTCTATAGCGTTATATATCCTAACCTAAGGCAGGCTGTCATCTCGGATGCAGTATTTTACGCCATTCCAGGTGTATCGGCCCCTACTTCTCGGTGGGAACATTATACACGTCTATAACGTATCACAACCTAACCTAACCCATCTAGCCCCTTGCTGGTAATGTTTTACAGAATTCCGTTCCTGTCGTCCCGTACGTCCCTGTTGGGACATTATATACGTCTATAGCGTTATATATCCTAACCTAAGGCAGGCTATCATCTCGGATGCAGTATTTTACGCCATTCCTGGCGTATCGGCCCCCACTTCTCGGTGGGAACATTATACACGTCTATAACGTATCACGACCTAACCTAACCCATCTAGCCCCTCGCTGGTAATGTTTTACAGAATCCCGTCCCTGTCGTCCCGTACGTCCCGGTTGGGACATTATATACGTCTACAATGTTATATATCCTAACCTAAGGCAGGCTGTCATCTCGGATGCAGTATTTTACGCCATTCCTGGCGTATCGGCCCCTGCTTCTCGGTGGGAACATTATACACGTCTATAACGTATCACAACCTAACCTAACCCATCTAGCCCCTTGCTGGTAATGTTTTACAGAATTCCGTTCCTGTCGTCCCGTACGTCCCTGTTGGGACATTATATACGTCTACAGCGTTATATATCCTAACCTATGGCAGGCTAACTTCTCGGATGCAGTATTTTACAACATTCCTGGCATATCGGCTCCTACTTCTCGGTGGGAACATTATATACGTCTATAACGTATCACAACCTAACCTAACCCATCTAGCCCCTCGCTGGTAATGTTTTGCAGAATCCCGTTCCTGTCGTCCCGTACATCACGGTTGGGATATTATATACGTCTATAGCGTTATATATCCTAACCTAAGGCAGGCTATCATCTCGGATGCAGTATTTTACGCCATTCCTGGCGTATCGGCCCCCACTTCTCGGTGGGAACATTATACACGTCTATTACGTATCACGACATAACCTAACCCATCTAGCCCCTCGCTGGTAATGTTTTACAGAATCCCGTCCTTGTCGTCCCGTACGTCCCGGTTGGGACATTATATACGTCTACAATGTTATATATCCTAACCTAAGGCAGGCTAACATCTCGGATGCAGTATTTTAACCAATTCCTGGCGGGTCCGCCCCTACTTCTCGGTGGGAACATTATACACGTCTATAACGTAACATAAACTAACCTAACCCATCTAGCCCCTCGCTGGTAATATTTTACAGAATCCCGTTCGTGTCGTCCCGTACGTCTCGGTTGGGATATTATATACGTCTATAGCGTTATATATCCTAACCTAAGGCAGGCTATCATCTCGGATGCAGTATTTTACGCAACTCCTGGCGTATCGGCCCCTACTTCTCGGTGGGAACATTATACAGGGCTATAACGTAACATAACCTAACCTAACCCATCTAGCCCCTCGCTGGTAATATTTTACAGAATCCCGTTCGTGTCGTCCCGTACGTCTCGGTTGGGATATTATATACGTCTATAGCGTTATATATCCTAACCTAAGGCAGGCTATCATCTCGGATGCAGTATTTTACGCCATTCCTGGCGTATCGGCCCCCACTTCTCGGTGGGAACATTATACACGTCTATAACGTATCACGACCTAACCTAACCCATCTAGCCCCTCGCTGGTAATGTTTTACAGAATCCCGTCCCTGTCGTCCCGTACGTCCCGGTTGGGACATTATATACGTCTACAGCGTTATATATCCTAACCTATGGCAGGCTAACTTCTCGGATGCAGTATTTTACAACATTCCTGGCATATCGGCTCCTACTTCTCGGTGGGAACATTATGTACGTCTATAACGTATCACAACCTAACCTAACCCATCTAGCCCCTCGCTGCTAATGTTTTTCAGAATCCCGTTCGTGTCGTCCCGTACGTCCCGGTTGGGACATTATATACGTCTACAACGTTATATATCCTAACCTAAGGCAGGCTAACATCTCGGATGCAGTATTTTAACCAATTCCTGGCGGGTCCGCCCCTACTTCTCGGTGGGAACATTATACACGTCTATAACGTAACATAAACTAACCTAACCCATCTAGCCCCTCGCTGGTAATATTTTATAGAATCCAGTTCGTGTCGTCCCGTACATCTCGGTTGGAATATTATATACGTCTATAGCGTTATATATCCTAACCTAATGCAGGCTATCATCTGGGATGCAGTATTTTAAAACATTCCTGGCATATCGGCCCCTACTTCTCGGTGGGAACATTATACACGTCTATAACGTGTCACGACCTAACCTAACCCATCTAGCCCCTCGCTGGTAATGTTTTACAGAATCCCGTTCCTGTCGTCCCGTACGTCCCGGTTGTGACATTATATACGTCTATAGCGTTATATATCCTAACCTAAGGCAGGCTGTCATCTCGGATGCAGTATTTTACGCCATTCCAGGCGTATCGGCCCCTACTTCTCGGTGGGAACATTATACACGTCTATAACGTATCACAACCTAACCTAACCCATCTAGCCCCTTGCTGGTAATGTTTTACAGAATTCCGTTCCTGTCGTCCCGTACGTCCCTGTTGGGACATTATATACGTCTATAGCGTTATATATCCTAACCTAAGGCAGGCTATCATCTCGGATGCAGTATTTTACGCCATTCCTGGCGTATCGGCCCCCACTTCTCGGTGGGAACATTATACACGTCTATAACGTATCACGACCTAACCTAACCCATCTAGCCCCTCGCTGGTAATGTTTTACAGAATCCCGTCCCTGTCGTCCCGTACGTCCCGGTTGGGACATTATATACGTCTACAATGTTATATATCCTAACCTAAGGCAGGCTGTCATCTCGGATGCAGTATTTTACGCCATTCCTGGCGTATCGGCCCCTGCTTCTCGGTGGGAACATTATACACGTCTATAACGTATCACAACCTAACCTAACCCATCTAGCCCCTTGCTGGTAATGTTTTACAGAATTCCGTTCCTGTCGTCCCGTACGTCCCTGTTGGGACATTATATACGTCTACAGCGTTATATATCCTAACCTATGGCAGGCTAACTTCTCGGATGCAGTATTTTACAACATTCCTGGCATATCGGCTCCTACTTCTCGGTGGGAACATTATATACGTCTATAACGTATCACAACCTAACCTAACCCATCTAGCCCCTCGCTGGTAATGTTTTGCAGAATCCCGTTCCTGTCGTCCCGTACATCACGGTTGGGATATTATATACGTCTACAGCGATATATATCCTAACGTAAGGCAGGCTAACATCTCGGTTGCAGTATTTTACAACATTCCTGGCGTATCGGCCCATACTTCGCGGTGGGAACATTATATACGTCTATAACGTATCACAACCTAACCTAACCCATCTAGCCCCTCGCTGGTAATGTTTTTCAGAATCCCGTTCGTGTCGTCCCGTACATCTCGGTTCGGAAATTATATACGTCTATAGCGTCATATATCCTAACCTACGGCAGGCTATCATCTCGGATGCAGTATTTTACGCCATTCCTGGCGTATCGGCCCCTACTTCTCGGTGCGAACATTATACACGTCTATAACGTATCACAACCTAACCTAACCCATCTAGCCCCTCGCTGGTATTGTTTTACAGAATCCCGTTCCTGTCGTCCCGTACGTCCCGGTTGGGACATTATATACGTCTACAACGTTATATATCCTAACCTAAGGCAGGCTAACATCTCGGATGCAATATTTTACGCAATTCCTGGCGAGTCCGCCCCTACTTCTCGGTGGGAACATTATACACGTCTATAACGTATCACAACTTAACCTAACACATCTAGCCCCTCGCTGGTAATGTTTCAGAGAATCCCGTTCGTGTCGTCCCGTACGTCTCGGTTGGGATATTATATACGTATATACCGTTATATATCCTAACGTAAGGCAGGCTATCATCTCGGATGCAGTATTTTACAACATTTCTGGCGCATCGGCCCCTACTTCTCGGTGGGAACATTATACACGTCTATAACGTATCACAACCTAACCTAACCCATCTAGCCCCTCGCTGGTAATGTTTTACAGAATCCCGTTCCTGTCGTCCCTTACGTCCCGGTTGGGACATTATATACGTCTGTAGCGTTATATATCCTAACCTCAGGCAGGCTATCATCTCGGATGCAGTATTTTACGCCATTCCTGGCGTATCGGCCCCTACTTCTCGGTGGGAACATTATACACGTCTATAACGTATCACAACCTAACCTAACCCATCTAGCCCCTCGCTGGTAATGTTTTACAGAATCCCGTTCCTGTCGTCCCGTACGTCCCGGTTGGGACATTATATACGTCTACAACGTTATATATCCTAACCTAAGGCAGGCTAACATCTCGGATGCAGTATTTCACGCAATTCCTGGCGGGTCCGCCCCTACTTCTCGGTGGGAACATTATACACGTCTATAACGTATCACAACCTAACCTAACACATCTAGCCCCTCGCTGGTAATGTTTTAGAGAATCCCGTTCGTGTCGTCCCGTCCGTCTCGGTTGGGATATTATATACGTCTATAGCGTTATATATCCTAACCTAAGGCAGGCTGTCATCTCGGATGCAGTATTTTACGCCATTCCAGGCGTATCGGCCCCTATTTCTCGATGGGAACATTATACACGTCTATAACGTATCACAACCTAACCTAACCCATCTAGCCCCTTGCTGGTAATGTTTTACAGAATTCCGTTCCTGTCGTCCCGTACGTCCCTGTTGGGACATTATATACGTCTATAGCGTTATATATCCTAACCTAAGGCAGGCTATCATCTCGGATGCAGTATTTTACGCCATTCCTGGCGTATCGGCCCCCACTTATCGGTGGGAACATTATACACGTCTATAACGTATCACGACCTAACCTAACCCATCTAGCCCCTCGCTGGTAATGTTTTACAGAATCCCGTCCCTGTCGTCCCGTACGTCCCGGTTGGGACATTATATACGTCTACAATGTTATATATCCTAACCTAAGGCAGGCTGTCATCTCGGATGCAGTATTTTACGCCATTCCTGGCGTATCGGCCCCTGCTTCTCGGTGGGAACATTATACACGTCTATAACGTATCACAACCTAACCTAACCCATCTAGCCCCTTGCTGGTAATGTTTTACAGAATTCCGTTCCTGTCGTCCCGTACGTCCCTGTTGGGACATTATATGCGTCTACAGCGTTATATATCCTAACCTATGGCAGGCTAACTTCTCGGATGCAGTATTTTACAACATTCCTGGCATATCGGCCCCTACTTCTCGGTGGGAACATTATATACGTCTATAACGTATCACAACCTAACCTAACCCATCTAGCCCCTCGCTGGTAATGTTTTTCAGAATCCCGTTCGTGTCGTCCCGTACATCTCGGTTCGGAAATTATATACGTCTATAGCGTCATATATCCTAACCTACGGCAGGCTATCATCTCGGATGCAGTATTTTACGCCATTCCTGGCGTATCGGCCCCTACTTCCCGGTGCGAACATTATACACGTCTATAACGTATCACAACCTAACCTAACCCATCTAGCCCCTCGCTGGTATTGTTTTACAGAATCCCGTTCCTGTCGTCCCGTACGTCCCGGTTGGGACATTATATACGTCTACAACGTTATATATCCTAACCTAAGGCAGGCTAACATCTCGGATGCAATATTTTACGCAATTCCTGGCGAGTCCGCCCCTACTTCTCGGTGGGAACATTATACACGTCTATAACGTATCACAACTTAACCTAACACATCTAGCCCCTCGTTGGTAATGTTTCAGAGAATCCCGTTCGTGTCGTCCCGTACGTCTCGGTTGGGATATTATATACGTATATACCGTTATATATCCTAACGTAAGGCAGGCTATCATCTCGGATGCAGTATTTTACAACATTCCTGGCGCATCAGCCCCTACTTCTCGGTGGGAACATTATACACGTCTATAACGTATCACAACCTAACCTAACCCATCTAGCCCCTCCCTGGTAATGTTTTACAGAATCCCGTTCCTGTCGTCCCGTACGTCCCGGTTGGGACATTATATACGTCTACAACGTTATATATCCTAACCTAAGGCAGGCTAACATCTCGGATGCAGTATTTTACGCAATTCCTGGCGGGTCCGCCCCTACTTCTCGGTGGGAACATTATACACGTCTATAACGTAACATAAACTAACCTAACCCATCTAGCCCCTCGCTGGTAATATTTTACAGAATCCAGTTCGTGTCGTCCCGTACATCTCGGTTGGAATATTATATACGTCTATAGCGTTATATATCCTAACGTAAGGCAGGCTATCATCTCGGATGCAGTATTTTACAACATTCCTGGCGCATCAGCCCCTACTTCTCGGTGGGAACATTATACACGTCTATAACGTATCACAACCTAACCTAACCCATCTAGCCCCTCGCTGGTAATGTTTTACAGAATCCCGTTCCTGTCGTCCCGTACGTCCCGGTTGGGACATTATATACGTCTACAACGTTATATATCCTAACCTAAGGCAGGCTAACATCTCGGATGCAGTATTTTACGCAATTCCTGGCGGGTCCGCCCCTACTTCTCGGTGGGAACATTATACACGTCTATAACGTAACATAAACTAACCTAACCCATCTAGCCCCTCGCTGGTAATATTTTACAGAATCCAGTTCGTGTCGTCCCGTACATCTCGGTTGGAATATTATATACGTCTATAGCGTTATATATCCTAACCTAATGCAGGCTATCATCTGGGATGCAGTATTTTAAAACATTCCTGGCATATCGGCCCCTACTTCTCGGTGGGAACATTATACACGTCTATAACGTGTCACGACCTAACCTAACCCATCTAGCCCCTCGCTGGTAATGTTTTACAGAATCCCGTTCCTGTCGTCCCGTACGTCCCGGTTGTGACACTATATACGTCTATAGCGTTATATATCCTAACCTAAGGCAGGCTGTCATCTCGGATGCAGTATTTTACGCCATTCCAGGCGTATCGGCCCCTACTTCTCGGTGGGAACATTATACACGTCTATAACGTATCACAACCTAACCTAACCCATCTAGCCGCTTGCTGGTAATGTTTTACAGAATTCCGTTCCTGTCGTCCCGTACGTTCCTGTTGGGACATTATATACGTCTATAGCGTTATATATCCTAACCTAAGGCAGGCTATCATCTCGGATGCAGTATTTTACGCCATTCCTGGCGTATCGGCCCCCACTTCTCGGTGGGAACATTATGCACGTCTATAACGTATCACGACCTAACCTAACCCATCTAGCCCCTCGCTGGTAATGTTTTACAGAATCCCGTCCCTGTCGTCCCGTACGTCCCGGTTGGGACATTATATACGTCTACAATGTTATATAACCTAACCTAAGGCAGGCTGTCATCTCGGATGCAGTATTTTACGCCATTCCTGGCGTATCGGCCCCCACTTATCGGTGGGAACATTATACACGTCTATAACGTATCACGACCTAACCTAACCCATCTAGCCCCTCGCTGGTAATGTTTTACAGAATCCCGTCCCTGTCGTCCCGTACGTCCCGGTTGGGACATTATATACGTCTACAATGTTATATATCCTAACCTAAGGCAGGCTGTCATCTCGGATGCAGTATTTTACGCTATTCCTGGCGTATCGGCTCCTGCTTCTCGGTGGGAACATTATACACGTCTATAACGTATCACAACCTAACCTAACCCATCTGGCCCCTTGCTGGTAATGTTTTACAGAATTCCGTTCCTGTCGTCCCGTACGTCCCTGTTGGGACATTATATACGTCTACAGCGTTATATATCCTAATCTATGGCAGGCTAACTTCTCGGATGCAGTATTTTACAACATTCCTGGCATATCGGCCCCTACTTCTCGGTGGGAACATTATATACGTCTATAACGTATCACAACCTAACCTAACCCATCTAGCCCCTCGCTGGTAATGTTTTTCAGAATCCCGTTCGTGTCGTCCCGTACATCTCGGTTCGGAAATTATATACGTCTATAGCGTCATATATCCTAACCTACGGCAGGCTATCATCTCGGATGCAGTATTTTACGCCATTCCTGGCGTATCGGCCCCTACTTCTCGGTGCGAACATTATACACGTCTATAACGTATCACAACCTAACCTAACCCATCTAGCCCCTCGCTGGTATTGTTTTACAGAATCCCGTTCCTGTCGTCCCGTACGTCCCGGTTGGGACATTATATACGTCTACAACGTTATATATCCTAACCTAAGGCAGGCTAACATCTCGGATGCAATATTTTACGCAATTCCTGGCGAGTCCGCCCCTACTTCTCGGTGGGAACATTATACACGTCTATAACGTATCACAACTTAACCTAACACATCTAGCCCCTCGTTGGTAATGTTTCAGAGAATCCCGTTCGTGTCGTCCCGTACGTCTCGGTTGGGATATTATATACGTATATACCGTTATATATCCTAACGTAAGGCAGGCTATCATCTCGGATGCAGTATTTTACAACATTCCTGGCGCATCAGCCCCTACTTCTCGGTGGGAACATTATACACGTCTATAACGTATCACAACCTAACCTAACCCATCTAGCCCCTCGCTGGTAATGTTTTACAGAATCCCGTTCCTGTCGTCCCGTACGTCCCGGTTGGGACATTATATACGTCTACAACGTTATATATCCTAACCTAAGGCAGGCTAACATCTCGGATGCAGTATTTTACGCAATTCCTGGCGGGTCCGCCCCTACTTCTCGGTGGGAACATTATACACGTCTATAACGTAACATAAACTAACCTAACCCATCTAGCCCCTCGCTGGTAATATTTTACAGAATCCAGTTCGTGTCGTCCCGTACATCTCGGTTGGAATATTATATACGTCTATAGCGTTATATATCCTAACGTAAGGCAGGCTATCATCTCGGATGCAGTATTTTACAACATTCCTGGCGCATCAGCCCCTACTTCTCGGTGGGAACATTATACACGTCTATAACGTATCACAACCTAACCTAACCCATCTAGCCCCTCGCTGGTAATGTTTTACAGAATCCCGTTCCTGTCGTCCCGTACGTCCCGGTTGGGACATTATATACGTCTACAACGTTATATATCCTAACCTAAGGCAGGCTAACATCTCGGATGCAGTATTTTACGCAATTCCTGGCGGGTCCGCCCCTACTTCTCGGTGGGAACATTATACACGTCTATAACGTAACATAAACTAACCTAACCCATCTAGCCCCTCGCTGGTAATATTTTACAGAATCCAGTTCGTGTCGTCCCGTACATCTCGGTTGGAATATTATATACGTCTATAGCGTTATATATCCTAACCTAATGCAGGCTATCATCTGGGATGCAGTATTTTAAAACATTCCTGGCATATCGGCCCCTACTTCTCGGTGGGAACATTATACACGTCTATAACGTGTCACGACCTAACCTAACCCATCTAGCCCCTCGCTGGTAATGTTTTACAGAATTCCGTTCCTGTCGTCCCGTACGTTCCTGTTGGGACATTATATACGTCTATAGCGTTATATATCCTAACCTAAGGCAGGCTATCATCTCGGATGCAGTATTTTACGCCATTCCTGGCGTATCGGCCCCCACTTCTCGGTGGGAACATTATGCACGTCTATAACGTATCACGACCTAACCTAACCCATCTAGCCCCTCGCTGGTAATGTTTTACAGAATCCCGTCCCTGTCGTCCCGTACGTCCCGGTTGGGACATTATATACGTCTACAATGTTATATAACCTAACCTAAGGCAGGCTGTCATCTCGGATGCAGTATTTTACGCCATTCCTGGCGTATCGGCCCCTGCTTCTCGGTGGGCACATTATACACGTCTATAACGTATCACAACCTAACCTAACCCATCTAGCCCCTTGCTGGCAATGTTTTACAGAATTCCGTTCCTGTCGTCCCGTACGTCCCTGTTGGGACATTATATACGTCTACAGCGTTATATATCCTAACCTATGGCAGGCTAACATCTCGGATGCAATATTTTACGCAATTCCTGGCGGGTCCGCCCCTACTTCTCGGTGGGAACATTATACACGTCTATAACGTAACATAAACTAACCTAACCCATCTAGCCCCTCGCTGGTAATATTTTACAGAATTCAGTTCGTGTCGTCCCGTACATCTCGGTTGGAATATTATATACGTCTATAGCGTTATATATCCTAACCTAATGCAGGCTATCATCTTGGATGCAGTATTTTACAACATTCCTGGCGTATCGGCCCATACTTCGCGGTGGGAACATTATATACGTCTATAACGTAACTTAACCTAACCTAACCCTTCTAGCCCCTCGCTGGTAATGTTTTTCAGAATCCCGTTCGTGTCGTCCCGTACATCTCGGTTCGGATATTACATACGTCTATAGCGTTATATATCCTAACCTAAGGCAGGCTATCATCTCGGATGCAGTATTTTACGCAATTCCTGGCGTATCGGCCCCTACTTCTCGGTGGGAACATTATACAGGGCTATAACGTAACATAACCTAACCTAACCCATCTAGCCCCTCGCTGGTAATATTTTACAGGATCCCGTTCGTGTCGTCCCGTACGTCTCGGTTGGGATATTATATACGTCTATAGCGTTATATATCCTAACCTAAGGCAGGCTATCATCTCGGATGCAGTATTTTACGCAATTCCTGGCGGGTCCGCCCCTACTTCTCGGTGGGAACATTATACACGTCTGTAACGTAACATAACCTAACCTAACCCAGCTAGCCCCTCGCTGGTAATATTTTACAGAATCCCGTTCGTGTCGTCCCGTACGGCTCGGTTGGGATATTATATACGTCTATAGCGTTATATATCCTAACCTAATGCAGGCTATCATCTCGGATGCAGTATTTTACAACATTCCTGGCATATCGGCCCCTACTTCTCGGTGGGAACATTATACACGTCTATAACGTATCACAACCTAACCTAACCCATCTAGCCCCTCGCTGGTAATGTTTTACAGAATCCCGTTCGTGTCGTCCCGTACATCTCGGTTCGGATATTATATACGTCTATAGCGTCATATATCCTAACCTAAGGAAGGCTATCATCTCGGATGCAGTATTTTACGCCATTCCTGGCGTATCGGCCCCTACTTCTCGGTGGGAACATTATACACGTCTATAACGTATCACAACCTAACCTAACACATCTAACCCCTCGCTGGTAATGTTTTAGAGAATCCCGTTCGTGTCGTCCCGTACGTCTCGGTTGGGATATTATATACGTATATACCGTTATATATCCTAACGTAAGGCAGGCTATCATCTCGGATGCAGTATTTTACAACATTCCTGGCGCATCGGCCCCTACTTCTCGGTGGGAACATTATACACGTCTATAACGTATCACAACTTAACCTAACCCATCTAGCCCCTCGCTGGTAATGTTTTACAGAATCCCGTTCCTGTCGTCCCTTACGTCCGGGTTGGGACATTATATACGTCTATAGCGTTATATATCCTAACCTAAGGCAGGCTAACATCTCGGATGCAATATTTTACGCAATTCCTGGCGGGTCCGCCCCTACTTCTCGGTGGGAACATTATACACGTCTATAACGTAACATAAACTAACCTAACCCATCTAGCCCCTCGCTGGTAATATTTTACAGAATTCAGTTCGTGTCGTCCCGTACATCTCGGTTGGAATATTATATACGTCTATAGCGTTATATATCCTAACCTAATGCAGGCTATCATCTGGGATGCAGTATTTTAAAACATTCCTGGCATATCGGCCCCTACTTCTCGGTGGGAACATTATATACGTCTATAACGTATCACAACCTAACCTAACCCATCTAGCCCCTCGCTGGTAATGTTTTTCAGAATCCCGTTCGTGTCGTCCCGTACATCTCGGTTCGGATATTATATACGTCTATAGCGTCATATATCCTAACCTAAGGCAGGCTATCATCTCGGATGCAGTATTTTACGCCATTCCTGGCGTATCGGCCCCTACTTCTCGGTGGGAACATTATACACGTCTATAACGTATCACAACCTAACCTAACCCATCTAGCCCCTCGCTGGTATTGTTTTACAGAATTCCGTTCCTGTCGTCCCGTACGTCCCTGTTGGGACATTATATACGTCTACAGCGTTATATATCCTAACCTAAGGCAGGCTAACTTCTCGGATGCAGTATTCTACAACATTCCTGGCAAATCGGCTCCTACTTCTCGGTGGGAACATTATATACGTCTATAACGTATCACAACCTAACCTAACCCATCTAGCCCCTCGCTGGTAATGTTTTTCAGAATCCCGTTCGTGTCGTCCCGTACATCTCGGTTCGGATATTATATACGTCTATAGCGTCATATATCCTAACCTAAGGCAGGCTATCATCTCGGATGCAGTATTTTACGCCATTCCTGGCGTATCGGCCCCTACATCTCGGTGGGAACATTATACACGTCTATAACGTATCACAACCTAACCTAACCCATCTAGCCCCTCGCTGGTAATGTTTTTCAGAATCCCGTTCGTGTCGTCCCGTACATCTCGGTTCGGATATTATATACGTCTATAGCGTCATATATCCTAACCTAAGGCAGGCTATCATCTCGGATGCAGTATTTTACGCCATTCCTGGCGTATCGGCCCCGACTTCTCGGTGGGAACATTATACACGTCTATAACGTATCACAACCTAACCTAACCCATCTAGCCCCTCGCTGGTAATGTTTTACAGAATCCCGTTCCTGTCGTCCCGTACGTCCCGGTTGGGACATTATATACGTCTACAACGTTATATATCCTAACCTAAGGCAGGCTAACATCTCGGATGCAATATTTTACGCAATTCCTGGCGGGTCCGCCCCTACTTCTCGGTGGGAACATTATACACGTCTATAACGTATCACAACCTAACCTAACACATCTAGCCCCTCGCTGGTAATGTTTTAGAGAATCCCGTTCGTGTCGTCCCGTCCGTCTCGGTTGGGATATTATATACGTCTATAGCGTTATATATCCTAACCTAAGGCAGGCTGTCATCTCGGATGCAGTATTTTACGCCATTCCCGGCGTATCGGCCCCTACTTCTCGGTGGGAACATTATACACGTCTATAACGTATCACAACCTAACCTAACCCATCTAGCCGCTTGCTGGTAATGTTTTACAGAATTCCGTTCCTGTCGTCCCGTACGTTCCTGTTGGGACATTATATACGTCTATAGCGTTATATATCCTAACCTAAGGCAGGCTATCATCTCGGATGCAGTATTTTACGCCATTCCTGGCGTATCGGCCCCCACTTCTCGGTGGGAACATTATACACGTCTATAACGTATCACGACCTAACCTAACCCATCTAGCCCCTCGCTGGTAATGTTTTACAGAATCCCGTCCCTGTCGTCCCGTACGTCCCGGTTGGGACATTATATACGTCTACAATGTTATATATCCTAACCTAAGGCAGGCTGTCATCTCGGATGCAGTATTTTACGCCATTCCTGGCGTATCGGCCCCTGCTTCTCGGTGGGCACATTATACACGTCTATAACGTATCACAACCTAACCTAACCCATCTAGCCCCTTGCTGGCAATGTTTTACAGAATTCCGTTCCTGTCGTCCCGTACGTCCCTGTTGGGACATTATATACGTCTACAGCGTTATATATCCTAACCTATGGCAGGCTAACATCTCGGATGCAATATTTTACGCAATTCCTGGCGGGTCCGCCCCTACTTCTCGGTGGGAACATTATACACGTCTATAACGTAACATAAACTAACCTAACCCATCTAGCCCCTCGCTGGTAATATTTTACAGAATTCAGTTCGTGTCGTCCCGTACATCTCGGTTGGAATATTATATACGTCTATAGCGTTATATATCCTAACCTAATGCAGGCTATCATCTTGGATGCAGTATTTTACAACATTCTTGGCATATCGGCTCCTACTTCTCGGTGGGAACATTATATACGTCTATAACGTATCACAACCTAACCTAACCCATCTAGCCCCTCGCTGGTAATGTTTTGCAGAATCCCGTTCCTGTCGTCCCGTACATCACGGTTGGGTTATTATATACGTCTACAGCGATATATATCCTAACGTAAGGCAGGCTAACATCTCGGTTGCAGTATTTTACAACATTCCTGGCGTATCGGCCCATACTTCTCGGTGGGAACATTATACACGTCTATAACGTATCACAACCTAACCTAACCCATCTAGCCCCTCGCTGGTAATGTTTTTCAGAATCCCGTTCGTGTCGTCCCGTACATCTCGGTTCGGATATTACATACGTCTATAGCGTTATATATCCTAACCTAAGGCAGGCTATCATCTCGGATGCAGTATTTTACGCAATTCCTGGCGTATCGGCCCCTACTTCTCGGTGGGAACATTATACAGGGCTATAACGTAACATAACCTAACCTAACCCATCTAGCCCCTCGCTGGTAATGTTTTACAGAATCCCGTTCCTGTCGTCCCTTACGTCCGGGTTGGGACATTATATACGTCTATAGCGTTATATATCCTAACCTAAGGCAGGCTAACATCTCGGATGCAATATTTTACGCAATTCCTGGCGGGTCCGCCCCTACTTCTCGGTGGGAACATTATACACGTCTATAACGTAACATAAACTAACCAAACCCATCTAGCCCCTCGCTGGTAATATTTTACAGAATTCAGTTCGTGTCGTCCCGTACATCTCGGTTGGAATATTATATACGTCTATAGCGTTATATATCCTAACCTAATGCAGGCTATCATCTGGGATGCAGTATTTTAAAACATTCCTGGCATATCGGCCCCTACTTCTCGGTGGGAACATTATATACGTCTATAACGTATCACAACCTAACCTAACCCATCTAGCCCCTCGCTGGTAATGTTTTTCAGAATCCCGTTCGTGTCGTCCCGTACATCTCGGTTCGGATATTATATACGTCTATAGCGTCATATATCCTAACCTAAGGCAGGCTATCATCTCGGATGCAGTATTTTACGCCATTCCTGGCGTATCGGCCCCTACTTCTCGGTGGGAACATTATACACGTCTATAACGTATCACAACCTAACCTAACCCATCTAGCCCCTCGCTGGTATTGTTTTACAGAATTCCGTTCCTGTCGTCCCGTACGTCCCTGTTGGGACATTATATACGTCTACAGCGTTATATATCCTAACCTAAGGCAGGCTAACTTCTCGGATGCAGTATTCTACAACATTCCTGGCAAATCGGCTCCTACTTCTCGGTGGGAACATTATATACGTCTATAACGTATCACAACCTAACCTAACCCATCTAGCCCCTCGCTGGTAATGTTTTTCAGAATCCCGTTCGTGTCGTCCCGTACATCTCGGTTCGGATATTATATACGTCTATAGCGTCATATATCCTAACCTAAGGCAGGCTATCATCTCGGATGCAGTATTTTACGCCATTCCTGGCGTATCGGCCCCTACTTCTCGGTGGGAACATTATACACGTCTATAACGTATCACAACCTAACCTAACCCATCTAGCCCCTCGCTGGTAATGTTTTTCAGAATCCCGTTCGTGTCGTCCCGTACATCTCGGTTCGGATATTATATACGTCTATAGCGTCATATATCCTAACCTAAGGCAGGCTATCATCTCGGATGCAGTATTTTACGCCATTCCTGGCGTATCGGCCCCGACTTCTCGGTGGGAACATTATACACGTCTATAACGTATCACAACCTAACCTAACCCATCTAGCCCCTCGCTGGTAATGTTTTACAGAATCCCGTTCCTGTCGTCCCGTACGTCCCGGTTGGGACATTATATACGTCTACAACGTTATATATCCTAACCTAAGGCAGGCTATCATCTCGGATGCAGTATTTTACGCAATTCCTGGCGTATCGGCCCCTACTTCTCGGTGGGAACATTATACAGGGCTATAACGTAACATAACCTAACCTAACCCATCTAGCCCCTCGCTGGTAATATTTTACAGAATCCCGTTCGTGTCGTCCCGTACGTCTCGGTTGGGACATTATATACGTCTACAACGTTATATATCCTAACCTAAGGTAGGCTAACATCTCGGATGCAGTATTTTACGCAATTCCTGGCGGGTCCGCCCCTACTTCTCGGTGGGAACATTATACACGTCTATAACGTAACATAAACTAACCTAACCCATCTAGCCCCTCGCTGGTAATATTTTACAGAATCCAGTTCGTGTCGTCCCGTACATCTCGGTTGGAATATTATATACGTCTATAGCGTTATATATCCTAACCTAATGCAGGCTATCATCTGGGATGCAGTATTTTAAAACATTCCTGGCATATCGGCCCCTACTTCTCGGTGGGAACATTATATACGTCTATAACGTATCACAACCTAACCTAACCCATCTAGCCCCTCGCTGGTAATGTTTTTCAGAATCCCGTTCGTGTCGTCCCGTACATCTCGGTTCGGATATTATATACGTCTATAGCGTCATATATCCTAACCTAAGGCAGGCTATCATCTCGGATGCAGTATTTTACGCCATTCCTGGCGTATCGGCCCCTACTTCTCGGTGGGAACATTATACACGTCTATAACGTATCACAACCTAACCTAACCCATCTAGCCCCTCGCTGGTATTGTTTTACAGAATTCCGTTCCTGTCGTCCCGTACGTCCCTGTTGGGACATTATATACGTCTACAGCGTTATATATCCTAACCTAAGGCAGGCTAACTTCTCGGATGCAGTATTCTACAACATTCCTGGCAAATCGGCTCCTACTTCTCGGTGGGAACATTATATACGTCTATAACGTATCACAACCTAACCTAACCCATCTAGCCCCTCGCTGGTAATGTTTTTCAGAATCCCGTTCGTGTCGTCCCGTACATCTCGGTTCGGATATTATATACGTCTATAGCGTCATATATCCTAACCTAAGGCAGGCTATCATCTCGGATGCAGTATTTTACGCCATTCCTGGCGTATCGGCCCCTACATCTCGGTGGGAACATTATACACGTCTATAACGTATCACAACCTAACCTAACCCATCTAGCCCCTCGCTGGTAATGTTTTTCAGAATCCCGTTCGTGTCGTCCCGTACATCTCGGTTCGGATATTATATACGTCTATAGCGTCATATATCCTAACCTAAGGCAGGCTATCATCTCGGATGCAGTATTTTACGCCATTCCTGGAGTATCGGCCCCGACTTCTCGGTGGGAACATTATACACGTCTATAACGTATCACAACCTAACCTAACCCATCTAGCCCCTCGCTGGTAATGTTTTACAGAATCCCGTTCCTGTCGTCCCGTACGTCCCGGTTGGGACATTATATACGTCTACAACGTTATATATCCTAACCTAAGGCAGGCTATCATCTCGGATGCAGTATTTTACGCAATTCCTGGCGTATCGGCCCCTACTTCTCGGTGGGAACATTATACAGGGCTATAACGTAACATAACCTAACCTAACCCATCTAGCCCCTCGCTGGTAATATTTTACAGAATCCCGTTCGTGTCGTCCCGTACGTCTCGGTTGGGACATTATATACGTCTACAACGTTATATATCCTAACCTAAGGTAGGCTAACATCTCGGATGCAGTATTTTACGCAATTCCTGGCGGGTCCGCC
This sequence comes from Xylocopa violacea, assembly GCA_963969225.1. NCBI lineage: Eukaryota > Metazoa > Arthropoda > Insecta > Hymenoptera > Apidae > Xylocopa > Xylocopa violacea. The sequence continues at coordinate 64,835 of CAXAJV010000007.1, read as the reverse complement.
CCTACTTCTCGGTGGGAACATTATACACGTCTATAACGTAACATAAACTAACCTAACCCATCTAGCCCCTCGCTGGTAATATTTTACAGAATCCAGTTCGTGTCGTCCCGTACATCTCGGTTGGAATATTATATACGTCTATAGCGTTATATATCCTAACCTAATGCAGGCTATCATCTGGGATGCAGTATTTTAAAACATTCCTGGCATATCGGCCCCTACTTCTCGGTGGGAACATTATATACGTCTATAACGTATCACAACCTAACCTAACCCATCTAGCCCCTCGCTGGTAATGTTTTTCAGAATCCCGTTCGTGTCGTCCCGTACATCTCGGTTCGGATATTATATACGTCTATAGCGTCATATATCCTAACCTAAGGCAGGCTATCATCTCGGATGCAGTATTTTACGCCATTCCTGGCGTATCGGCCCCTACTTCTCGGTGGGAACATTATACACGTCTATAACGTATCACAACCTAACCTAACCCATCTAGCCCCTCGCTGGTATTGTTTTACAGAATCCCGTTCCTGTCGTCCCGTACGTCCCGGTTGGGACATTATATACGTCTACAACGCTATATATCCTAACCTAAGGCAGGCTAACATCTCGGATGCAATATTTTACGCAATTCCTGGCGGGTCCGCCCCTACTTCTCGGTGGGAACATTATACACGTCTATAACGTATCACAACCTAACCTAACACATCTAGCCCCTCGCTGGTAATGTTTTAGAGAATCCCGTTCGTGTCGTCCCGTCCGTCTCGGTTGGGATATTATATACGTCTATAGCGTTATATATCCTAACCTAAGGCAGGCTGTCATCTCGGATGCAGTATTTTACGCCATTCCAGGCGTATCGGCCCCTACTTCTCGGTGGGAACATTATACACGTCTATAACGTATCACAACCTAACCTAACCCATCTAGCCGCTTGCTGGTAATGTTTTACAGAATTCCGTTCCTGTCGTCCCGTACGTTCCTGTTGGGACATTATATACGTCTATAGCGTTATATATCCTAACCTAAGGCAGGCTATCATCTCGGATGCAGTATTTTACGCCATTCCTGGCGTATCGGCCCCCACTTCTCGGTGGGAACATTATACACGTCTATAACGTATCACGACCTAACCTAACCCATCTAGCCCCTCGCTGGTAATGTTTTACAGAATCCCGTCCCTGTCGTCCCGTACGTCCCGGTTGGGACATTATATACGTCTACAATGTTATATATCCTAACCTAAGGCAGGCTGTCATCTCGGATGCAGTATTTTACGCCATTCCTGTCGTATCGGCCCCTGCTTCTCGGTGGGCACATTATACACGTCTATAACGTATCACAACCTAACCTAACCCATCTAGCCCCTTGCTGGCAATGTTTTACAGAATTCCGTTCCTGTCGTCCCGTACGTCCCTGTTGGGACATTATATACGTCTACAGCGTTATATATCCTAACCTATGGCAGGCTAACATCTCGGATGCAATATTTTACGCAATTCCTGGCGGGTCCGCCCCTACTTCTCGGTGGGAACATTATACACGTCTATAACGTAACATAAACTAACCTAACCCATCTAGCCCCTCGCTGGTAATATTTTACAGAATTCAGTTCGTGTCGTCCCGTACATCTCGGTTGGAATATTATATACGTCTATAGCGTTATATATCCTAACCTAATGCAGGCTATCATCTTGGATGCAGTATTTTACAACATTCTTGGCATATCGGCTCCTACTTCTCGGTGGGAACATTATATACGTCTATAACGTATCACAACCTAACCTAACCCATCTAGCCCCTCGCTGGTAATGTTTTGCAGAATCCCGTTCCTGTCGTCCCGTACATCACGGTTGGGTTATTATATACGTCTACAGCGATATATATCCTAACGTAAGGCAGGCTAACATCTCGGTTGCAGTATTTTACAACATTCCTGGCGTATCGGCCCATACTTCGCGGTGGGAACATTATATACGTCTATAACGTAACTTAACCTAACCTAACCCTTCTAGCCCCTCGCTGGTAATGTTTTTCAGAATCCCGTTCGTGTCGTCCCGTACATCTCGGTTCGGATATTACATACGTCTATAGCGTTATATATCCTAACCTAAGGCAGGCTATCATCTCGGATGCAGTATTTTACGCAATTCCTGGCGTATCGGCCCCTACTTCTCGGTGGGAACATTATACAGGGCTATAACGTAACATAACCTAACCTAACCCATCTAGCCCCTCGCTGGTAATGTTTTACAGAATCCCGTTCCTGTCGTCCCTTACGTCCGGGTTGGGACATTATATACGTCTATAGCGTTATATATCCTAACCTAAGGCAGGCTAACATCTCGGATGCAATATTTTACGCAATTCCTGGCGGGTCCGCCCCTACTTCTCGGTGGGAACATTATACACGTCTATAACGTAACATAAACTAACCAAACCCATCTAGCCCCTCGCTGGTAATATTTTACAGAATTCAGTTCGTGTCGTCCCGTACATCTCGGTTGGAATATTATATACGTCTATAGCGTTATATATCCTAACCTAATGCAGGCTATCATCTGGGATGCAGTATTTTAAAACATTCCTGGCATATCGGCCCCTACTTCTCGGTGGGAACATTATATACGTCTATAACGTATCACAACCTAACCTAACCCATCTAGCCCCTCGCTGGTAATGTTTTTCAGAATCCCGTTCGTGTCGTCCCGTACATCTCGGTTCGGATATTATATACGTCTATAGCGTCATATATCCTAACCTAAGGCAGGCTATCATCTCGGATGCAGTATTTTACGCCATTCCTGGCGTATCGGCCCCTACTTCTCGGTGGGAACATTATACACGTCTATAACGTATCACAACCTAACCTAACCCATCTAGCCCCTCGCTGGTATTGTTTTACAGAATTCCGTTCCTGTCGTCCCGTACGTCCCTGTTGGGACATTATATACGTCTACAGCGTTATATATCCTAACCTAAGGCAGGCTAACTTCTCGGATGCAGTATTCTACAACATTCCTGGCAAATCGGCTCCTACTTCTCGGTGGGAACATTATATACGTCTATAACGTATCACAACCTAACCTAACCCATCTAGCCCCTCGCTGGTAATGTTTTTCAGAATCCCGTTCGTGTCGTCCCGTACATCTCGGTTCGGATATTATATACGTCTATAGCGTCATATATCCTAACCTAAGGCAGGCTATCATCTCGGATGCAGTATTTTACGCCATTCCTGGCGTATCGGCCCCTACTTCTCGGTGGGAACATTATACACGTCTATAACGTATCACAACCTAACCTAACCCATCTAGCCCCTCGCTGGTAATGTTTTTCAGAATCCCGTTCGTGTCGTCCCGTACATCTCGGTTCGGATATTATATACGTCTATAGCGTCATATATCCTAACCTAAGGCAGGCTATCATCTCGGATGCAGTATTTTACGCCATTCCTGGCGTATCGGCCCCGACTTCTAGGTGGGAACATTATACACGTCTATAACGTATCACAACCTAACCTAACCCATCTAGCCCCTCGCTGGTAATGTTTTACAGAATCCCGTTCCTGTCGTCCCGTACGTCCCGGTTGGGACATTATATACGTCTACAACGTTATATATCCTAACCTAAGGCAGGCTATCATCTCGGATGCAGTATTTTACGCAATTCCTGGCGTATCGGCCCCTACTTCTCGGTGGGAACATTATACAGGGCTATAACGTAACATAACCTAACCTAACCCATCTAGCCCCTCGCTGGTAATATTTTACAGAATCCCGTTCGTGTCGTCCCGTACGTCTCGGTTGGGACATTATATACGTCTACAACGTTATATATCCTAACCTAAGGTAGGCTAACATCTCGGATGCAGTATTTTACGCAATTCCTGATGGGTCCGCCCCTACTTCTCGGTGGGAACATTATACACGTCTATAACGTAACATAAACTAACCTAACCCATCTAGCCCCTCGCTGGTAATATTTTACAGAATCCAGTTCGTGTCGTCCCGTACATCTCGGTTGGAATATTATATACGTCTATAGCGTTATATATCCTAACCTAATGCAGGCTATCATCTGGGATGCAGTATTTTAAAACATTCCTGGCATATCGGCCCCTACTTCTCGGTGGGAACATTATATACGTCTATAACGTATCACAACCTAACCTAACCCATCTAGCCCCTCGCTGGTAATGTTTTTCAGAATCCCGTTCGTGTCGTCCCGTACATCTCGGTTCGGATATTATATACGTCTATAGCGTCATATATCCTAACCTAAGGCAGGCTATCATCTCGGATGCAGTATTTTACGCCATTCCTGGCGTATCGGCCCCTACTTCTCGGTGGGAACATTATACACGTCTATAACGTATCACAACCTAACCTAACCCATCTAGCCCCTCGCTGGTATTGTTTTACAGAATTCCGTTCCTGTCGTCCCGTACGTCCCTGTTGGGACATTATATACGTCTACAGCGTTATATATCCTAACCTAAGGCAGGCTAACTTCTCGGATGCAGTATTCTACAACATTCCTGGCAAATCGGCTCCTACTTCTCGGTGGGAACATTATATACGTCTATAACGTATCACAACCTAACCTAACCCATCTAGCCCCTCGCTGGTAATGTTTTTCAGAATCCCGTTCGTGTCGTCCCGTACATCTCGGTTCGGATATTATATACGTCTATAGCGTCATATATCCTAACCTAAGGCAGGCTATCATCTCGGATGCAGTATTTTACGCCATTCCTGGCGTATCGGCCCCTACTTCTCGGTGGGAACATTATACACGTCTATAACGTATCACAACCTAACCTAACCCATCTAGCCCCTCGCTGGTAATGTTTTTCAGAATCCCGTTCCTGTCGTCCCTTACGTCCCGGTTGGGACATTATATACGTCTACAACGTTATATATCCTAACCTAAGGCAGGCTATCATCTCGGATGCAGTATTTTACGCCATTCGTGGCGTATCGGCCCCTACTTCTCGGTGGGAACATTATACACGTCTATAACGTATCACAACCTAACCTAACACATCTAGCCCCTCGCTGGTAATGTTTTAGAGAATCCCGTTCCTGTCGTCCCGTACGTCTCGGTTGGGATATTATATACGTATATACCGTTATATATCCTAACGTAAGGCAGGCTATCATCTCGGATGCAGTATTTTACAACATTCCTGGCGCATCGGCCCCTACTTCTCGGTGGGAACATTATACACGTCTATAACGTATCACAACTTAACCTAACCCATCTAGCCCCTCGCTGGTAATGTTTTACAGAATCCCGTTCCTGTCGTCCCTTACGTCCGGGTTGGGACATTATATACGTCTATAGCGTTATATATCCTAACCTAAGGCAGGCTAACATCTCGGATGCAATATTTTACGCAATTCCTGGCGGGTCCGCCCCTACTTCTCGGTGGGAACATTATACACGTCTATAACGTAACATAAACTAACCTAACCCATCTAGCCCCTCGCTGGTAATATTTTACAGAATTCAGTTCGTGTCGTCCCGTACATCTCGGTTGGAATATTATATACGTCTATAGCGTTATATATCCTAACCTAATGCAGGCTATCATCTGGGATGCAGTATTTTAAAACATTCCTGGCATATCGGCCCCTACTTCTCGGTGGGAACATTATATACGTCTATAACGTATCACAACCTAACCTAACCCATCTAGCCCCTCGCTGGTAATGTTTTTCAGAATCCCGTTCGTGTCGTCCCGTACATCTCGGTTCGGATATTATATACGTCTATAGCGTCATATATCCTAACCTAAGGCAGGCTATCATCTCGGATGCAGTATTTTACGCCATTCCTGGCGTATCGGCCCCTACTTCTCGGTGGGAACATTATACACGTCTATAACGTATCACAACCTAACCTAACCCATCTAGCCCCTCGCTGGTATTGTTTTACAGAATTCCGTTCCTGTCGTCCCGTACGTCCCTGTTGGGACATTATATACGTCTACAGCGTTATATATCCTAACCTAAGGCATGCTAACTTCTCGGATGCAGTATTCTACAACATTCCTGGCAAATCGGCTCCTACTTCTCGGTGGGAACATTATATACGTCTATAACGTATCACAACCTAACCTAACCCATCTAGCCCCTCGCTGGTAATGTTTTTCAGAATCCCGTTCGTGTCGTCCCGTACATCTCGGTTCGGATATTATATACGTCTATAGCGTCATATATCCTAACCTAAGGCAGGCTATCATCTCGGATGCAGTATTTTACGCCATTCCTGGCGTATCGGCCCCTACTTCTCGGTGGGAACATTATACACGTCTATAACGTATCACAACCTAACCTAACCCATCTAGCCCCTCGCTGGTAATGTTTTTCAGAATCCCGTTCGTGTCGTCCCGTACATCTCGGTTCGGATATTATATACGTCTATAGCGTCATATATCCTAACCTAAGGCAGGCTATCATCTCGGATGCAGTATTTTACGCCATTCCTGGCGTATCGGCCCCGACTTCTCGGTGGGAACATTATACACGTCTATAACGTATCACAACCTAACCTAACCCATCTAGCCCCTCGCTGGTAATGTTTTACAGAATCCCGTTCCTGTCGTCCCGTACGTCCCGGTTGGGACATTATATACGTCTACAACGTTATATATCCTAACCTAAGGCAGGCTATCATCTCGGATGCAGTATTTTACGCAATTCCTGGCGTATCGGCCCCTACTTCTCGGTGGGAACATTATACAGGGCTATAACGTAACATAACCTAACCTAACCCATCTAGCCCCTCGCTGGTAATATTTTACAGAATCCCGTTCGTGTCGTCCCGTACGTCTCGGTTGGGACATTATATACGTCTACAACGTTATATATCCTAACCTAAGGTAGGCTAACATCTCGGATGCAGTATTTTACGCAATTCCTGGCGGGTCCGCCCCTACTTCTCGGTGGGAACATTATACACGTCTATAACGTAACATAAACTAACCTAACCCATCTAGCCCCTCGCTGGTAATATTTTACAGAATCCAGTTCGTGTCGTCCCGTACATCTCGGTTGGAATATTATATACGTCTATAGCGTTATATATCCTAACCTAATGCAGGCTATCATCTGGGATGCAGTATTTTAAAACATTCCTGGCATATCGGCCCCTACTTCTCGGTGGGAACATTATATACGTCTATAACGTATCACAACCTAACCTAACCCATCTAGCCCCTCGCTGGTAATGTTTTTCAGAATCCCGTTCGTGTCGTCCCGTACATCTCGGTTCGGATATTATATACGTCTATAGCGTCATATATCCTAACCTAAGGCAGGCTATCATCTCGGATGCAGTATTTTACGCCATTCCTGGCGTATCGGCCCCTACTTCTCGGTGGGAACATTATACACGTCTATAACGTATCACAACCTAACCTAACCCATCTAGCCCCTCGCTGGTAATGTTTTACAGAATCCCGTTCCTGTCGTCCCTTACGTCCCGGTTGGGACATTATATACGTCTACAACGTTATATATCCTAACCTAAGGCAGGCTATCATCTCGGATGCAGTATTTTACGCCATTCGTGGCGTATCGGCCCCTACTTCTCGGTGGGAACATTATACACGTCTATAACGTATCACAACCTACCCTAACCCATCTATCCCCTCGCTGGTATTGTTTTACAGAATCCCGTTCCTGTCGTCCCGTACGTCCCGGTTGGGACATTATATACGTCTACAACGTTATTTATCCTAACCTAAGGCAGGCTAACATCTCGGAAGCAATATTTTACGCAATTCCTGGCGGGTCCGCCCCTACTTCTCGGTGGGAACATTATACACGTCTATAACGTATCACAACCTAACCTAACACATCTAGCCCCTCGCTGGTAATGTTTTAGAGAATCCCGTTCGTGTCGTCCCGTACGTCTCGGTTGGGATATTATATACGTCTATAGCGTTATATATCCTAACCTAAGGCAGGCTAATATCTCGGATGCAGTATTTTACAACATTCCTGGCGTATCGGCCCCTACTTCTCGGTGGGAACATTATGCACGTCTATAACGTATCACAACCTAACCTAACCCATCTAGCCCCTCGCTGGTAATGTTTTACAGAATCCCGTTCCTGTCGTCCCGTACGTCCCGGTTGGGACATTATAAACGTCTATAGCGTTATATATCCTAACCTAAGGCAGGCTATCATCTCGGATGCAGTATTTTACGCCATTCCTGGCGTATCGGCCCCTTCTTCTCGGTGGGAACATTATACACGTCTATAACGTATCACGACCTAACCTAACCCATCTAGCCCCTCGCTGGTAATGTTTTACAGAATCCCGTTCCTGTCGTCCCGTACGTCCCGGTTGGGACATTATATACGTCTACAACGTTATATATCCTAACCTAAGGCAGGCTGTCATCTCGGATGCAGTATTTTACGCCATTCCTGGCGTATCGGCCCCTACTTCTCGGTGGGAACATTATACACGTCTATAACGTATCACAACCTAACCTAACCCATCTAGCCCCTTGCTGGTAATGTTTTACAGAATTCCGTTCCTGTCGTCCCGTACGTCCCTGTTGGGACATTATATACGTCTACAGCGTTATATATCCTAACGTAAGGCAGGCTAACTTCTCGGATGCAGTATTTTACAACATTCCTGGCATATCGGCTCCTACTTCTCGGTGGGAACATTATATACGTCTATAACGTATCACAACCTAACCTAACCCATCTAGCCCCTCGCTGGTAATGTTTTACAGAATCCCGTCCCTGTCGTCCCGTACGTCCCGGTTGGGACATTATATACGTCTACAATGTTATATATCCTAACCTAAGGCAGGCTGTCATCTCGGGTGCAGTATTTTACGCCATTCCTGGCGTATCGGCCCCTACTTCTCGGTGGGAACATTATACACGTCTATAACGTATCACGACCTAACCTAACCCATCTAGCCCCTCGCTGGTAATGTTTTACAGAATCCCGTTCCTGTCGTCCCGTACGTCCCGGTTGGGACATTATATACGTCTACAACGTTATATATACTAACCTAAGGCAGGCTGTCATCTCGGATGCAGTATTTTACGCCATTCCTGGCGTATCGGCCCCTACTTCTCGGTGGGAACATTATACACGTCTATAACGTATCACAACCTAACCTAACCCATCTAGCACCTTGCTGGTAATGTTTTACAGAATTCCGTTCCTGTCGTCCCGTACGTCCCTGTTGGGACATTATATACGTCTACAGCGTTATATATCCTAACCTAAGGCAGGCTAACTTCTCGGATGCAGTATTTTACAACATTACTGGCATATCGGCTCCTACTTCTCGGTGGGAACATTATATACGTCTATAACGTATCACAACCTAACCTAACCCATCTAGCCCCTCGCTGGTAATGTTTTGCAGAATCCCGTTCCTGTCGTCCCGTACATCACGGTTGGGATATTATATACGTCTACAGCGATATATGTCCTAACGTAAGGCAGGCTAACATCTCGGTTGCAGTATTTTACAAACATTCCTGGCGTATCGGCCCATACTTCGCGGTGGGAACATTATATACGTCTATAACGTATCGCAACCTAACCTAACCCATCTAGCCCCTCGCTGGTAATGTTTTTCAGAATCCCGTTCGTGTCGTCCCGTACATCTCGGTTCGGATATTATATACGTCTATAGCGTCATATATCCTAACCTAAGGCAGGCTATCATCTCGGATGCAGTATTTTACGCCATTCCTGGCGTATCGGCCCCGACTTCTCGGTGGGAACATTATACACGTCTATAACGTATCACAACCTAACCTAACCCATCTAGCCCCTCGCTGGTAATGTTTTACAGAATCCCGTTCCTGTCGTCCCGTACGTCCCGGTTGGGACATTATATACGTCTACAACGTTATATATCCTAACCTAAGGCAGGCTAACATCTCGGATGCAGTATTTTACGCAATTCCTGGCGTATCGGCCCCTACTTCTCGGTGGGAACATTATACACGTCTATAACGTATCACGACCTAACCTAACCCATCTAGCCCCTCGCTGGTAATGTTTTTCAGAATCCCGTTCGTGTCGTCCCGTACATCTCGGTTCGGATATTATATTCGTCTATAGCGTCATATATCCTAACCTAAGGCAGGCTATCATCTCGGATGCAGTATTTTACGCCATTCCTGGCGTATCGGCCCCACATTATACACGTCTATAACGTATCACAACCTAACCTAACCCATCTAGCCCCTCGCTGGTATTGTTTTACAGAATCCCGTTCCTGTCGTCCCGTACGTCCCGGTTGGGACATTATATACGTCTACAACGTTATATATCCTAACCTAAGGCAGGCTAACATCTCGGATGCAATAATTTACGCAATTCCTGGCGGGTCCGCCCCTACTTCTCGGTGGGAACATTATACACGTCTATAACGTATCACAACCTAACCTAACACATCTAGCCCCTCGCTGGTAATGTTTTACAGAATCCCGTTCCTGTCGTCCCGTACGTCCCGGTTGGGACATTATATACGTCTACAACGTTATATATCCTAACCTAAGGCAGGCTGTCATCTCGGATGCAGTATTTTACGCCATTCCTGGCGTATTGGCCCCTACTTCTCGGTGGGAACATTATACACGTCTATAACCTATCACAACCTAACCTAACCCATCTAGCCCCTCGCTGGTAATGTTTTACAGAATCCCGTTCCTGTCGTCCCTTACGTCCCGGTTGGGACATTATATACGTCTACAACGTTATATATCCTAACCTAAGGCAGGCTATCATTTCGGATGCAGTATTTTACGCCATTCGTGGCGTATCGGCCCCTACTTCTCGGTGGGAACATTATACACGTCTATAACGTATCACAACCTAACCTAACCCATCTAGCCCCTCGCTGGTATTGTTTTACAGAATCCCGTTCCTGTCGTCCCGTACGTCCCGGTTGGGACATTATATACGTCTACAACGTTATTTATCCTAACCTAAGGCAGGCTAACATCTCGGATGCAATATTTTACGCAATTCCTGGCGGGTCCGCCCCTACTTCTCGGTGGGAACATTATATACGTCTATAACGTATCACAACCTAACATAACCCATCTAGCCCCTCGCTGGTAATGTTTTACAGAATCCCGTTCCTGTCGTCCCGTTCGTCCCTGTTGGGACATTATATACGTCTATAGCGTTATATATCCTAACCTAAGGCAGGCTATCATCTCGGATGCAGTATTTTACGCCATTCCTGGCGTATCGGCCCCTACTTCTCGGTGGGAACATTATACACGTCTATAACGTATCACGACCTAACCTAACCCAGCTAGCCCCTCGCAGGTAATGTTTTACAGAATCCCGTTCCTGTCGTCCCGTACGTCCCGGTTGGGACATTATATACGTCTATAGCGTTATATATCCTAACCTAAGGCAGGCTATCATCTCGGATGCAGTATTTTACGCCATTCCTGGCGTATCGGCCCCTACTTCTCGGTGGGAACATTATACACGTCTATAACGTATCACGACATAACCTAACCCATCTAGCCCCTCGCTGGTAATGTTTTACAGAATCCCGTTCCTGTCGTCCCGTACGTCCCGGTTGGGACATTATATACGTCTACAACGTTATATATCCTAACCTAAGGCAGGCTGTCATCTCGGATGCAGTATTTTACGCCATTCCTGGCGTATCGGCCCCTACTTCTCGGTGGGAACATTATACACGTCTATAACGTATCACAACCTAACCTAACCCATCTAGCCCCTTGCTGGTAATGTTTTACAGAATTCCGTTCCTGTCGTCCCGTACGTCCCTGTTGGGACATTATATACGTCTACAGCGTTATATATCCTAACCTAAGGCAGGCTAACTTCTCGGATAAAGTATTTTACAACATTCCTGGCATATCGGCTCCTACTTCTCGGTGGGAACATTATATACGTCTATAACGTATCACAACCTAACCTAACCCATCTAGCCCCTCGCTGGTATTCTTTTACAGAATCCCGTTCCTGTCGTCCCGTACATCACGGTTGGGATATTATATACGTCTACAGCGATATATATCCTAACGTAAAGCAGGCTAACATCTCGGATGCAGTATTTTACGCCATTCCTGGCGTATCGGCCCCTACTTCTCGGTGGGAACATTATACACGTCTATAACGTATCACGACCTAACCTAACCCATCTAGCCCCTCGCTGGTAATGTTTTACAGAATCCCGTTCCTGTCGTCCCGTACGTCCCGGTTGGGACATTATATACGTCTACAACGTTATATATCCTAACCTAAGGCAGGCTGTCATCTCGGATGCAGTATTTTACGCCATTCCTGGCGTATCGGCCCCTACTTCTCGGTGGGAACATTATACACGTCTATAACGTATCACAACCTAACCTAACCCATCTAGCCCCTCGCTGGTAATGTTTTACAGAATCCCGTTCCTGTCGTCCCGTACGTCCCGGTTGGGACATTATATACGTCTACAACGTTATATATCCTAACCTAAGGCAGGCTAACATCTCGGATGCAGTATTTTACGCAATTCCTGGCGTATCGGCCCCTACTTCTCGGTGGGAACATTATACACGTCTATAACGTATCACGACCTAACCTAACCCATCTAGCCCCTCGCTGGTAATGTTTTTCAGAATCCCGTTCGTGTCGTCCCGTACATCTCGGTTCGGATATTATATTCGTCTATAGCGTCATATATCCTAACCTAAGGCAGGCTATCATCTCGGATGCAGTATTTTACGCCATTCCTGGCGTATCGGCCCCTACTCCTCGGTGGGAACATTATACACGTCTATAACGTATCACAACCTAACCTAACCCATCTAGCCCCTCGCTGGTATTGTTTTACAGAATCCCGTTCCTGTCGTCCCGTACGTCCCGGTTGGGACATTATATACGTCTACAACGTTATATATCCTAACCTAAGGCAGGCTAACATCTCGGATGCAATATTTTACGCAATTCCTGGCGGGTCCGCCCCTACTTCTCGGTGGGAACATTATACACGTCTATAACGTATCACAACCTAACCTAACACATCTAGCCCCTCGCTGGTAATGTTTTACAGAATCCCGTTCCTGTCGTCCCGTACGTCCCGGTTGGGACATTATATACGTCTACAACGTTATATATCCTAACCTAAGGCAGGCTGTCATCTCGGATGCAGTATTTTACGCCATTCCTGGCGTATCGGCCCCTACTTCTCGGTGGGAACATTATACACGTCTATAACGTATCACAACCTAACCTAACCCATCTAGCCCCTCGCTGGTAATGTTTTACAGAATCCCGTTCCTGTCGTCCCTTACGTCCCGGTTGGGACATTATATACGTCTACAACGTTATATATCCTAACCTAAGGCAGGCTATCATCTCGGATGCAGTATTTTACGCCATTCGTGGCGTATCGGCCCCTACTTCTCGGTGGGAACATTATACACGTCTATAACGTATCACAACCTAACCTAACCCATCTAGCCCCTCGCTGGTAATGTTTTACAGAATCCCGTTCCTGTCGTCCCCTACGTCCCGGTTGGGACATTATATACGTCTACAACGTTATATATCCTAACCTAAGGCAGGCTAACATCTCGGATGCAGTATTTTACGCAATTCCTGGCTGGTCCGCCCCTACTTCTCGGTGGGAACATTATACACGTCTATAACGTAACATAAACTAACCTAACCCATCTAGCCCCTCGCTGGTAATATTTTACAGAAACCAGTTCGTGTCGTCCCGTACGTCTCGGTTGGGATATAATATACGGCTACAGCGTTATATATCCTAACCTAAGGCAGGCTAATATCTCGGATGCAGTATTTTACAACATTCCTGGCGTATCGGCCCCTACTTCTCGGTGGCAACATTATATACGTCTATAACGTAACATAACCTAACCTAACCCAGCTAGCCCCTCGCAGGTAATGTTTTACAGAATCCCGTTCCTGTCGTCCCGTACGTCCCGGTTGGGACATTATATACGTCTATAGCGTTATATATCCTAACCTAAGGCAGGCTATCATCTCGGATGCAGTATTTTACGCCATTCCTGGCGTATCGGCCCCTACTTCTCGGTGGGAACATTATACACGTCTATAACGTATCACGACATAACCTAACCCATCTAGCCCCTCGCTGGTAATGTTTTACAGAATCCCGTTCCTGTCGTCCCGTACGTCCCGGTTGGGACATTATATACGTCTACAACGTTATATATCCTAACCTAAGGCAGGCTGTCATCTCGGATGCAGTATTTTACGCCATTCCTGGCGTATCGGCCCCTACTTCTCGGTGGGAACATTATACACGTCTATAACGTATCACAACCTAACCTAACCCATCTAGCCCCTTGCTGGTAATGTTTTACAGAATTCCGTTCCTGTCGTCCCGTACGTCCCTGTTGGGACATTATATACGTCTACAGCGTTATATATCCTAACCTAAGGCAGGCTAACTTCTCGGATGCAGTATTTTACAACATTCCTGGCATATCGGCTCCTACTTCTCGGTGGGAACATTATATACGTCTATAACGTATCACAACCTAACCTAACCCATCTAGCCCCTCGCTGGTATTCTTTTACAGAATCCCGTTCCTGTCGTCCCGTACATCACGGTTGGGATATTATATACGTCTACAGCGATATATATCCTAACGTAAAGCAGGCTAACATCTCGGATGCAGTATTTTACGCCATTCCTGGCGTATCGGCCCCTACTTCTCGGTGGGAACATTATACACGTCTATAACGTATCACGACCTAACCTAACCCATCTAGCCCCTCGCTGGTAATGTTTTACAGAATCCCGTTCCTGTCGTCCCGTACGTCCCGGTTGGGACATTATATACGTCTACAACGTTATATATCCTAACCTAAGGCAGGCTGTCATCTCGGATGCAGTATTTTACGCCATTCCTGGCGTATCGGCCCCTACTTCTCGGTGGGAACATTATACACGTCTATAACGTATCACAACCTAACCTAACCCATCTAGCCCCTCGCTGGTAATGTTTTACAGAATCCCGTTCCTGTCGTCCCTTACGTCCCGGTTGGGACATTATATACGTCTACAACGTTATATATCCTAACCTAAGGCAGGCTATCATCTCGGATGCAGTATTTTACGCCATTCGTGGCGTATCGGCCCCTACTTCTCGGTGGGAACATTATACACGTCTATAACGTATCACAACCTAACCTAACCCATCTAGCCCCTCGCTGGTATTGTTTTACAGAATCCCGTTCCTGTCGTCCCGTACGTCCCGGTTGGGACACTATATACGTCTACAACGTTATTTATCCTAACCTAAGGCAGGCTAACATCTCGGATGCAATATTTTACGCAATTCCTGGCGGGTCCGCCCCTACTTCTCGGTGGGAACATTATACACGTCTATAACGTATCACAACCTAACCTAACACATCTAGCCCCTCGCTGGTAATGTTTTAGAGAATCCCGTTCGTGTCGTCCCGTACGTCTCGGTTGGGATATTATATACGTCTATAGCGTTATATATCCTAACCTAAGGCAGGCTAATATCTCGGATGCAGTATTTTACAACATTCCTGGCGTATCGGCCCCTACTTCTCGATGGGAACATTATGCACGTCTATAACGTATCACAACCTAACCTAACCCATCTAGCCCCTCGCTGGTAATGTTTTACAGAATCCCGTTCCTGTCGTCCCGTACGTCCCGGTTGGGACATTATATACGTCTACAACGTTATATATCCTAACCTAAGGCAGGCTAACATCTCGGATGCAGTATTTTACGCAATTCCTGGCGTATCGGCCCCTACTTCTCGGTGGGAACATTATACACGTCTATAACGTATCACGACCTAACCTAACCCATCTAGCCCCTCGCTGGTAATGTTTTTCAGAATCCCGTTCGTGTCGTCCCGTACATCTCGGTTCGGATATTATATTCGTCTATAGCGTCATATATCCTAACCTAAGGCAGGCTATCATCTCGGATGCAGTATTTTACGCCATTCCTGGCGTATCGGCCCCACATTATACACGTCTATAACGTATCACAACCTAACCTAACCCATCTAGCCCCTCGCTGGTATTGTTTTACAGAATCCCGTTCCTGTCGTCCCGTACGTCCCGGTTGGGACATTATATACGTCTACAACGTTATATATCCTAACCTAAGGCAGGCTAACATCTCGGATGCAATAATTTACGCAATTCCTGGCGGGTCCGCCCCTACTTCTCGGTGGGAACATTATACACGTCTATAACGTATCACAACCTAACCTAACACATCTAGCCCCTCGCTGGTAATGTTTTACAGAATCCCGTTCCTGTCGTCCCGTACGTCCCGGTTGGGACATTATATACGTCTACAACGTTATATATCCTAACCTAAGGCAGGCTGTCATCTCGGATGCAGTATTTTACGCCATTCCTGGCGTATTGGCCCCTACTTCTCGGTGGGAACATTATACACGTCTATAACCTATCACAACCTAACCTAACCCATCTAGCCCCTCGCTGGTAATGTTTTACAGAATCCCGTTCCTGTCGTCCCTTACGTCCCGGTTGGGACATTATATACGTCTACAACGTTATATATCCTAACCTAAGGCAGGCTATCATTTCGGATGCAGTATTTTACGCCATTCGTGGCGTATCGGCCCCTACTTCTCGGTGGGAACATTATACACGTCTATAACGTATCACAACCTAACCTAACCCATCTAGCCCCTCGCTGGTATTGTTTTACAGAATCCCGTTCCTGTCGTCCCGTACGTCCCGGTTGGGACATTATATACGTCTACAACGTTATTTATCCTAACCTAAGGCAGGCTAACATCTCGGATGCAATATTTTACGCAATTCCTGGCGGGTCCGCCCCTACTTCTCGGTGGGAACATTATATACGTCTATAACGTATCACAACCTAACATAACCCATCTAGCCCCTCGCTGGTAATGTTTTACAGAATCCCGTTCCTGTCGTCCCGTTCGTCCCTGTTGGGACATTATATACGTCTATAGCGTTATATATCCTAACCTAAGGCAGGCTATCATCTCGGATGCAGTATTTTACGCCATTCCTGGCGTATCGGCCCCTACTTCTCGGTGGGAACATTATACACGTCTATAACGTATCACGACCTAACCTAACCCAGCTAGCCCCTCGCAGGTAATGTTTTACAGAATCCCGTTCCTGTCGTCCCGTACGTCCCGGTTGGGACATTATATACGTCTATAGCGTTATATATCCTAACCTAAGGCAGGCTATCATCTCGGATGCAGTATTTTACGCCATTCCTGGCGTATCGGCCCCTACTTCTCGGTGGGAACATTATACACGTCTATAACGTATCACGACATAACCTAACCCATCTAGCCCCTCGCTGGTAATGTTTTACAGAATCCCGTTCCTGTCGTCCCGTACGTCCCGGTTGGGACATTATATACGTCTACAACGTTATATATCCTAACCTAAGGCAGGCTGTCATCTCGGATGCAGTATTTTACGCCATTCCTGGCGTATCGGCCCCTACTTCTCGGTGGGAACATTATACACGTCTATAACGTATCACAACCTAACCTAACCCATCTAGCCCCTTGCTGGTAATGTTTTACAGAATTCCGTTCCTGTCGTCCCGTACGTCCCTGTTGGGACATTATATACGTCTACAGCGTTATATATCCTAACCTAAGGCAGGCTAACTTCTCGGATAAAGTATTTTACAACATTCCTGGCATATCGGCTCCTACTTCTCGGTGGGAACATTATATACGTCTATAACGTATCACAACCTAACCTAACCCATCTAGCCCCTCGCTGGTATTCTTTTACAGAATCCCGTTCCTGTCGTCCCGTACATCACGGTTGGGATATTATATACGTCTACAGCGATATATATCCTAACGTAAAGCAGGCTAACATCTCGGATGCAGTATTTTACGCCATTCCTGGCGTATCGGCCCCTACTTCTCGGTGGGAACATTATACACGTCTATAACGTATCACGACCTAACCTAACCCATCTAGCCCCTCGCTGGTAATGTTTTACAGAATCCCGTTCCTGTCGTCCCGTACGTCCCGGTTGGGACATTATATACGTCTACAACGTTATATATCCTAACCTAAGGCAGGCTGTCATCTCGGATGCAGTATTTTACGCCATTCCTGGCGTATCGGCCCCTACTTCTCGGTGGGAACATTATACACGTCTATAACGTATCACAACCTAACCTAACCCATCTAGCCCCTCGCTGGTAATGTTTTACAGAATCCCGTTCCTGTCGTCCCGTACGTCCCGGTTGGGACATTATATACGTCTACAACGTTATATATCCTAACCTAAGGCAGGCTAACATCTCGGATGCAGTATT
This sequence comes from Xylocopa violacea, assembly GCA_963969225.1. Lineage (NCBI taxonomy): Eukaryota > Metazoa > Arthropoda > Insecta > Hymenoptera > Apidae > Xylocopa > Xylocopa violacea. Next base: position 46,444 of record CAXAJV010000007.1, on the reverse strand, counting down.
TTACGCAATTCCTGGCGTATCGGCCCCTACTTCTCGGTGGGAACATTATACACGTCTATAACGTATCACGACCTAACCTAACCCATCTAGCCCCTCGCTGGTAATGTTTTTCAGAATCCCGTTCGTGTCGTCCCGTACATCTCGGTTCGGATATTATATTCGTCTATAGCGTCATATATCCTAACCTAAGGCAGGCTATCATCTCGGATGCAGTATTTTACGCCATTCCTGGCGTATCGGCCCCTACTCCTCGGTGGGAACATTATACACGTCTATAACGTATCACAACCTAACCTAACCCATCTAGCCCCTCGCTGGTATTGTTTTACAGAATCCCGTTCCTGTCGTCCCGTACGTCCCGGTTGGGACATTATATACGTCTACAACGTTATATATCCTAACCTAAGGCAGGCTAACATCTCGGATGCAATATTTTACGCAATTCCTGGCGGGTCCGCCCCTACTTCTCGGTGGGAACATTATACACGTCTATAACGTATCACAACCTAACCTAACACATCTAGCCCCTCGCTGGTAATGTTTTACAGAATCCCGTTCCTGTCGTCCCGTACGTCCCGGTTGGGACATTATATACGTCTATAGCGTTATATATCCTAACCTAAGGCAGGCTATCATCTCGGATGCAGTATTTTACGCCATTCCTGGCGTATCGGCCCCTACTTCTCGGTGGGAACATTATACACGTCTATAACGTATCACGACATAACCTAACCCATCTAGCCCCTCGCTGGTAATGTTTTACAGAATCCCGTTCCTGTCGTCCCGTACGTCCCGGTTGGGACATTATATACGTCTACAACGTTATATATCCTAACCTAAGGCAGGCTGTCATCTCGGATGCAGTATTTTACGCCATTCCTGGCGTATCGGCCCCTACTTCTCGGTGGGAACATTATACACGTCTATAACGTATCACAACCTAACCTAACCCATCTAGCCCCTTGCTGGTAATGTTTTACAGAATTCCGTTCCTGTCGTCCCGTACGTCCCTGTTGGGACATTATATACGTCTACAGCGTTATATATCCTAACCTAAGGCAGGCTAACTTCTCGGATGCAGTATTTTACAACATTCCTGGCATATCGGCTCCTACTTCTCGGTGGGAACATTATATACGTCTATAACGTATCACAACCTAACCTAACCCATCTAGCCCCTCGCTGGTATTCTTTTACAGAATCCCGTTCCTGTCGTCCCGTACATCACGGTTGGGATATTATATACGTCTACAGCGATATATATCCTAACGTAAAGCAGGCTAACATCTCGGATGCAGTATTTTACGCCATTCCTGGCGTATCGGCCCCTACTTCTCGGTGGGAACATTATACACGTCTATAACGTATCACGACCTAACCTAACCCATCTAGCCCCTCGCTGGTAATGTTTTACAGAATCCCGTTCCTGTCGTCCCGTACGTCCCGGTTGGGACATTATATACGTCTACAACGTTATATATCCTAACCTAAGGCAGGCTGTCATCTCGGATGCAGTATTTTACGCCATTCCTGGCGTATCGGCCCCTACTTCTCGGTGGGAACATTATACACGTCTATAACGTATCACAACCTAACCTAACCCATCTAGCCCCTCGCTGGTAATGTTTTACAGAATCCCGTTCCTGTCGTCCCTTACGTCCCGGTTGGGACATTATATACGTCTACAACGTTATATATCCTAACCTAAGGCAGGCTATCATCTCGGATGCAGTATTTTACGCCATTCGTGGCGTATCGGCCCCTACTTCTCGGTGGGAACATTATACACGTCTATAACGTATCACAACCTAACCTAACCCATCTAGCCCCTCGCTGGTATTGTTTTACAGAATCCCGTTCCTGTCGTCCCGTACGTCCCGGTTGGGACACTATATACGTCTACAACGTTATTTATCCTAACCTAAGGCAGGCTAACATCTCGGATGCAATATTTTACGCAATTCCTGGCGGGTCCGCCCCTACTTCTCGGTGGGAACATTATACACGTCTATAACGTATCACAACCTAACCTAACACATCTAGCCCCTCGCTGGTAATGTTTTAGAGAATCCCGTTCGTGTCGTCCCGTACGTCTCGGTTGGGATATTATATACGTCTATAGCGTTATATATCCTAACCTAAGGCAGGCTAATATCTCGGATGCAGTATTTTACAACATTCCTGGCGTATCGGCCCCTACTTCTCGATGGGAACATTATGCACGTCTATAACGTATCACAACCTAACCTAACCCATCTATCCCCTCGCTGGTAATGTTTTACAGAATCCCGTTCCTGTCGTCCCGTACGTCCCGGTTGGGACATTATATACGTCTATAGCGTTATATATCCTAACCTAAGGCAGGCTATCATCTCGGATGCAGTATTTTAAAGCATTCCTGGCATATCGGCCCCTACTTCTCGGTGGGAACATTATATACGTCTATAACGTATCACAACCTAACCTAACCCATCTAGCCCCTCGCTGGTAATGTTTTTCAGAATCCCGTTCGTGTCGTCCCGTACATCTCAGTTCGGATATTATATACGTCTATAGCGTCATATATCCTAACCTAAGGCAGGCTATCATCTCGGATGCAGTATTTTACGCCATTCCTGGCGTATCGGCCCCTACTTCTCGGTGGGAACATTATACACGTCTATAACGTATCACAACCTAACCTAACCCATCTAGCCCCTCGCTGGTAATGTTTTTCAGAATCCCGTTCGTGTCGTCCCGTACATCTCGGTTCGGATATTATATACGTCTATAGCGTCATATATCCTAACCTAAGGCAGGCTATCATCTCGGATGCAGTATTTTACGCCATTCCTGGCGTATCGGCCCCGACTTCTCGGTGGGAACATTATACACGTCTATAACGTATCACAACCTAACCTAACCCATCTAGCCCCTCGCTGGTAATGTTTTACAGAATCCCGTTCCTGTCGTCCCGTACGTCCCGGTTGGGACATTATATACGTCTACAACGTTATATATCCTAACCTAAGGCAGGCTATCATCTCGGATGCAGTATTTTACGCAATTCCTGGCGGGTCCGCCCCTACTTCTCGGTGGGAACATTATACACGTCTATAACGTATCACAACCTAACCTAACACATCTAGCCCCTCGCTGGTAATGTTTTAGAGAATCCCGTTCGTGTCGTCCCGTCCGTCTCGGTTGGGATATTATATACGTATATACCGTTATATATCCTAACGTAAGGCAGGCTATCATCTCGGATGCAGTATTTTACAACATTCCTGGCGCATCGGCCCCTACTTCTCGGTGGGAACATTATACACGTCTATAACGTATCACAACCTAACCTAACCCATCTAGCCCCTCGCTCGTATTGTTTTACAGAATCCGGTTCCTGTCGTCCCGTACGTCCCGGTTGGGACATTATATACGTCTACAACGTTATTTATCCTAACCTAAGGCAGGCTAACATCTCGGATGCAATATTTTACGCAATTCCTGGCGGGTCCGCCCCTACTTCTCGGTGGGAACATTATATACGTCTATAACGTATCACAACCTAACCTAACCCATCTAGCCCCTCGCTGGTAATGTTTTTCAGAATCCCGTTCTTGTCGTCCCGTACATCTCGGTTCGGATATTATATACGTCTATAGCGTCATATATCCTAACCTAAGGCAGGCTATCATCTCGGATGCAGTATTTTACGCCATTCCTGGCGTATCGGCCCCTACTTCTCGGTGGGAACATTATACACGTCTATAACGTATCACAACCTAACCTAACCCATATAGCCCCTCGCTGGTATTGTTTTACAGAATCCCGTTCCTGTCGTCCCGTACGTTCCGGTTGGGACATTATATACGTCTACAACGTTATATATCCTAACCTAAGGCAGGCTAACATCTCGGATGCAGTATTTTACGCAATTCCTGGCGTATCGGCCCCTACTTCTCGGTGGGAACATTATACACGTCTATAACGTATCACGACCTAACCTAACCCATCTAGCCCCTCGCTGGTAATGTTTTTCAGAATCCCGTTCGTGTCGTCCCGTACATCTCGGTTCGGATATTATATTCGTCTATAGCGTCATATATCCTAACCTAAGGCAGGCTATCATCTCGGATGCAGTATTTTACGCCATTCCTGGCGTATCGGCCCCTACTTCTCGGTGGGAACATTATACACGTCTATAACGTATCACAACCTAACCTAACCCATCTAGCCCCTCGCTGGTATTGTTTTACAGAATCCCGTTCCTGTCGTCCCGTACGTCCCGGTTGGGACATTATATACGTCTACAACGTTATATATCCTAACCTAAGGCAGGCTAACATCTCGGATGCAATAATTTACGCAATTCCTGGCGGGTCCGCCCCTACTTCTCGGTGGGAACATTATACACGTCTATAACGTATCACAACCTAACCTAACACATCTAGCCCCTCGCTGGTAATGTTTTACAGAATCCCGTTCCTGTCGTCCCGTACGTCCCGGTTGGGACATTATATACGTCTACAACGTTATATATCCTAACCTAAGGCAGGCTGTCATCTCGGATGCAGTATTTTACGCCATTCCTGGCGTATCGGCCCCTACTTCTCGGTGGGAACATTATACACGTCTATAACGTATCACAACCTAACCTAACCCATCTAGCCCCTCGCTGGTAATGTTTTACAGAATCCCGTTCCTGTCGTCCCTTACGTCCCGGTTGGGACATTATATACGTCTACAACGTTATATATCCTAACCTAAGGCAGGCTATCATTTCGGATGCAGTATTTTACGCCATTCGTGGCGTATCGGCCCCTACTTGTCGGTGGGAACATTATACACGTCTATAACGTATCACAACCTAACCTAACCCATCTAGCCCCTCGCTGGTATTGTTTTACAGAATCCCGTTCCTGTCGTCCCGTACGTCCCGGTTGGGACATTATATACGTCTACAACGTTATTTATCCTAACCTAAGGCAGGCTAACATCTCGGATGCAATATTTTACGCAATTCCTGGCGGGTCCGCCCCTACTTCTCGGTGGGAACATTATACACGTCTATAACGTATCACAACCTAACCTAACACATCTAGCCCCTCGCTGGTAATGTTTTAGAGAATCCCGTTCGTGTCGTCCCGTACGTCTCGGTTGGGATATTATATACGTCTATAGCGTTATATATCCTAACCTAAGGCAGGCTAATATCTCGGATGCAGTATTTTACAACATTCCTGGCGTATCGGCCCCTATTTCTCGGTGGGAACATTATGCACGTCTATAACGTATCACAACCTAACCTAACCCATCTAGCCCCTCGCTGGTAATGTTTTACAGAATCCCGTTCCTGTCGTCCCGTACGTCCCGGTTGGGACATTATATACGTCTATAGCGTTATATATCCTAACCTAAGGCAGGCTATCATCTCGGATGCAGTATTTTACGCCATTCCTGGCGTATCGGCCCCTACTTCTCGGTGGGAACATTATACACGTCTATAACGTATCACGACCTAACCTAACCCATCTAGCCCCTCGCTGGTAATGTTTTACAGAATCCCGTTCCTGTCGTCCCGTACGTCCCGGTTGGGACATTATATACGTCTACAACGTTATATATCCTAACCTAAGGCAGGCTGTCATCTCGGATGCAGTATTTTACGCCATTCCTGGCGTATCGGCCCCTACTTCTCGGTGGGAACATTATACACGTCTATAACGTATCACAACCTAACCTAACCCATCTAGCCCCTCGCTGGTATTGTTTTACAGAATCCCGTTCCTGTCGTCCCGTACGTCCCGGTTGGGACACTATATACGTCTACAACGTTATTTATCCTAACCTAAGGCAGGCTAACATCTCGGATGCAATATTTTACGCAATTCCTGGCGGGTCCGCCCCTACTTCTCGGTGGGAACATTATACACGTCTATAACGTATCACAACCTAACCTAACACATCTAGCCCCTCGCTGGTAATGTTTTAGAGAATCCCGTTCGTGTCGTCCCGTACGTCTCGGTTGGGATATTATATACGTCTATAGCGTTATATATCCTAACCTAAGGCAGGCTAATATCTCGGATGCAGTATTTTACAACATTCCTGGCGTATCGGCCCCTACTTCTCGATGGGAACATTATGCACGTCTATAACGTATCACAACCTAACCTAACCCATCTAGCCCCTCGCTGGTAATGTTTTACAGAATCCCGTTCCTGTCGTCCCGTACGTCCCGGTTGGGACATTATATACGTCTATAGCGTTATATATCCTAACCTAAGGCAGGCTATCATCTCGGATGCAGTATTTTAAAGCATTCCTGGCATATCGGCCCCTACTTCTCGGTGGGAACATTATATACGTCTATAACGTATCACAACCTAACCTAACCCATCTAGCCCCTCGCTGGTAATGTTTTTCAGAATCCCGTTCGTGTCGTCCCGTACATCTCAGTTCGGATATTATATACGTCTATAGCGTCATATATCCTAACCTAAGGCAGGCTATCATCTCGGATGCAGTATTTTACGCCATTCCTGGCGTATCGGCCCCTACTTCTCGGTGGGAACATTATACACGTCTATAACGTATCACAACCTAACCTAACCCATCTAGCCCCTCGCTGGTAATGTTTTTCAGAATCCCGTTCGTGTCGTCCCGTACATCTCGGTTCGGATATTATATACGTCTATAGCGTCATATATCCTAACCTAAGGCAGGCTATCATCTCGGATGCAGTATTTTACGCCATTCCTGGCGTATCGGCCCCGACTTCTCGGTGGGAACATTATACACGTCTATAACGTATCACAACCTAACCTAACCCATCTAGCCCCTCGCTGGTAATGTTTTACAGAATCCCGTTCCTGTCGTCCCGTACGTCCCGGTTGGGACATTATATACGTCTACAACGTTATATATCCTAACCTAAGGCAGGCTATCATCTCGGATGCAGTATTTTACGCAATTCCTGGCGGGTCCGCCCCTACTTCTCGGTGGGAACATTATACACGTCTATAACGTATCACAACCTAACCTAACACATCTAGCCCCTCGCTGGTAATGTTTTAGAGAATCCCGTTCGTGTCGTCCCGTCCGTCTCGGTTGGGATATTATATACGTATATACCGTTATATATCCTAACGTAAGGCAGGCTATCATCTCGGATGCAGTATTTTACAACATTCCTGGCGCATCGGCCCCTACTTCTCGGTGGGAACATTATACACGTCTATAACGTATCACAACCTAACCTAACCCATCTAGCCCCTCGCTGGTAATGTTTTACAGAATCCCGTTCCTGTCGTCCCTTACGTCCCGGTTGGGACATTATATACGTCTACAACGTTATATATCCTAACCTAAGGCAGATTATCATCTCGGATGCAGTATTTTACGCCATTCCTGGCGTATCGGCCCCTACTTCTCGGTGGGAACATTATACACGTCTATAACGTATCACAACCTAACCTAACCCATCTAGCCCCTCGCTGGTATTGTTTTACAGAATCCCGTTCCTGTCGTCCCGTACGTCCCGGTTGGGACATTATATACGTCTACAACGTTATTTATCCTAACCTAAGGCAGGCTAACATCTCGGATGCAATATTTTACGCAATTCCTGGCGGGTCCGCCCCTACTTCTCGGTGGGAACATTATACACGTCTATAACGTATCACAACCTAACCTAACACATCTAGCCCCTCGCTGGTAATGTTTTAGAGAATCCCGTTCGTGTCGTCCCGTACGTCTCGGTTGGGATATTATATACGTCTATAGCGTTATATATCCTAACCTAAGGCAGGCTAATATCTCGGATGCAGTATTTTACAACATTCCTGGCGTATCGGCCCCTATTTCTCGGTGGGAACATTATGCACGTCTATAACGTATCACAACCTAACCTAACCCATCTAGCCCCTCGCTGGTAATGTTTTACAGAATCCCGTTCCTGTCGTCCCGTACGTCCCGGTTGGGACATTATATACGTCTATAGCGTTATATATCCTAACCTAAGGCAGGCTATCATCTCGGATGCAGTATTTTACGCCATTCCTGGCGTATCGGCCCCTACTTCTCGGTGGGAACATTATACACGTCTATAACGTATCACGACCTAACCTAACCCATCTAGCCCCTCGCTGGTAATGTTTTACAGAATCCCGTTCCTGTCGTCCCGTACGTCCCGGTTGGGACATTATATACGTCTACAACGTTATATATCCTAACCTAAGGCAGGCTGTCATCTCGGATGCAGTATTTTACGCCATTCCTGGCGTATCGGCCCCTACTTCTCGGTGGGAACATTATACACGTCTATAACGTATCACAACCTAACCTAACCCATCTAGCCCCTCGCTGGTAATGTTTTACAGAATCCCGTTCCTGTCGTCCCTTACGTCCCGGTTGGGACATTATATACGTCTACAACGTTATATATCCTAACCTAAGGCAGGCTATCATCTCGGATGCAGTATTTTACGCCATTCGTGGCGTATCGGCCCCTACTTCTCGGTGGGAACATTATACACGTCTATAACGTATCACAACCTAACCTAACCCATCTAGCCCCTCGCTGGTATTGTTTTACAGAATCCCGTTCCTGTCGTCCCGTACGTCCCGGTTGGGACACTATATACGTCTACAACGTTATTTATCCTAACCTAAGGCAGGCTAACATCTCGGATGCAATATTTTACGCAATTCCTGGCGGGTCCGCCCCTACTTCTCGGTGGGAACATTATACACGTCTATAACGTATCACAACCTAACCTAACACATCTAGCCCCTCGCTGGTAATGTTTTAGAGAATCCCGTTCGTGTCGTCCCGTACGTCTCGGTTGGGATATTATATACGTCTATAGCGTTATATATCCTAACCTAAGGCAGGCTATCATCTCGGATGCAGTATTTTACGCCATTCCTGGCGTATCGGCCCCTACTTCTCGGTGGGAACATTATACACGTCTATAACGTATCACAACCTAACCTAACCCATCTAGCCCCTCGCTGGTAATGTTTTTCAGAATCCCGTTCGTGTCGTCCCGTACATCTCGGTTCGGATATTATATACGTCTATAGCGTCATATATCCTAACCTAAGGCAGGCTATCATCTCGGATGCAGTATTTTACGCCATTCCTGGCGTATCGGCCCCGACTTCTCGGTGGGAACATTATACACGTCTATAACGTATCACAACCTAACCTAACCCATCTAGCCCCTCGCTGGTAATGTTTTACAGAATCCCGTTCCTGTCGTCCCGTACGTCCCGGTTGGGACATTATATACGTCTACAACGTTATATATCCTAACCTAAGGCAGGCTATCATCTCGGATGCAGTATTTTACGCAATTCCTGGCGGGTCCGCCCCTACTTCTCGGTGGGAACATTATACACGTCTATAACGTATCACAACCTAACCTAACACATCTAGCCCCTCGCTGGTAATGTTTTAGAGAATCCCGTTCGTGTCGTCCCGTCCGTCTCGGTTGGGATATTATATACGTAAATACCGTTATATATCCTAACGTAAGGCAGGCTATCATCTCGGATGCAGTATTTTACAACATTCCTGGCGCATCGGCCCCTACTTCTCGGTGGGAACATTATACACGTCTATAACGTATCACAACCTAACCTAACCCATCTAGCCCCTCGCTGGTAATGTTTTACAGAATCCCGTTCCTGTCGTCCCTTACGTCCCGGTTGGGACATTATATACGTCTACAACGTTATATATCCTAACCTAAGGCAGATTATCATCTCGGATGCAGTATTTTACGCCATTCCTGGCGTATCGGCCCCTACTTCTCGGTGGGAACATTATACACGTCTATAACGTATCACAACCTAACCTAACCCATCTAGCCCCTCGCTCGTATTGTTTTACAGAATCCGGTTCCTGTCGTCCCGTACGTCCCGGTTGGGACATTATATACGTCTACAACGTTATTTATCCTAACCTAAGGCAGGCTAACATCTCGGATGCAATATTTTACGCAATTCCTGGCGGGTCCGCCCCTACTTCTCGGTGGGAACATTATATACGTCTATAACGTATCACAACCTAACCTAACCCATCTAGCCCCTCGCTGGTAATGTTTTTCAGAATCCCGTTCGTGTCGTCCCGTACATCTCGGTTCGGATATTATATACGTCTATAGCGTCATATATCCTAACCTAAGGCAGGCTATCATCTCGGATGCAGTATTTTACGCCATTCCTGGCGTATCGGCCCCTACTTCTCGGTGGGAACATTATACACGTCTATAACGTATCACAACCTAACCTAACCCATATAGCCCCTCGCTGGTATTGTTTTACAGAATCCCGTTCCTGTCGTCCCGTACGTTCCGGTTGGGACATTATATACGTCTACAACGTTATATATCCTAACCTAAGGCAGGCTAACATCTCGGATGCAGTATTTTACGCAATTCCTGGCGTATCGGCCCCTACTTCTCGGTGGGAACATTATACACGTCTATAACGTATCACGACCTAACCTAACCCATCTAGCCCCTCGCTGGTAATGTTTTTCAGAATCCCGTTCGTGTCGTCCCGTACATCTCGGTTCGGATATTATATTCGTCTATAGCGTCATATATCCTAACCTAAGGCAGGCTATCATCTCGGATGCAGTATTTTACGCCATTCCTGGCGTATCGGCCCCTACTTCTCGGTGGGAACATTATACACGTCTATAACGTATCACAACCTAACCTAACCCATCTAGCCCCTCGCTGGTATTGTTTTACAGAATCCCGTTCCTGTCGTCCCGTACGTCCCGGTTGGGACATTATATACGTCTACAACGTTATATATCCTAACCTAAGGCAGGCTAACATCTCGGATGCAATAATTTACGCAATTCCTGGCGGGTCCGCCCCTACTTCTCGGTGGGAACATTATACACGTCTATAACGTATCACAACCTAACCTAACACATCTAGCCCCTCGCTGGTAATGTTTTACAGAATCCCGTTCCTGTCGTCCCGTACGTCCCGGTTGGGACATTATATACGTCTACAACGTTATATATCCTAACCTAAGGCAGGCTGTCATCTCGGATGCAGTATTTTACGCCATTCCTGGCGTATCGGCCCCTACTTCTCGGTGGGAACATTATACACGTCTATAACGTATCACAACCTAACCTAACCCATCTAGCCCCTCGCTGGTAATGTTTTACAGAATCCCGTTCCTGTCGTCCCTTACGTCCCGGTTGGGACATTATATACGTCTACAACGTTATATATCCTAACCTAAGGCAGGCTATCATTTCGGATGCAGTATTTTACGCCATTCGTGGCGTATCGGCCCCTACTTGTCGGTGGGAACATTATACACGTCTATAACGTATCACAACCTAACCTAACCCATCTAGCCCCTCGCTGGTATTGTTTTACAGAATCCCGTTCCTGTCGTCCCGTACGTCCCGGTTGGGACATTATATACGTCTACAACGTTATTTATCCTAACCTAAGGCAGGCTAACATCTCGGATGCAATATTTTACGCAATTCCTGGCGGGTCCGCCCCTACTTCTCGGTGGGAACATTATACACGTCTATAACGTATCACAACCTAACCTAACACATCTAGCCCCTCGCTGGTAATGTTTTAGAGAATCCCGTTCGTGTCGTCCCGTACGTCTCGGTTGGGATATTATATACGTCTATAGCGTTATATATCCTAACCTAAGGCAGGCTAATATCTCGGATGCAGTATTTTACAACATTCCTGGCGTATCGGCCCCTATTTCTCGGTGGGAACATTATGCACGTCTATAACGTATCACAACCTAACCTAACCCATCTAGCCCCTCACTGGTAATGTTTTACAGAATCCCGTTCCTGTCGTCCCGTACGTCCCGGTTGGGACATTATATACGTCTATAGCGTTATATATCCTAACCTAAGGCAGGCTATCATCTCGGATGCAGTATTTTACGCCATTCCTGGCGTATCGGCCCCTACTTCTCGGTGGGAACATTATACACGTCTATAACGTATCACGACCTAACCTAACCCATCTAGCCCCTCGCTGGTAATGTTTTACAGAATCCCGTTCCTGTCGTCCCGTACGTCCCGGTTGGGACATTATATACGTCTACAACGTTATATATCCTAACCTAAGGCAGGCTGTCATCTCGGATGCAGTATTTTACGCCATTCCTGGCGTATCGGCCCCTACTTCTCGGTGGGAACATTATACACGTCTATGACGTATCACAACCTAACCTAACCCATCTAGCCCCTTGCTGGTAATGTTTTACAGAATTCCGTTCCTGTCGTCCCGTACGTCCCTGTTGGGACATTATATACGTCTACAGCGTTATATATCCTAACCTAAGGCAGGCTAACTTCTCGGATGCAGTATTTTACAACATTCCTGGCATATCGGCTCCTACTTCTCGGTGGGAACATTATATACGTCTATAACGTATCACAACCTAACCTAACCCATCTAGCCCCTCGCTGGTAATGTTTTACAGAATCCCGTTCCTGTCGTCCCGTACGTCCCGGTTGGGACATTATATACGTCTACAACGTTATATATCCTAACCTAAGGCAGGCTAACACCTCGGATGCAGTATTTTACGCAATTCCTGGCTGGTCCGCCCCTACTTCTCGGTGGGAACATTATACACGTCTATAACGTAACATAAACTAACCTAACCCATCTAGCCCCTCGCTGGTAATATTTTACAGAAACCAGTTCATGTCGTCCCGTACGTCTCGGTTGGGATATAATATACGGCTACAGCGTTATATATCCTAACCTAAGGCAGGCTAATATCTCGGATGCAGTATTTTACAACATTCCTGGCGTATCGGCCCCTACTTCTCGGTGGCAACATTATATACGTCTATAACGTAACATAACCTAACCTAACCCAGCTAGCCCCTCGCAGGTAATGTTTTACAGAATCCCGTTCCTGTCGTCCCGTACGTCCCGGTTGGGACATTATATACGTCTATAGCGTTATATATCCTAACCTAAGGCAGGCTATCATCTCGGATGCAGTATTTTACGCCATTCCTGGCGTATCGGCCCCTACTTCTCGGTGGGAACATTATACACGTCTATAACGTATCACGACATAACCTAACCCATCTAGCCCCTCGCTGGTAATGTTTTACAGAATCCCGTTCCTGTCGTCCCGTACGTCCCGGTTGGGACATTATATACGTCTACAACGTTATATATCCTAACCTAAGGCAGGCTGTCATCTCGGATGCAGTATTTTACGCCATTCCTGGCGTATCGGCCCCTACTTCTCGGTGGGAACATTATACACGTCTATAACGTATCACAACCTAACCTAACCCATCTAGCCCCTTGCTGGTAATGTTTTACAGAATTCCGTTCCTGTCGTCCCGTACGTCCCTGTTGGGACATTATATACGTCTACAGCGTTATATATCCTAACCTAAGGCAGGCTAACTTCTCGGATGCAGTATTTTACAACATTCCTGGCATATCGGCTCCTACTTCTCGGTGGGAACATTATATACGTCTATAACGTATCACAACCTAACCTAACCCATCTAGCCCCTCGCTGGCATTCTTTTACAGAATCCCGTTCCTGTCGTCCCGTACATCACGGTTGGGATATTATATACGTCTACAGCGATATATATCCTAACGTAAGGCAGGCTAACATCTCGGATGCAGTATTTTACGCCATTCCTGGCGTATCGGCCCCTACTTCTCGGTGGGAACATTATACACGTCTATAACGTATCACAACCTAACCTAACCCATCTAGCCCCTCGCTGGTATTGTTTTACAGAATCCCGTTCCTGTCGTCCCGTACGTCCCGGTTGGGACATTATATACGTCTACAACGTTATATATCCTAACCTAAGGCAGGCTAACATCTCGGATGCAGTATTTTACGCAATTCCTGGCGTATCGGCCCCTACTTCTCGGTGGGAACATTATACACGTCTATAACGTATCACGACCTAACCTAACCCATCTAGCCCCTCGCTGGTAATGTTTTACAGAATCCCGTTCCTGTCGTCCCGTACGTCCCGGTTGGGACATTATATACGTCTACAACGTTATATATCCTAACCTAAGGCAGGCTGTCATCTCGGATGCAGTATTTTACGCCATTCCTGGCGTATCGGCCCCTACTTCTCGGTGGGAACATTATACACGTCTATAACGTATCACGACCGAACCTAACCCATCTAGCCCCTCGCTGGTAATGTTTTACAGAATCCCGTTCCTGTCGTTCCTTACGTCCCGGTTGGGACATTATATACGTCTACAACGTTATATATCCTAACCTAAGGCAGGCTAACATCTCGGATGCAATATTTTACGCAATTCCTGGCGGGTCCGCCCCTACTTCTCGGTGGGAACATTATACACGTCTATAACATATCACAACCTAACCTAACACATCTAGCCCCTCGCTGGTAATGTTTTACAGAATCCCGTTCCTGTCGTCCCGTACGTCCCGGTTGGGACATTATATACGTCTACAACGTTATATATCCTAACCTAAGGCAGGCTGTCATCTCGGATGCAGTATTTTACGCAATTCCTGGCGTATCGGCCCCTACTTCTCGGTGGGAACATTATACACGTCTATAACGTATCACGACCTAACCTAACCCATCTAGCCCCTCGCTGGTAATGTTTTTCAGAATCCCGTTCGTGTCGTCCCGTACATCTCGGTTCGGATATTATATACGTATATACCGTTATATATCCTAACGTAAGGCAGGCTATCATCTCGGATGCAGTATTTTACGCCATTCCTGGCGTATCGGCCCCTACTTCTCGGTGGGAACATTATACACGTCTATAACGTAACATAAACTAACCTAACCCATCTAGCCCCTCGCTGGTAATATTTTACAGAAACCAGTTCGTGTCGTCCCGTACGTCTCGGTTGGGATATAATATACGGCTACAGCGTTATATATCCTAACCTAAGGCAGGCTAATATCTCGGATGCAGTATTTTACAACATTCCTGGCGTATCGGCCCCTACTTCTCGGTGGCAACATTATATACGTCTATAACGTAACATAACCTAACCTAACCCAGCTAGCCCCTCGCAGGTAATGTTTTACAGAATCCCGTTCCTGTCGTCCCGTACGTCCCGGTTGGGACATTATATACGTCTATAGCGTTATATATCCTAACCTAAGGCAGGCTATCATCTCGGATGCAGTATTTTACGCCATTCCTGGCGTATCGGCCCCTACTTCTCGGTGGGAACATTATACACGTCTATAACGTATCACGACATAACCTAACCCATCTAGCCCCTCGCTGGTAATGTTTTACAGAATCCCGTTCCTGTCGTCCCGTACGTCCCGGTTGGGACATTATATACGTCTACAACGTTATATATCCTAACCTAAGGCAGGCTGTCATCTCGGATGCAGTATTTTACGCTATTCCTGGCGTATCGGCCCTGACTTCTCGGTGGGAACATTATACACGTCTATAACGTATCACAACCTAACCTAACCCATCTAGCCCCTCGCTGGTAATGTTTTACAGAATCCCGTTCCTGTCGTCCCGTACGTCCCGGTTGGGACATTATATACGTCTATAGCGTTATATATCCTAACCTAAGGCAGGCTATCATCTCGGATGCAGTATTTTACGCCATTCCTGGCGTATCGGCCCCTACTTCTCGGTGGGAACATTATACACGTCTATAACGTATCACGACATAACCTAACCCATCTAGCCCCTCGCTGGTAATGTTTTACAGAATCCCGTTCCTGTCGTCCCGTACGTCCCGGTTGGGACATTATATACGTCTACAACGTTATATATCCTAACCTAAGGCAGGCTGTCATCTCGGATGCAGTATTTTACGCCATTCCTGGCGTATCGGCCCTGACTTCTCGGTGGGAACATTATACACGTCTATAACGTATCACAACCTAACCTAACCCATCTAGCCCCTCGCTGGTAATGTTTTACAGAATCCCGTTCCTGTCGTCCCGTACGTCCCGGTTGGGACATTATATACGTCTACAACGTTATATATCCTAACCTAAGGCAGGCTAACATCTCGGATGCAGTATTTTACGCAATTCCTGGCGTATCGGCCCCTACTTCTCGGTGGGAACATTATACACGTCTATAACGTATCACGACCTAACCTAACCCATCTAGCCCCTCGCTGGTAATGTTTTACAGAATCCCGTTCCTGTCGTCCCGTACGTCCCGGTTGGGACATTATATACGTCTACAACGTTATATATCCTAACCTAAGGCAGGCTGTCATCTCGGATGCAGTATTTTACGCCATTCCTGGCGCATCGGCCCCTACTTCTCGGTGGGAACATTATACACGTCTATAACGTATCACGACCGAACCTAACCCATCTAGCCCCTCGCTGGTAATGTTTTACAGAATCCCGTTCCTGTCGTTCCTTACGTCCCGGTTGGGACATTATATACGTCTACAACGTTATATATCCTAACCTAAGGCAGGCTATCATCTCGGATGCAGTATTTTACGCCATTCGTGGCGTATCGGCCCCTACTTCTCGGTGGGAACATTATACACGTCTATAACGTATCACAACCTAACCTAACCCATCTAGCCCCTCGCTGGTATTGTTTTACAGAATCCCGTTCCTGTCGTCCCGTACGTCCCGGTTGGGACATTATATACGTCTACAACGTTATTTATCCTAACCTAAGGCAGGCTAACATCTCGGATGCAATATTTTACGCAATTCCTGGCGGGTCCGCCCCTACTTCTCGGTGGGAACATTATACACGTCTATAACATATCACAACCTAACCAAACACATCTAGCCCCTCGCTGGTAATGTTTTAGAGAATCCCGTTCGTGTCGTCCCGTACGTCTCGGTTGGGATATTATATACGTCTATAGCGTTATATATCCTAACCTAAGGCAGGCTAATATCTCGGATGCAGTATTTTACGCCATTCGTGGCGTATCGGCCCCTACTTCTCGGTGGGAACATTATACACGTCTATAACGTATCACAACCTAACCTAACCCATCTAGCCCCTCGCTGGTATTGTTTTACAGAATCCCGTTCCTGTCGTCCCGTACGTCCCGGTTGGGACATTATATACGTCTACAACGTTATTTATCCTAACCTAAGGCAGGCTAACATCTCGGATGCAATATTTTACGCAATTCCTGGCGGGTCCGCCCCTACTTCTCGGTGGGAACATTATACACGTCTATAACATATCACAACCTAACCAAACACATCTAGCCCCTCGCTGGTAATGTTTTAGAGAATCCCGTTCGTGTCGTCCCGTACGTCTCGGTTGGGATATTATATACGTCTATAGCGTTATATATCCTAACCTAAGGCAGGCTAATATCTCGGATGCAGTATTTTACAACATTCCTGGCGTATCGGCCCCTACTTCTCGGTGGGAACATTATACACGTCTATAACGTATCACGACCTAACCTAACCCATCTAGCCCCTCGCTGGTAATGTTTTACAGAATCCCGTTCCTGTCGTCCCGTACGTCCCGGTTGGGACATTATATACGTCTACAACGTTATATATCCTAACCTAAGGCAGGCTGTCATCTCGGATGCAGTATTTTACGCCATTCCTGGCGTATCGGCCCCTACTTCTCGGTGGGAACATTATACACGTCTATGACGTATCACAACCTAACCTAACCCATCTAGCCCCTCGCTGGTAATGATTTACAGAATCCCGTTCCTGTCGTCCCTTACGTCCCGGTTGGGACATTATATACGTCTACAACGTTATATATCCTAACCTAAGGCAGGCTATCATCTCGGATGCAGTATTTTACGCCATTCCTGGCGTATCGGCCCCTACTTCTCGGTGGGAACATTATACACGTCTATAACGTATCACAACCTAACCTAACCCATCTAGCCCCTCGCTGGTATTGTTTTACAGAATCCCGTTCCTGTCGTCCCGTACGTCCCGGTTGGGACATTATATACGTCTACAACGTTATTTATCCTAACCTAAGGCAGGCTAACATCTCGGATGCAATATTTTACGCAATTCCTGGCGGGTCCGCCCCTACTTCTCGGTGGGAACATTATACACGTCTATAACGTATCACAACCTAACCTAACACATCTAGCCCCTCGCAAGTAATGTTTTACAGAATCCCGTTCCTGTCGTCCCGTACGTCCCGGTTGGGACATTATATACGTCTATAGCGTTATATATCCTAACCTAAGGCAGGCTATCATCTCGGATGCAGTATTTTACAACATTCCTGGCGTATCGGCCCCTACTTCTCGGTGGGAACATTATGCACGTCTATAACGTATCACAACCTAACCTAACCCATCTAGCCCCTCGCTGGTAATGTTTTACAGAATCCCGTTCCTGTCGTCCCGTACGTCCCGGTTGGGACATTATATACGTCTATAGCGTTATATATCCTAACCTAAGGCAGGCTATCATCTCGGATGCAGTATTTTACGCCATTCCTGGCGTATCGGCCCCTACTTCTCGGTGGGAACATTATACACGTCTATAACGTATCACGACCTAACCTAACCCATCTAGCCCCTCGCTGGTAATGTTTTACAGAATCCCGTTCCTGTCGTCCCGTACGTCCCGGTTGGGACATTATATACGTCTACAACGTTATATATCCTAACATAAGGCAGGCTGTCATCTCGGATGCAGTATTTTACGCCATTCCTGGCGTATCGGCCCCTACTTCTCGGTGGGAACATTATACACGTCTATGACGTATCACAACCTAACCTAACCCATCTAGCCCCTCGCTGGTAATGATTTACAGAATCCCGTTCCTGTCGTCCCTTACGTCCCGGTTGGGACATTATATACGTCTACAACGTTATATATCCTAACCTAAGGCAGGCTATCATCTCGGATGCAGTATTTTACGCCATTCCTGGCGTATCGGCCCCTACTTCTCGGTGGGAACATTATACACGTCTATAACGTATCACAACCTAACCTAACCCATCTAGCCCCTCGCTGGTATTGTTTTACAGAATCCCGTTCCTGTCGTCCCGTACGTCCCGGTTGGGACATTATATACGTCTACAACGTTATTTATCCTAACCTAAGGCAGGCTAACATCTCGGATGCAATATTTTACGCAATTCCTGGCGGGTCCGCCCCTACTTCTCGGTGGGAACATTATACACGTCTATAACGTATCACAACCTAACCTAACACATCTAGCCCCTCGCAAGTAATGTTTTACAGAATCCCGTTCCTGTCGTCCCGTACGTCCCGGTTGGGACATTATATACGTCTATAGCGTTATATATCCTAACCTAAGGCAGGCTATCATCTCGGATGCAGTATTTTACGCCATTCCTGGCGTATCGGCCCCTACTTCTCGGTGGGAACATTATACACGTCTATAACGTATCACGACCTAACCTAACCCATCTAGCCCCTCGCTGGTAATGTTTTACAGAATCCCGTTCCTGTCGTCCCGTACGTCCCGGTTGGGACATTATATACGTCTACAACGTTATATATCCTAACCTAAGGCAGGCTAACTTCTGGGATGCAGTATTTTACAACATTCCTGGCATATCGGCTCCTACATCTCGGTGGGAACATTATATACGTCTATAACGTATCACAACCTAACCTAACCCATCTAGCCCCTCGCTGGTATTGTTTTACAGAATCCCGTTCCTGTCGTCCCGTACATCACGGTTGGGATATTATATACGTCTACAGCGATATATATCCTAACGTAAGGCAGGCTAACATCTCGGATGCAGTATTTTACGCCATTCCTGGCGTATCGGCCCCTACTTCTCGGTGGGAACATTATACACGTCTATAACGTATCACGACCTAACCTAACCCATCTAGCCCCTCGCTGGTAATGTTTTACAGAATCCCGTTCCTGTCGTCCCGTACGTCCCGGTTGGGACATTATATACGTCTACAACGTTATATATCCTAACCTAAGGCAGGCTGTCATCTCGGATGCAGTATTTTACGCCATTCCTGGCGTATCGGCCCCTACTTCTCGGTGGGAACATTATACACGTCTATAACGTATCACAACCTAACCTAACCCATCTAGCACCTTGCTGGTAATGTTTTACAGAATTCCGTTCCTGTCGTCCCGTACGTCCCTGTTGGGACATTATATACGTCTACAGCGTTATATATCCTAACCTAAGGCAGGCTAACTTCTCGGATGCAGTATTTTACAACATTACTGGCATATCGGCTCCTACTTCTCGGTGGGAACATTATATACGTCTATAACGTATCACAACCTAACCTAACCCATCTAGCCCCTCGCTGGTAATGTTTTGCAGAATCCCGTTCCTGTCGTCCCGTACATCACGGTTGGGATATTATATACGTATATACCGTTATATATCCTAACGTAAGGCAGGCTATCATCTCGGATGCAGTATTTTACAACATTCCTGGCGCATCGGACACTACTTCTCGGTGGGAACATTATACACGTCTATAACGTTTCACAACCTAACCTAACCTATCTAGCCCCTCGCTGGTAATGATTTACAGAATCCCGTTCCTGTCGTCCCTTACGTCCCGGTTGGGACATTATATACGTCTACAACGTTATATATCCTAACCTAAGGCAGGCTATCATCTCGGATGCAGTATTTTACGCCATTCCTGGCGTATCGGCCCCTACTTCTCGGTGGGAACATTATACACGTCTATAACGTATCACAACCTAACCTAACCCATCTAGCCCCTCGCTGGTATTGTTTTACAGAATCCCGTTCCTGTCGTCCCGTACGTCCCGGTTGGGACATTATATACGTCTACAACGTTATTTATCCTAACCTAAGGCAGGCTAACATCTCGGATGCAATATTTTACGCAATTCCTGGCGGGTCCGCCCCTACTTCTCGGTGGGAACATTATACACGTCTATAACGTATCACAACCTAACCTAACACATCTAGCCCCTCGCAGGTAATGTTTTACAGAATCCCGTTCCTGTCGTCCCGTACGTCCCGGTTGGGACATTATATACGTCTACAACGTTATATATCCTAACCTAAGGCAGGCTGTCATCTCGGATGCAGTATTTTACGCCATTCCTGGCGTATCGGCCCCTACTTCTCGGTGGGAACATTATACACGTCTATAACGTATCACAACCTAACCTAACCCATCTAGCCCCTCGCTGGTAATGATTTACAGAATCCCGTTCCTGTCGTCCCTTACGTCCCGGTTGGGACATTATATACGTCTACAACGTTATTTATCCTAACCTAAGGCAGGCTAACATCTCGGATGCAATATTTTACGCAATTCCTGGCGGGTCCGCCCCTACTTCTCGGTGGGAACATTATACACGTCTATAACGTATCACAACCTAACCTAACACATCTAGCCCCTCGCAGGTAATGTTTTACAGAATCCGGTTCCTGTCGTCCCGTACGTCCCGGTTGGGACATTATATACGTCTATAGCGTTATATATCCTAACCTAAGGCAGGCTATCATCTCGGATGCAGTATTTTACGCCATTCCTGGCGTATCGGCCCCTACTTCTCGGTGGGAACATTATACACGTCTATAACGTATCACGACCTAACCTAACCCATCTAGCCCCTCGCTGGTAATGTTTTACAGAATCCCGTTCCTGTCGTCCCGTACGTCCCGGTTGGGACATTATATACGTCTACAACGTTATATATCCTAACCTAAGGCAGGCTGTCATCTCGGATGCAGTATTTTACGCCATTCCTGGCGTATCGGCCCCTACTTCTCGGTGGGAACATTATTCTCGTCTATAACGTATCACAACCTAACCTAACCCATCTAGCCCCTTGCTGGTAATGTTTTACAGAATTCCGTTCCTGTCGTCCCGTACGTCCCTGTTGGGACATTATATACGTCTACAGCGTTATATATCCTAACCTAAGGCAGGCTTACTTCTCGGATGCAGTATTTTACAACATTCCTGGCATATCGGCTCCTACATCTCGGTGGGAACATTATATACGTCTATAACGTATCACAACCTAACCTAACCCATCTAGCCCCTCGCTGGTATTGTTTTACAGAATCCCGTTCCTGTCGTCCCGTACATCACGGTTGGGATATTATATACGTCTACAGCGATATATATCCTAACCTAAGGCAGGCTAACATCTCGGATGCAGTATTTTACGCCATTCCTGGCGTATCGGCCCCTACTTCTCGGTGGGAACATTATACACGTCTATAACGTATCACGACCTAACCTAACCCATCTAGCCCCTCGCTGGTAATGTTTTACAGAATCCCGTTCCTGTCGTCCCGTACGTCCCGTTTGGGACATTATATACGTCTACAACGTTATATATCCTAACCTAAGGCAGGCTGTCATCTCGGATGCAGTATTTTACGCCATTCCTGGCGTATCGGCCCCTACTTCTCGGTGGGAACATTATACACGTCTATAACGTATCACAACCTAACCTAACCCATCTAGCCCCTCGCTGGTAATGTTTTACAGAATCCCGTTCCTGTCGTCCCGTACGTCCCGGTTGGGACATTATATACGTCTACAACGTTATATATCCTAACCTAAGGCAGGCTAACATCTCGGATGCTGTATTTTACGCAATTCCTGGCGTATCGGCCCCTACTTCTCGGTGGGAACATTATACACGTCTATAACGTATCACGACCTAACCTAACCCATCTAGCCCCTCGCTGGTAATGTTTTTCAGAATCCCGTTCGTGTCGTCCCGTACATCTCGGTTCGGATATTATATTCGTCTATAGCGTTATATATCCTAACCTCAGGCAGGCTATCATCTCGGATGCAGTATTTTACGCCATTCCTGGCGTATCGGCCCCTACTTCTCGGTGGGAACATTATACACGTCTATAACGTATCACAACCTAACCTAACCCATCTAGCCCCTCGCTGGTATTGTTTTACAGAATCCCGTTCCTGTCGTCCCGTACGTCCCGGTTGGAATATTCTATACGTATATACCGTTATATATCCTAACGTAAGGCAGGCTATCATCTCGGATGCAGTATTTCACAACATTCCTGGCGCATCGGACCCTACTTCTCGGTGGGAACATTATGCACGCCTATAACGTATCACAACCTAACCTAACCCATCTAGCCCCTCGCTGGTAATGTTTTACAGAATCCCGTTCCTGTCGTCCCGTACGTCCCGGTTGGGACATTATATACGTCTATAGCGTTATATATCCTAACCTAAGGCAGGCTATCATCTCGGATGCAGTATTTTACGCCATTCCTGGCGTATCGGCCCCTACTTCTCGGTGGGAACATTATACACGTCTATAACGTATCACGACCTAACCTAACCCATCTAGCCCCTCGCTGGTAATGTTTTACAGAATCCCGTTCCTGTCGTCCCGTACGTCCCGGTTGGGACATTATATACGTCTACAACGTTATATATCCTAACATAAGGCAGGCTGTCATCTCGGATGCAGTATTTTACGCCATTCCTGGCGTATCGGCCCCTACTTCTCGGTGGGAACATTATACACGTCTATGACGTATCACAACCTAACCTAACCCATCTAGCCCCTCGCTGGTAATGATTTACAGAATCCCGTTCCTGTCGTCCCTTACGTCCGGGTTGGGACATTATATACGTCTACAACGTTATATATCCTAACCTAAGGCAGGCTATCATCTCGGATGCAGTATTTTACGCCATTCCTGGCGTATCGGCCCCTACTTCTCGGTGGGAACATTATACACGTCTATAACGTATCACAACCTAACCTAACCCATCTAGCCCCTCGCTGGTATTGTTTTACAGAATCCCGTTCCTGTCGTCCCGTACGTCCCGGTTGGGACATTATATACGTCTACAACGTTATTTATCCTAACCTAAGGCAGGCTAACATCTCGGATGCAATATTTTACGCAATTCCTGGCGGGTCCGCCCCTACTTCTCGGTGGGAACATTATACACGTCTATAACGTATCACAACCTAACCTAACACATCTAGCCCCTCGCAAGTAATGTTTTACAGAATCCCGTTCCTGTCGTCCCGTACGTCCCGGTTGGGACATTATATACGTCTATAGCGTTATATATCCTAACCTAAGGCAGGCTATCATCTCGGATGCAGTATTTTACGCCATTCCTGGCGTATCGGCCCCTACTTCTCGGTGGGAACATTATACACGTCTATAACGTATCACGACCTAACCTAACCCATCTAGCCCCTCGCTGGTAATGTTTTACAGAATCCCGTTCCTGTCGTCCCGTACGTCCCGGTTGGGACATTATATACGTCTACAACGTTATATATCCTAACCTAAGGCAGGCTAACTTCTCGGATGCAGTATTTTACAACATTCCTGGCATATCGGCTCCTACATCTCGGTGGGAACATTATATACGTCTATAACGTATCACAACCTAACCTAACCCATCTAGCCCCTCGCTGGTATTGTTTTACAGAATCCCGTTCCTGTCGTCCCGTACATCACGGTTGGGATATTATATACGTCTACAGCGATATATATCCTAACGTAAGGCAGGCTAACATCTCGGATGCAGTATTTTACGCCATTCCTGGCGTATCGGCCCCTACTTCTCGGTGGGAACATTATACACGTCTATAACGTATCACGACCTAACCTAACCCATCTAGCCCCTCGCTGGTAATGTTTTACAGAATCCCGTTCCTGTCGTCCCGTACGTCCCGGTTGGGACATTATATACGTCTACAACGTTATATATCCTAACCTAAGGCAGGCTGTCATCTCGGATGCAGTATTTTACGCCATTCCTGGCGTATCGGCCCCTACTTCTCGGTGGGAACATTATACACGTCTATAACGTATCACAACCTAACCTAACCCATCTAGCACCTTGCTGGTAATGTTTTACAGAATTCCGTTCCTGTCGTCCCGTACGTCCCTGTTGGGACATTATATACGTCTACAGCGTTATATATCCTAACCTAAGGCAGGCTAACTTCTCGGATGCAGTATTTTACAACATTACTGGCATATCGGCTCCTACTTCTCGGTGGGAACATTATATACGTCTATAACGTATCACAACCTAACCTAACCCATCTAGCCCCTCGCTGGTAATGTTTTGCAGAATCCCGTTCCTGTCGTCCCGTACATCACGGTTGGGATATTATATACGTATATACCGTTATATATCCTAACGTAAGGCAGGCTATCATCTCGGATGCAGTATTTTACAACATTCCTGGCGCATCGGACCCTACTTCTCGGTGGGAACATTATACACGTCTATAACGTTTCACAACCTAACCTAACCTATCTAGCCCCTCGCTGGTAATGATTTACAGAATCCCGTTCCTGTCGTCCCTTACGTCCCGGTTGGGACATTATATACGTCTACAACGTTATATATCCTAACCTAAGGCAGGCTATCATCTCGGATGCAGTATTTTACGCCATTCCTGGCGTATCGGCCCCTACTTCTCGGTGGGAACATTATACACGTCTATAACGTATCACAACCTAACCTAACCCATCTAGCCCCTCGCTGGTATTGTTTTACAGAATCCCGTTCCTGTCGTCCCGTACGTCCCGGTTGGGACATTATATACGTCTACAACGTTATTTATCCTAACCTAAGGCAGGCTGACATCTCGGATGCAATATTTTACGCAATTCCTGGCGGGTCCGCCCCTACTTCTCGGTGGGAACATTATACACGTCTATAACGTATCACAACCTAACCTAACACATCTAGCCCCTCGCAGGTAATGTTTTACAGAATCCCGTTCCTGTCGTCCCGTACGTCCCGGTTGGGACATTATATACGTCTACAACGTTATATATCCTAACCTAAGGCAGGCTGTCATCTCGGATGCAGTATTTTACGCCATTCCTGGCGTATCGGCCCCTACTTCTCGGTGGGAACATTATACACGTCTATAACGTATCACAACCTAACCTAACCCATCTAGCCCCTCGCTGGTAATGATTTACAGAATCCCGTTCCTGTCGTCCCTTACGTCCCGGTTGGGACATTATATACGTCTACAACGTTATATATCCTAACCTAAGGCAGGCTATCATCTCGGATGCAGTATTTTACGCCATTCCTGGCGTATCGGCCCCTACTTCTCGGTGGGAACATTATACACGTCTATAACGTATCACAACCTAACCTAACCCATCTAGCCCCTCGCTGGTATTGTTTTACAGAATCCCGTTCCTGTCGTCCCGTACGTCCCGGTTGGGACATTATATACGTCTACAACGTTATTTATCCTAACCTAAGGCAGGCTAACATCTCGGATGCAATATTTTACGCAATTCCTGGCGGGTCCGCCCCTACTTCTCGGTGGGAACATTATACACGTCTATAACGTATCACAACCTAACCTAACACATCTAGCCCCTCGCAGGTAATGTTTTACAGAATCCGGTTCCTGTCGTCCCGTACGTCCCGGTTGGGACATTATATACGTCTATAGCGTTATATATCCTAACCTAAGGCAGGCTATCATCTCGGATGCAGTATTTTACGCCATTCCTGGCGTATCGGCCCCTACTTCTCGGTGGGAACATTATACACGTCTATAACGTATCACGACCTAACCTAACCCATCTAGCCCCTCGCTGGTAATGTTTTACAGAATCCCGTTCCTGTCGTCCCGTACGTCCCGGTTGGGACATTATATACGTCTACAACGTTATATATCCTAACCTAAGGCAGGCTGTCATCTCGGATGCAGTATTTTACGCCATTCCTGGCGTATCGGCCCCTACTTCTCGGTGGGAACATTATACACGTCTATAACGTATCACAACCTAACCTAACCCATCTAGCCCCTTGCTGGTAATGTTTTACAGAATTCCGTTCCTGTCGTCCCGTACGTCCCTGTTGGGACATTATATACGTCTACAGCGTTATATATCCTAACCTAAGGCAGGCTTACTTCTCGGATGCAGTATTTTACAACATTCCTGGCATATCGGCTCCTACATCTCGGTGGGAACATTATATACGTCTATAACGTATCACAACCTAACCTAACCCATCTAGCCCCTCGCTGGTATTGTTTTACAGAATCCCGTTCCTGTCGTCCCGTACATCACGGTTGGGATATTATATACGTCTACAGCGATATATATCCTAACCTCAGGCAGGCTATCATCTCGGATGCAGTATTTTACGCCATTCCTGGCGTATCGGCCCCTACTTCTCGATGGGAACATTATACACGTCTATAACGTATCACAATCTAACCTAACCCATCTAGCCCCTCGCTGGTATTGTTTTACAGAATCCCGTTCCTGTCGTCCCGTACGTCCCGGTTGGGACATTATATACGTCTACAACGTTATATATCCTAACCTAAGGCAGGCTAACATCTCGGATGCAATATTTTACGCAATTCCTGGCGGGTCCGCCCCTACTTCTCGGTGGGAACATTATACACGTCTATAACGTATCACAACCTAACCTAACACATCTAGCCCCTCGCTGGTAATGTTTTAGAGAATCCCGTTCGTGTCGTCCCGTACGTCTCGGTTGGAATATTCTATACGTATATACCGTTATATATCCTAACGTAAGGCAGGCTATCATCTCGGATGCAGTATTTTACAACATTCCTGGCGCATCGGACCCTACTTCTCGGTGGGAACATTATACACGTCTATAATGTATCACAACCTAACCTAACCCATCTAGCCCCTCGCTGGTAATGATTTACAGAATCCCGTTCCTGTCGTCCCTTACGTCCCGGTTGGGACATTATATACGTCTACAACGTTATATATCCTAACCTAAGGCAGGCTATCATCTCGGATGCAGTATTTTACGCCATTCCTGGCGTATCGGCCCCTACTTCTCGGTGGGAACATTATACACGTCTATAACGTATCACAACCTAACCTAACCCATCTAGCCCCTGGCTGGTATTGTTTTACAGAATCCCGTTCCTGTCGTCCCGTACGTCCCGGTTGGGATATTATATACGTCTACAACGTTATTTATCCTAACCTAAGGCAGGCTAACATCTCGGATGCAATATTTTACGCAATTCCTGGCGGGTCCGCCCCTACTTCTCGGTGGGAACATTATACACGTCTATAACGTATCACAACCTAACCTAACACATCTAGCCCCTCGCTGGTAATGTTTTAGAGAATCCCGTTCGTGTCGTCCCGTACGTCTCGGTTGGAATATTCTATACGTATATACCGTTATATATCCTAACGTAAGGCAGGCTATCATCTCGGATGCAGTATTTTACAACATTCCTGGAGCATCGGACCCTACTTCTCGGTGGGAACATTATACACGTCTATAATGTATCACAACCTAACCTAACCCATCTAGCCCCTCGCTGGTAATGATTTACAGAATCCCGTTCCTGTCGTCCCTTACGTCCCGGTTGGGACATTATATACGTCTACAACGTTATATATCCTAACCTAAGGCAGGCTATCATCTCGGATGCAGTATTTTATGCCATTCCTGGCGTATCGGCCCCTACTTCTCGGTGGGAACATTATACACGTCTATAACGTATCACAACCTAACCTAACTCATCTAGCCCCTGGCTGGTATTGTTTTACAGAATCCCGTTCCTGTCGTCCCGTACGTCCCGGTTGGGATATTATATACGTCTACAACGTTATTTATCCTAACCTGAGGCAGGCTAACATCTCGGATGCAATATTTTACGCAATTCCTGGCGGGTCCGCCCCTACTTCTCGGTGGGAACATTATACACGTCTATAACGTGTCACAACCTAACCTAACACATCTAGCCCCTCGCTGGTAATGTTTTACAGAATCCCGTTCGTGTCGTCCCGTACGTCTCGGTTGGGATATTATATACGTCTATAGCGTTATATATCCTAACCTCAGGCAGGCTATCATCTCGGATGCAGTATTTTACGCCATTCCTGGCGTATCGGCCCCTACTTCTCGGTGGGAACATTATACACGTCTATAACGTAACATAACCTAACCTAACCCTTCTAGCCCCTCGCTGGTAATGTTTTTCAGAATCCCGTTCGTGTCGTCCCGGACATCTCGGTTCGGATATTATATACGTCTATAGCGTTATATATCCTAACCTAAGGCAGGCTATCATCTCGGATGCAGTATTTTACGCCATTCCTGGCGTATCGGCCCCTACTTCTCGGTGGGAACATTATACACGTCTATAACGTATCACAACCTAACCTAACCCATCTAGCCCCTCGCTGGTATTGTTTTACAGAATCCCGTTCCTGTCGTCCCGTACGTCCCGGTTGGGACATTATATACGTCTACAACGTTATATATCCTAACCTAAGGCAGGCTAACATCTCGGATGCAATATTTTACGCAATTCCTGGCGGGTCCGCCCCTACTTCTCGGTGGGAACATTATACACGTCTATAACGTATCACAACCTAACCTAACACATCTAGCCCCTCGCTGGTAATGTTTTAGAGAATCCCGTTCGTGTCGTCCCGTACGTCTCGGTTGGGATATTATATACGTATATACCGTTATATATCCTAACGTAAGGCAGGCTATCATCTCGGATGCAGTATTTTACAACATTCCTGGCGCATCGGCCCCTACTTCTCGGTGGGAACATTATACACGTCTATAACGTATCACAACTTAACCTAACCCATCTAGCCCCTCGCTGGTAATGTTTTACAGAATCCCGTTCCTGTCGTCCCTTATGTCCCGGTTGGGACATTATATACGTCTACAACGTTATATATCTTAACCTAAGGCAGGCTAACATCTCGGATGCAGTATTTTACGCAATTCCTGTCGTATCGGCCCCTACTTCTCGGTGGGAACATTATGCACGTCTATAACGTATCACAACCTAACCTAACCCATCTAGCCCCTCGCTGGTAATGTTTTACAGAATCCCGTTCCTGTCGTCCCGTACGTCCCGGTTGGGACATTATATACGTCTATAGCGTTATATATCCTAACCTAAGGCAGGCTATCATCTCGGATGCAGTATTTTACGCCATTCCTGGCGTATCGGCCCCTACTTCTCGGTGGGAACATTATACACGTCTATAACGTATCACGACCTAACCTAACCCATCTAGCCCCTCGCTGGTAATGTTTTACAGAATCCCGTTCCTGTCGTCCCGTACGTCCCGGTTGGGACATTATATACGTCTACAACGTTATATATCCTAACCTAAGGCAGGCTGTCATCTCGGATGCAGTATTTTACGCCATTCCTGGCGTATCGGCCCCTACTTCTCGGTGGGAACATTATACACGTCTATAACGTATCACAACCTAACCTAACCCATCTAGCCCCTTGCTGGTAATGTTTTACAGAATTCCGTTCCTGTCGTCCCGTACATCTCGGTTCGGATATTATATACGTCTATAGCGTTACATATCCTAACCTAAGGCAGGCTATCATCTCGGATGCAGTATTTAGCGCCATTCCTGGCGTATCGGCCCATACTTCTCGGTGGGAACATTATACACGTCTATAACGTATCACAACCTAAGCTAACCCATCTAGCCCCTCGCTGGTAATGTTTTACAGAATCCCGTTCCTGTCGTCCCGTACGTCCCGGTTGGGACATTATATACGTCTACAACGTTATATATCTTAACCTAAGGCAGGCTAACATCTCGGATGCAGTATTTTACGCAATTCCTGGCGTATCGGCCCCTACTTCTCGGTGGGAACATTATACAGGGCTATAACGTAACATAACCTAACCTAACCCATCTAGCCCCTCGCTGGTAATATTTTACAGAATCCCGTTCGTGTCGTCCCGTACGTCTCGGTTGGGATATTATATACGGCTACAGCGTTATATATCCTAACCTAAGGCAGGCTAATATCTCGGATGCAGTATTTTACAACATTCCTGGCGTAACGGCCCCTACTTCTCGGTGGGAACATTATGCACGTCTATAACGTATCACAACCTAACCTAACCCATCTAGCCCCTCGCTGGTAATGTTTTACAGAATCCCGTTCCTGTCGTCCCGTACGTCCCGGTTGGGACATTATATACGTCTATAGCGTTATATATCCTAACCTAAGGCAGGCTATCATCTCGGATGCAGTATTTTACGCCATTCCTGGCGTATCGGCCCCTACTTCTCGGTGGGAATATTATACACGTCTATAACGTATCACGACCTAGCCTAACCCATCTAACCCCTCGCTGGTAATGTTTTACAGAATCCCGTTCCTGTCGTCCCGTACGTCCCGGTTGGGACATTATATACGTCTATAGCGTTATATATCCTAACCTAAGGCAGGCTATCATCTCGGATGCAGTATTTTACGCCATTCCTGGCGTATCGGCCCCTACTTCTCGGTGGGAACATTATACACGTCTATAACGTATCACAACCTAACCTAACCCATCTAGCCCCTCGCTGGTAATGTTTTAGAGAATCCCGTTCGTGTCGTCCCGTACGTCTCGGTTGGGATATTATATACGTCTATAGGGTTATATATCCTAACCTAATGCAGGCTATCATCTGGGATGCAGTATTTTAAAACATTCCTGGCATATCGGCCCCTACTTCTCGGTGGGAACATTATATACGTCTATAACGTAACATAACCTAACCTAACCCATCTAGCCCCTCGCAGGTTATATTTTACAGAATCCCGTTCGTGTCGTCCCGTACGTCTCGGTTGGGATATTATATACGTCTATAGCGTTATATATCCTAACGTAAGGCAGGCTATCATCTCGGAAGCAGTATTTTACAACATTCCTGACGCATCGGCATCTACTTCTCGCTGGGAACATTATATACGTCTATAACGTAATATATCCTAACCTAACCCATCTAGCCCCTCGCTGGTAATGTTTTACAGAATCCCGTTCCTGTCGTCCCGTACGTCTCGGTTGGTATATTATATACGTCTATAGCGTTATATATCCTAACGTAAGGCAGGCTATCATCTCGGATGCAGTATTTTACAACATACCTGGCGCATCGGCATCAACTTCTCGGTGGGAACATTATACACGTCTATAACGTATCACAACCTAACCTAACCCATCTAGCCCCTCGTTGGTAATGTTTTACAGAATCCCGTTCCCGTCGTCCCGTACGTCCCGGTTGGGACATTATATACGTATACAACGTTATATATCCTAACCTAAGGCAGGCTAACATCTCGGATGCAGTATTTTACGCAATTCCTGGCGGGTCCGCCCCTACTTCTCGGTGGGAACATTATACACGTCTATAACGTAACATAAACTAACCTAACCCATCTAGCCCCTCGCTGGTAATATTTTACAGAATCCAGTTCGTGTCGTCCCGTACGTCTCGGTTGGGCTATTATATACGGCTACAGCGTTATATATCCTAACCTAAGGCAGGCTAATATGTCGGATGCAGTATTTTACAACATTCCTGGCGTATCGGCCCCTACTTCTCGGTGGCAACATTATACACGTCTATAACGTATCACAACCTAACCTAACCTATCTAGCCCCTCGCTGGTTATGTTTTACAGAATCCCGTTCGTGTCGTCCCGTACGTCTCGGTTGGGATATTATATACGTCTATAGCGTTATAGATCCTAACGTAAGGCCGGCTATCATCTCGGATGCAGTATTTTACGCCATTCCTGGCGTATCGGCCCCTACTTCTCGGTGGGAACATTATACACGTCTATAACGTATCACAACCTAACCTAACCCATCTAGCCCCTCGCTGGTAATGTTTTACACAATCCCGTTCCTGTCGTCCCGTACGTCCCGGTTGGGACATTATATACGTCTACAACGTTATATATCCTAACCTAAGGCAGGCTAACATCTCGGATGCAGTATTTTACGCAATTCCTGGCGGGTCCGCCCCTACTTCTCGGTGGGAACATTATACACGTCTATAACGTAACATAAACTAACCTAACCCATCTAGCCCCTCGCTGGTAATATTTTACAGAATCCAGTTCGTGTCGTCCCGTACGTCTCGGTTGGGCTATTATATACGGCTACAGCGTTATATATCCTAACCTAAGGCAGGCTAATATCTCGGATGCAGTATTTTACAACATTCCTGGCGTATCGGCCCCTACTTCTCGGTGGCAACATTATATACGTCTATAACGTAACATAACCTAACCTAACCCATCTAGCCCCTCGCAGGTAATATTTTACAGAATCCCGTTCGTGTCGTCCCGTACGTATCGGTTGGGATATTATATACGTCTATAGCGTTATATATCCTAACGTAAGGCAGGCTATCATCTCGGATGCAGTATTTTACGCCATTCCTGGCGTATCGGCCCCTACTTCTCGGTGGGAACATTATACACGTCTATAACGTATCACAACCTAACCTAACCTATCTAGCCCCTCGCTGGTAATGTTTTACACAATCCCGTTCCTGTCGTCCCGTACGTCCCGGTTGGGACATTATATACGTCTACAACGTTATATATCCTAACCTAAGGCAGGCTAACATCTCGGATGCAGTATTTTACGCAATTCCTGGCGGGTCCGCCCCTACTTCTCGGTGGGAACATTATACACGTCTATAACGTAACATAAACTAACCTAACCCATCTAGCCCCTCGCTGGTAATGTTTTACAGAATCCCGTTCGTGTCGTTCCGCACATCTCGTTTCGGATATTATATACGTCTATAGCGTCATATATCCTAACCTAAGGCAGGCTAACATCTCGGATGCAGTATTTTACGCAATTCCTGGCGTATCGGCACCTACTTCTCGGTGGGAACATTATACAGGTCTATAACGTAACATAACCTAACCTAACCCATCTAGCCCCTCGCAGGTAATATTTTACAGAATCCCGTTCGTGTCGTCCCGTACGTATCGGTTGGGATATTATATACGTCTATAGCGTTATATATCCTAACGTAAGGCAGGCTATCATCTCGGATGCAGTATTTTACGCCATTCCTGGCGTATCGGCCCCTACTTCTCGGTGGGAACATTAGACACGTCTATAACGTATCACAACCTAACCTAACCTATCTAGCCCCTCGCTGGTTATGTTTTACAGAATCCCGTTCGTGTCGTCCCGTACGTCTCGGTTGGGATATTATATACGTCTATAGCGTTATATATCCTAACGTAAGGCAGGCTATCATCTCGGAAGCAGTATTTTACAACATTCCTGGCGCATCGGCATCTACTTCTCGGTGGGAACATTATACACGTCTATAACGTATCACAACCTAACCTAACCCATCTAGCCCCTCGTTGGTAATGTTTTACAGAATCCCGTTCCTGTCGTCCCGTACGTCCCGGTTGGGACATTATATACGTCTACAACGTTATATATCCTAACCTAAGGCAGGCTAACATCTCGGATGCAGTATTTTACGCAATTCCTGGCGGGTCCGCCCCTACTTCTCGGTGGGAACATTATACACGTCTATAACGTAACATAAACTAACCTAACCCATCTAGCCCCTCGTTGGTAATGTTTTACAGAATCCCGTTCCTGTCGTCCCGTACGTCCCGGTTGGGACATTATATACGTCTACAACGTTATATATCCTAACCTAAGGCAGGCTAACATCTCGGATGCAGTATTTTACGCAATTCCTGGCGGGTCCGCCCCTACTTCTCGGTGGGAACATTATACACGTCTATAACGTAACATAAACTAACCTAACCCATCTAGCCCCTCGCTGGTAATATTTTACAGAATCCAGGTCGTGTCGTCCCGTACGTCTCGGTTGGGCTATTATATACGGCTACAGCGTTATATATCCTAACCTAAGGCAGGCTAATATGTCGGATGCAGTATTTTACAACATTCCTGGCGTATCGGCCCCTACTTCTCGGTGGCAACATTATATACGTCTATAACGTAACATAACCTAACCTAACCCATCTAGCCCCTCGCAGGTAATATTTTACAGAATCCCGTTCGTGTCGTCCCGTACGTCTCGGTTTGGATATTATATACGTCTATAGCGTTATAGATCCTAACGTAAGGCAGGCTATCATCTCGGATGCAGTATTTTACGCCATTCCTGGCGTATCGGCCCCTACTTCTCGGTGGGAACATTATACAGGGCTATAACGTAACATAACCTAACCTAACCCATCTAGCCCCTCGCTGGTAATATTTTACAGAATCCCGTTCGTGTCGTCCCGTACGTCTCGGTTGGGATATTATATACGGCTACAGCGTTATATATCCTAACCTAAGGCAGGCTAATATCTCGGATGCTGTATTTTACAACATTCCTGGCGTATCGGCCCCTACTTCTCGGTGGGAACATTATGCACGTCTATAACGTATCACAACCTAACCTAACCCATCTAGCCCCTCGCTGGTAATGTTTTGCAGAATCCCGTTCCTGTCGTCCCGTACGTCCCGGTTGGGACATTATATACGTCTATAGCGTTATATATCCTAAACTAAGGCAGGCTATCATCTCGGATGCAGTATTTTACGCCATTCCTGGCGTATCGGCCCCTACTTCTCGGTGGGAACATTATACACGTCTATAACGTATCACGACCTAACCTAACCCATCTAGCCCCTCGCTGGTAATGTTTTACAGAATCCCGTTCCTGTCGTCCCGTACGTCCCGGTTGGGACATTATATACGTCTACAACGTTATATATCCTAACCTAAGGCAGGCTGTCATCTCGGATGCAGTATTTTACGCCATTCCTTGCGTATCGGCCCCTACTTCTCGGTGGGAACATAATACACGTCTATAACGTATCACAACCTAACCTAACCCATCTAGCCCCTTGCTGGTAATGTTTTACAGAATTCCGTTCCTGTCGTCCCGTACGTCCCTGTTGGGACATTATATACGTCTACAGCGATATATATCCTAACGTAAGGCAGGCTAACATCTCGGTTGCAGTATTTTACAACATTCCTGGCGTATCGGCCCATACTTCGCGGTGGGAACATTATATACGTCTATAACGTATCACAACCTAACCTAATCCATCTAGCCCCTCACTGGTAATGTTTTTCAGAATCCCGTTCGTGTCGTCCCGTACATCTCGGTTCGGATATTATATACGTCTATAGCGTTACATATCCTAACCTAAGGCAGGCTATCATCTCGGATGCAGTATTTAGCGCCATTCCTGGCGTATCGGCCCCTACTTCTCGGTGGGAACATTATACACGTCTATAACGTATCACAACCTAACCTAACCCATCTAGCCCCTCGTTGGTAATGTTTTACAGAATCCCGTTCCTGTCGTCCCGTACGTCCCGGTTGGGACATTATATACGTCTACAACGTTATATATCCTAACCTAAGGCAGGCTAACATCTCGGATGCAGTATTTTACGCAATTCCTGGCGGGTCCGCCCCTACTTCTCGGTGTGAACATTATACACGTCTATAACGTAACATAAACTAACCTAACCCATCTAGCCCCACGCTGGTAATATTTTACAGAATCCAGTTCGTGTCGTCCCGTACATCTCGGTTGGAATATTATATACGTCTATAGCGTCATATATCCTAACCTAAGGCAGGCTATCATCTCGGATGCAGTATTTTACGCCATTCCTGGCGTATCGGCCCCTACTTCTCGGTGGCAACATTATATACGTCTATAACGTATCACAACCTAACCTAACCCATCTAGCCCCTCGCTGGTAATGTTTTAGAGAATCCCGTTCGTGTCGTCCCGTACGTCTCGGTTGGGATATTATATACGTCTATAGGGTTATATATCCTAACCTAATGCAGGCTATCATCTGGGATGCAGTATTTTAAAACATTCCTGGCATATCGGCCCCTACTTCTCGGTGGGAACATTATATACGTCTATAACGTAACATAACCTAACCTAACCCATCTAGCCCCTCGCAGGTTATATTTTACAGAATCCCGTTCGTGTCGTCCCGTACGTCTCGGTTGGGATATTATATACGTCTATAGCGTCATATATCCTAACCTAAGGCAGGCTATCATCTCGGATGCAGTATTTTACGCAATTCCTGGCGGGTCCGCCCCTACTTCTCGGTGTGAACATTATACACGTCTATAACGTAACATAAACTAACCTAACCCATCTAGCCCCTCGCTGGTAATATTTTACAGAATCCAGTTCGTGTCGTCCCGTACGTCTCGGTTGTGCTATTATATACGGCTACAGCGTTATATATCCTAACCTAAGGCAGGCTAATATCTCGGATGCAGTATTTTACAACATTCCTGGCGTATCGGCCCCTACTTCTCGGTGGCAACATTATATACGTCTATAACGTAACATAACCTAACCTAACCCATCGAGCCCCTCGCAGGTAATATTTTACAGAATCCCGTTCGTGTCGTCCCGTACGTATCGGTTGGGATATTATATACGTCTATAGCGTTATATATCCTAACGTAAGGCAGGCTATCATCTCGGATGCAGTATTTTACGCCATTCCTGGCGTATCGGTCCCTACTTCTCGGTGGGAACATTATACACGTCTATAACGTAACATAACCTAACCTAACCCATCTAGCCCCTCGCAGGTAATATTTTACAGAATCCCGTTCGTGTCGTCCCGTACGTATCGGTTGGGATATTATATACGTCTATAGCGTCATATATCCTAACCTAAGGCAGGCTATCATCTCGGATGCAGTATTTTACGCAATTCCTGGCGGGTCCGCCCCTACTTCTCGGTGTGAACATTATACACGTCTATAACGTAACATAAACTAACCTAACCCATCTAGCCCCTCGCTGGTAATATTTTACAGAATCCAGTTCGTGTCGTCCCGTACGTCTCGGTTGTGCTATTATATACGGCTACAGCGTTATATATCCTAACCTAAGGCAGGCTAATATCTCGGATGCAGTATTTTACAACATTCCTGGCGTATCGGCCCCTACTTCTCGGTGGCAACATTATATACGTCTATAACGTAACATAACCTAACCTAACCCATCGAGCCCCTCGCAGGTAATATTTTACAGAATCCCGTTCGTGTCGTCCCGTACGTATCGGTTGGGATATTATATACGTCTATAGCGTTATATATCCTAACGTAAGGCAGGCTATCATCTCGGATGCAGTATTTTACGCCATTCCTGGCGTATCGGTCCCTACTTCTCGGTGGGAACATTATACACGTCTATAACGTAACATAACCTAACCTAACCCATCTAGCCCCTCGCAGGTAATATTTTACAGAATCCCGTTCGTGTCGTCCCGTACGTATCGGTTGGGATATTATATACGTCTATAGCGTTATATATCCTAACGTAAGGCTGGCTATCATCTCGGATGCAGTATTTTACGCCATTCCTGGCGTATCGGCCCCTACTTCTCGGTGGGAACATTAGACACGTCTATAACGTATCACAACCTAACCTAACCTATCTAGCCCCTCGCTGGTTATGTTTTACAGAATCCCGTTCGTGTCGTCCCGTACGTCTCGGTTGGGATATTATATACGTCTATAGCGTTATATATCCTAACGTAAGGCAGGCTATCATCTCGGAAGCAGTATTTTACAACATTCCTGGCGCATCGGCATCTACTTCTCGGTGGGAACATTATACACGTCTATAACGTATCACAACCTAACCTAACCCATCTAGCCCCTCGTTAGTAATGTTTTACAGAATCCCGTTCCTGTCGTCCCGTACGTCCCGGTTGGGACATTATATACGTCTACAACGTTATATATCCTAACCTAAGGCAGGCTAACATCTCGGATGCAGTATTTTACGCAATTCCTGGCGGGTCCGCCCCTACTTCTCGGTGGGAACATTATACACGTCTATAACGTAACATAAACTAACCTAACCCATCTAGCCCCTCGTTGGTAATGTTTTACAGAATCCCGTTCCTGTCGTCCCGTACGTCCCGGTTGGGACATTATATACGTCTACAACGTTATATATCCTAACCTAAGGCAGGCTAACATCTCGGATGCAGTATTTTACGCAATTCCTGGCGGGTCCGCCCCTACTTCTCGGTGGGAACATTATACACGTCTATAACGTAACATAAACTAACCTAACCCATCTAGCCCCTCGCTGGTAATATTTTACAGAATCCAGGTCGTGTCGTCCCGTACGTCTCGGTTGGGCTATTATATACGGCTACAGCGTTATATATCCTAACCTAAGGCAGGCTAATATGTCGGATGCAGTATTTTACAACATTCCTGGCGTATCGGCCCCTACTTCTCGGTGGCAACATTATATACGTCTATAACGTAACATAACCTAACCTAACCCATCTAGCCCCTCGCAGGTAATATTTTACAGAATCCCGTTCGTGTCGTCCCGTACGTCTCGGTTTGGATATTATATACGTCTATAGCGTTATAGATCCTAACGTAAGGCAGGCTATCATCTCGGATGCAGTATTTTACGCCATTCCTGGCGTATCGGCCCCTACTTCTCAGTGGGAACATTATACACGTCTATAACGTATCACAACCTAACCTAACCTATCTAGCCCCTCGCTGGTTATGTTTTACAGAATCCCGTTCGCGTCGTCCCGTACGTCTCGGTTGGGATATTATATACGTCTATAGCGTTATATATCCTTACGTAAGGCAGGCTATCATCTCGGATGCAGTATTTTACAACATTCCTGGCGCATCGGCATCTACTTCTCGCAGGGAACATTATATACGTCTATAACGTAATATATCCTAACCTAACCCATCTAGCCCCGCGCTGGTAATGTTTTACAGAATCCCGTTCCTGTCGTCCCGTACGTCTCGGTTGGGATATTATATACGTCTATAGCGTTATATATCCTAACCTAAGGCAGGCTAATATCTCGGATGCAGTATTTTACGCCACTCCTGGCGTATCGGCCCCTACTTCTCGGTGGGAACATTATACACGTCTATAACGTATCACAACATAACCTAACCCATCTAGCCCCTCGCTGGTAATGTTTTACAGAATCCCGTTCCTGTCGTCCCGTACGTCCCGGTTGGGACATTATATACGTCTACAACGTTATATATCCTAACCTAAGGCAGGCTAACATCTCGGATGCAGTATTTTACGCAATTCCTGGCGGGTCCGCCCCTACTTCTCGGTGGGAACATTATACACGTCTATAACGTAACACAAACTAACCTAACCCATCTAGCCCCTCGCTGGTAATATTTTACAGAATCCAGTTCGTGTCGTCCCGTACGTCTCGGTTGGGATATTATATACGGCTACAGCGTTATATATCCTAACCTAAGATAGGCTAATATCTCGGATGCAGTATTTTACAACATTCCTGGC
This sequence comes from Xylocopa violacea, assembly GCA_963969225.1. Classification (NCBI taxonomy): domain Eukaryota; kingdom Metazoa; phylum Arthropoda; class Insecta; order Hymenoptera; family Apidae; genus Xylocopa; species Xylocopa violacea. Next base: position 6,283 of record CAXAJV010000007.1, on the reverse strand, counting down.
GTATCGGCCTCTACTTCTCGGTTGCAACATTATATACGTCTATAACGTAACATAACCTAACCTAACCCATCTAGACCCACGCAGGTAATATTTTACAGAATCCCGTTCGTGTCGTCCCGTACGTCTCGGTTGGGATATTATATACGTCTATAGCGTTATATATCCTAACGTAAGGCAGGCTATCATCTCGGATGCAGTATTTTACGACATTCCTGGCGTATCGGCCCCTACTTCTCGGTAGGAACATTATACACGTCTATAACGTATCACAACCTAACCTAACCCATCTAGCCCCTCGTTGGTAATGTTTTACAGAATCCCGTTCCTGTCGTCCCGTACGTCCCGGTTGGGACATTATATACGTCTACAACGTTATATATCCTAACCTAAGGCAGGCTAACATCTCGGATGCAGTATTTTACGCAATTCCTGGCGGGTCCGCCCCTACTTCTCGGTGGGAACATTATACACGTCTATAACGTAACATAAACTAACCTAACCCATCTAGCCCCTCGCTGGTAATATTTTACAGAATCCCGTTCGTGTCGTCCCGTACGTCTCGGTTGGGATATTATATACGTCTATAGGGTTATATATCCTAACCTAATGCAGGCTATCATCTGGGATGCAGTATTTTAAAACATTCCTGGCATATCGGCCCCTACTTCTCGGTGGGAACATTATATACGTCTATAACGTAACATAACCTAACCTAACACATCTAGCCCCTCGCAGGTTATATTTTACAGAATCCCGTTCGTGTCGTCCCGTACGTCTCGGTTGGGATATTATGTACGTCTATAGAGTCATATATCCTAACCTAAGGCAGGCTATCATCTCGGATGCAGTATTTTACGCAATTCCTGGCGGGTCCGCCCCTACTTCTCGGTGTGAACATTATACACGTCTATAACGTAACATAAACTAACCTAACCCATCTAGCCCCTCGCTGGTAATATTTTACAGAATCCAGTTCGTGTCGTCCCGTACGTCTCGGTTGGGCTATTATATACGGCTACAGCGTTATATATCCTAACCTAAGGCAGGCTAATATCTCGGATGCAGTATTTTACAACATTCCTGGCGTATCGGCCCCTACTTCTCGGTGGCAACATTATATACGTCTATAACGTAACATAACCTAACCAAACCCATCTAGCCCCTCGCAGGTAATATTTTACAGAATCCCGTTCGTGTCGTCCCGTACGTATCGGTTGGGATATTATATACGTCTATAGCGTTATATATCCTAACGTAAGGCAGGCTATCATCTCGGATGCAGTATTTTACGCCATTCCTGGCGTATCGGCCCCTACTTCTCGGTGGGAACATTATACACGTCTATAACGTATCACAACCTAACCTAACCCATCTAGCCCCTCGTTGGTAATGTTTTACAGAATCCCGTTCCTGTCGTCCCGTACGTCCCGGTTGGGACATTATATACGTCTACAACGTTATATATCCTAACCTAAGGCAGGCTAACATCTCGGATGCAGTATTTTACGCAATTCCTGGCGGGTCCGCCCCTACTTCTCGGTGGGAACATTATACACGTCTATAACGTAACATAAACTAACCTAACCCATCTAGCCCCTCGCTGGTAATATTTTACAGAATCCAGTTCGTGTCGTCCCGTACGTCTCGGTTGGGCTATTATATACGGCTACAGCGTTATATATCCTAACCTAAGGCAGGCTAATATGTCGGATGCAGTATTTTACAACATTCCTGGCGTATCGGCCCCTACTTCTCGGTGGCAACATTATACACGTCTATAACGTATCACAACCTAACCTAACCTATCTAGCCCCTCGCTGGTTATGTTTTACAGAATCCCGTTCGTGTCGTCCCGTACGTCTCGGTTGGGATATTATATACGTCTATAGGGTTATATATCCTAACCTAATGCAGGCTATCATCTGGGATGCAGTATTTTAAAACATTCCTGGCATATCGGCCCCTACTTCTCGGTGGGAACATTATATACGTCTATAACGTAACATAACCTAACCTAACCCATCTAGCCCCTCGCAGGTTATATTTTACAGAATCCCGTTCGTGTCGTCCCGTACGTCTCGGTTGGGATATTATATACGTCTATAGCGTCATATATCCTAACCTAAGGCAGGCTATCATCTCGGATGCAGTATTTTACGCAATTCCTGGCGGGTCCGCCCCTACTTCTCGGTGTGAACATTATACACGTCTATAACGTAACATAAACTAACCTAACCCATCTAGCCCCTCGCTGGTAATATTTTACAGAATCCAGTTCGTGTCGTCCCGTACGTCTCGGTTGGGCTATTATATACGGCTACAGCGTTATATATCCTAACCTAAGGCAGGCTAATATCTCGGATGCAGTATTTTACAACATTCCTGGCGTATCGGCCCCTACTTCTCGGTGGCAACATTATATACGTCTATAACGTAACATAACCTAACCTAATCCATCTAGCCCCTCGCAGGTAATATTTTACAGAATCCCGTTCGTGTCGTCCCGTACGTATCGGTTGGGATATTATATACGTCTATAGCGTTATATATCCTAACGTAAGGCAGGCTATCATCTCGGATGCAGTATTTTACGCCATTCCTGGCGTATCGGCCCCTACTTCTCGGTGGGAACATTAGACACGTCTATAACGTATCACAACCTAACCTAACCTATCTAGCCCCTCGCTGGTTATGTTTTACAGAATCCCGTTCGTGTCGTCCCGTACGTCTCGGTTGGGATATTATATACGTCTATAGCGTTATATATCCTAACGTAAGGCAGGCTATCATCTCGGAAGCAGTATTTTACAACATTCCTGGCGCATCGGCATCTACTTCTCGGTGGGAACATTATACACGTCTATAACGTATCACAACCTAACCTAACCCATCTAGCCCCTCGTTGGTAATGTTTTACAGAATCCCGTTCCTGTCGTCCCGTACGTCCCGGTTGGGACATTATATACGTCTACAACGTTATATATCCTAACCTAAGGCAGGCTAACATCTCGGATGCAGTATTTTACGCAATTCCTGGCGGGTCCGCCCCTACTTCTCGGTGGGAACATTATACACGTCTATAACGTAACACAAACTAACCTAACCCATCTAGCCCCTCGCTGGTAATATTTTACAGAATCCAGTTCGTGTCGTCCCGTACGTCTCGGTTGGGATATTATATACGGCTACAGCGTTATATATCCTAACCTAAGATAGGCTAATATCTCGGATGCAGTATTTTACAACATTCCTGGCGTATCGGCCTCTACTTCTCGGTTGCAACATTATATACGTCTATAACGTAACATAACCTAACCTAACCCATCTAGACCCACGCAGGTAATATTTTACAGAATCCCGTTCGTGTCGTCCCGTACGTCTCGGTTGGGATATTATATACGTCTATAGCGTTATATATCCTAACGTAAGGCAGGCTATCATCTCGGATGCAGTATTTTACGACATTCCTGGCGTATCGGCCCCTACTTCTCGGTAGGAACATTATACACGTCTATAAGGTATCACAACGTAACCTAACCCATCTAGCCCCTCTCTGGTAATGTTTTTCAGAATCCCGTTCGTGTCGTCCCGTACATCTCGGTTCGGATATTATATACGTCTATAGCGTCATATATCCTAACCTAAGGCAGGCTATCATCTCGGATGCAGTATTTTACGCCATTCCTGGCGTATCGGCCCCTACTTCTCGGTGGGAACATTATACACGTCTATAACGTATCACAACCTAACCTAACCCATCTAGCCCCTCGTTGGTAATGTTTTACAGAATCCCGTTCCTGTCGTCCCGTACGTCCCGGTTGGGACATTATATACGTCTACAACGTTATATATCCTAACCTAAGGCAGGCTAACATCTCGGATGCAGTATTTTACGCAATTCCTGGCGGGTCCGCCCCTACTTCTCGGTGGGAACATTATACACGTCTATAACGTAACATAAACTAACCTAACCCATCTAGCCCCTCGCTGGTAATATTTTACAGAATCCCGTTCGTGTCGTCCCGTACGTCTCGGTTGGGATATTATATACGTCTATAGGGTTATATATCCTAACCTAATGCAGGCTATCATCTGGGATGCAGTATTTTAAAACATTCCTGGCATATCGGCCCCTACTTCTCGGTGGGAACATTATATACGACTATAACGTAACATAACCTAACCTAACACATCTAGCCCCTCGCAGGTTATATTTTACAGAATCCCGTTCGTGTCGTCCCGTACGTCTCGGTTGGGATATTATGTACGTCTATAGCGTCATATATCCTAACCTAAGGCAGGCTATCATCTCGGATGCAGTATTTTACGCAATTCCTGGCGGGTCCGCCCCTACTTCTCGGTGTGAACATTATACACGTCTATAACGTAACATAAACTAACCTAACCCATCTAGCCCCTCGCTGGTAATATTTTACAGAATCCAGTTCGTGTCGTCCCGTACGTCTCGGTTGGGCTATTATATACGGCTACAGCGTTATATATCCTAACCTAAGGCAGGCTAATATCTCGGATGCAGTATTTTACAACATTCCTGGCGTATCGGCCCCTACTTCTCGGTGGCAACATTATATACGTCTATAACGTAACATAACCTAACCAAACCCATCTAGCCCCTCGCAGGTAATATTTTACAGAATCCCGTTCGTGTCGTCCCGTACGTATCGGTTGGGATATTATATACGTCTATAGCGTTATATATCCTAACGTAAGGCAGGCTATCATCTCGGATGCAGTATTTTACGCCATTCCTGGCGTATCGGCCCCTACTTCTCGGTGGGAACATTATACACGTCTATAACGTATCACAACCTAACCTAACCCATCTAGCCCCTCGTTGGTAATGTTTTACAGAATCCCGTTCCTGTCGTCCCGTACGTCCCGGTTGGGACATTATATACGTCTACAACGTTATATATCCTAACCTAAGGCAGGCTAACATCTCGGATGCAGTATTTTACGCAATTCCTGGCGGGTCCGCCCCTACTTCTCGGTGGGAACATTATACACGTCTATAACGTAACATAAACTAACCTAACCCATCTAGCCCCTCGCTGGTAATATTTTACAGAATCCAGTTCGTGTCGTCCCGTACGTCTCGGTTGGGCTATTATATACGGCTACAGCGTTATATATCCTAACCTAAGGCAGGCTAATATGTCGGATGCAGTATTTTACAACATTCCTGGCGTATCGGCCCCTACTTCTCGGTGGCAACATTATACACGTCTATAACGTATCACAACCTAACCTAACCTATCTAGCCCCTCGCTGGTTATGTTTTACAGAATCCCGTTCGTGTCGTCCCGTACGTCTCGGTTGGGATATTATATACGTCTATAGCGTTATAGATCATAACGTAAGGCAGGCTATCATCTCGGATGCAGTATTTTACGCCATTCCTGGCGTATCGGCCCCTACTTCTCGGTGGGAACATTATACACGTCTATAACGTATCACAACCTAACCTAACCCATCTAGCCCCTCGCTGGTAATGTTTTACACAATCCCGTTCCTGTCGTCCCGTACGTCCCGGTTGGGACATTATATACGTCTACAACGTTATATATCCTAACCTAAGGCAGGCTAACATCTCGGATGCAGTATTTTACGCAATTCCTGCCGGGTCCGCCCCTACTTCTCGGTGGGAACATTATACACGTCTATAACGTAACATAAACTAACCTAACCCATCTAGCCCCTCGCTGGTAATGTTTTACAGAATCCCGTTCGTGTCGTTCCGCACATCTCGTTTCGGATATTATATACGTCTATAGCGTCATATATCCTAACCTAAGGCAGGCTAACATCTCGGATGCAGTATTTTACGCAATTCCTGGCGTATCGGCACCTACTTCTCGGTGGGAACATTATACAGGTCTATAACGTAACATAACCTAACCTAACCCATCTAGCCCCTCGCTGGTAATATTTTACAGAATCCCGTTCGTGTCGTCCCGTACGTCTCGGTTGGGATATTATATACGTCTATAGGGTTATATATCCTAACCTAATGCAGGCTATCATCTGGGATGCAGTATTTTAAAACATTCCTGGCATATCGGCCCCTACTTCTCGGTGGGAACATTATATACGTCTATAACGTAACATAACCTAACCTAACCCATCTAGCCCCTCGCAGGTTATATTTTACAGAATCCCGTTCGTGTCGTCCCGTACGTCTCGGTTGGGATATTATATACGTCTATAGCGTCATATATCCTAACCTAAGGCAGGCTATCATCTCGGTTGCAGTATTTTACGC